>VWPW01000693.1:6430-102811 GCA_013389825.1 Crypturellus undulatus
GGAAGTTCTGCGCAGAGGCGGGCGCCCGCACGGTACCGGCGGCTCCCGCGCCCGGGGCGCCCGCACGGTACCGGCGGGGAGGGGAGGCGGGCGGGAGCCGGGTGGGTGTCCGTTAACGGCCGCGCGGACCGTTATGGGCTCCGCCGCGCGGCGGCTCCGCGGCAGAAAACTGAGCAGCCCCCCCTAAAAAAAGTGCTCATTTGACCCAGCGCTGCCGGAAAAGTGTGGTTGGTTTGTTGGTTTTAACCGAAACTGGGGTTTCAGCTGCAGTTTCTGTTGCTCTGCCCCGGGGGCGCGGACGAGCGTGCGGCAGCCTGCGTGTCACCTGAAGCACAGGCAAGGGGCAGCCCCCCGGGCCAAAAAGCAGGAAAGGAAGGACCTTGTAATGCTGGATTTTGTTTAGTTGTTTTCCTTTTTTCACTTCTGAAATGTTCGCTTTGTGTTGTTCAGCAGTTTTGTCTTGATGGCGTGTGGGTTTAATCTGAAACCCAGGCACGCTTTGCACTTCTGAGCAAGCTTCATTTCCACTGCAAAATCCTTAAATCACTTTGAAAACTAGTGTTGGTGATCGGGGCCAAATATTAGCCACATTTATAACTGCGTGGAACTAATACTTGGTTGGGAGTAACAATTTTGTACAAATGATAAGAATTTGACTGTTGAATCTATAGTTTGGATGGCAGTGTCGGATAGCTGCGTAGCAGCACTTCATTCACTTCTTAAATCCTTCTGTAAATTTGTTTTCAAATATTCTTCATCTTTTTTCTGTTTTCTTTAACTTAGTTGCGGCCATGACTGACTTGGAAAGGAGCTTCAAGCAGGACATGATCGCCCAGCTGCACCACTTGGCTGCTGTTGGCGACACAGGCAGACTGAGAACTTTGCTCAGTCACTCCCCGTCACTCATCAACGCCACGGCCCAGAATGGCTGGACAGCCCTGATGTACGGGGCTAGAAACGGGCATTTCGAGGTGGTACAAATCCTTCTGGAAGGAGGGTAAGCTGCTCCGTGGCTCCTGTCGAAGAGCACTAGCCTGAATTCCTTTCTACCTACTTAGTCTTTGTATCAGAAAAGTAAATTCACCCACTAGGTAGAGGAAGAATTTCCAGGTTTAAAATAAACAAATTTTCACTCTCTGATGGTTCATAAGCAGATTTTTTAATTTTACCATATTTACTACTCAAAAGATATAGGTCTGTAAAACTGTTGATTTGATTTTCAAGGATGTATTGTCACTCTTCTCAGAAACCAATAGAATGGAAAAAAAATCATACCCTGTTCCAGCCACTGTAGTGTGTATAAAGTTGATATGTATGTTCCTCTTAGTCTTTTTCTCTGAGCTTTAATTGCAATCTACATGCATCTATGTTATAGTGCAGATGATAACATGAAAATATATTTGTTGACTTACTGGTCACTGAAGTGAAATGTGACTGATATCGCTTTAATTGGACAATATTAAAGTTATTGGTTGCCGAATTTCATTTCTCTTATCTTGAGGTCAGCTGCTGTAGTCCTAGTTTTCTCCAATACTAGAGAAAAGCAAACGATGCCTCAAAGCTCAGCTCAGTGAGGGTGCGAATGTTTTAAATGGAAAACATTTCTAAATGACACAACTCACATGGTCAGGTTCAGTGGAGCTCTCCGTTAATAAAGACCATTCTTTTCTGCATCCCTAATGACAGAACCAAGCAAGATGAGTCCAGTGTGTAATTGTGTATGAGTAAGCTCACATGTGGCATTCCGCAGGCCCCGCAGGTCATCCCAGCCCTTTGCTGCCCCTAGCCAAAGGATACAAAGTGTGCTGTGGGGCTCAGCGTGGGGGGGTCAAACAAACTGCTATTTTGGCCTGTAATCAGCACACCTTAGCAAGCAGAAAAACACCTACATGACAATTTTTTTTGGATTGCAATCTGTGTACTGAAGAGCCTTTCTCCTTGAGATTTTAGGGATTTTACCTCTTTGTTTATTGTGGAAAAAAAAGAATTTGTTTCCTTTTGCAAATGCCCTTTTTAGGACACTTCCTATACAGTTGCTGATGTGATTCTGTGGCCTCTTCAGTCTAATTTTAGCCGTATTTAGTCATAATCACTTGGATTAATACATTGCTGGCTGTATAAACATGAATGTCAATAGAACTATGAAGGTGATAGTATATAACATTCCAGAGACTAATCCCCAAAATCAATATTTTATTCATCTGTGTTTGAGAAAAGCTACAAGAAATGTTTGAAGATTGCAAAAAAAAGATGTTAGTGATGTAAATAATTGAAGCTGCTGTTGAGGACACTGAATAGCAATTTGGTCACAGCCTGCAGGTACCTGAGTAGGAAGAAAGTACAAGACAAAATCACAGCAAACTTCAGTGGCTGAAAAATAGGAAATTACACAGGAAATAAGGCAAGATTTTACAGGAAGTGTCGTTAAGCTGAAAAGATAAATGGGCAACAGTAGTTCCTTTAGCATTAAAAGCTTTTAAGTTAAAATTACTTTATATTACAGTTAATATAAAATTAATAATATTATTATTAAAATTATATATAAATTACTTTGTATATATAAAGTATATGAATATACTTTATGCTTTCATAAAGTATGTTCAAATTTGGTCAAAAACTATTGAATTTAATGTACAATCTGAAGTCAAAGAAGACTTACTTTTATTAGGATTTGTGTATCAACAACTTGTAACTGCCTTGGCTTATAAATATATTGGGCTATATAACTATAGACTTTGTATGTTTATTAAAACAGTGGGTATTTTCTTTCTGCTGTGGCTTTTTTTTTGAGATTTGGTTACTCTTATCTAAAAAACCCTATTTAATGCTGAATTTTGGCATTTTGGCTTCTTATCTTTTTAATAAACTGGGATTCATAAGGCACAAATTTATTTCTACTTATTAAGGTCAAACATTTACTGTCCTGAGGCCAGCAAGTGAAAGGCCCAGGAATTTTGGGAGTCTATTTTGACTGTAAACAAAATTAAAATATCACTTCCAGAAAGCAATCTCAGAAAATTAATCAGTTACATCCTGTACTTGTTTAAAAAGTTACTGATAAATTTTTGATTTTGAAGGTGTTTTGAAAACTGAGATCCCTGTAGGGACCACCTCATACCCCACAATCGTCATTTCTCACCATGTGTGTGTGTGTGTGTGTATTTTTATCTTCTGGTATTCAGAAGTGACCTGTAGCACAGTTTTTATACTTCCACTTGCTTATAAAGGATCTTGAGTGTTTTTTTTTCCTGTTTATTTGGTCTATTTATTTATTTATTTTTTGCATTGCACAATGTTTGGATTATTTATTAATGTTTTGCTGTTGTAATACAGCCTGAATGTATGTTAATAGTTAATTTGGAAAGCAGTCTGAGAACCAGCATTAGCAAATGGAAGTGAATATGAACACTTTTTATTACTATAATGCAAAGTAGTTAGTCTAAAAGGTGCCCCAGTGTAGACTGAATTTCTAAAAGTTTTTGCACCCTAATAGTGTCAATATTGTGCCATGCATAAGTAAGAATAATATAGTATTCGGGCTCTTAAAATTACTGTGCTAACCACTGCTCTGTTCTGTTTCCGTAGGTGTGACAGGTCCATTGTTAATAAATCACGGCAGACTGCTCTGGACATTGCTAAATTTTGGGGATACAAGCACATAGCAAACTTGTTGGCGAATACGAAGGGTGGGGAGAGACCTCTTTTTCTGCCAAATCAAGTGAAAGAGCATGAGAATTACTTTGGCACAACACTTCTGGACAGAAGGAGTGACAAAAGAACGGATTCCAACTGGCTAAGGAAAAAACAAACCCATCCAAGCTCAGTGTACATCCTTTTCTCCAATCTAAGCCCTTTAGTCACTCTAGGGGGAGAAGCAGAGAGCTCCCAGCAGCCAGAAGTCAAGCTCTGTAGGCTGCACCACGAGGATGTAAAGCAGTACCTGACCCCGGCTGAGGAAGTCACCTTGATCTTCCTGGGAGTGGAGCTTCAGCTGCACAGGAAGCCACAGGCCGCTCCCAGTGGCACAGTGCCAGAAGAGCACCAAGAGGATGGCTTAACCGCGTGGTTTGCTCTGAGCATAGATCCCACCGCTGCCGAAAAATTTAAACAGATGCATGAAGACTCATACTTTCTTCACCCACCGATGCCTGCACTGCTGCAGCTGCCTGAGAAAGAAGCTGGTAAGGTGCATAAAAAGCAGCTGTAAGCAGATGTCTCAGTGGAAAGCTATGTCGGGGGATTCGCTAGTGGGTAGTACAAAGACAATCAACTACTGTAGGGCAGCTATGCATTTTCAGTGGCATTAGAAAAATTTTAATTGCCACTGTTTGTCAGTGATGTTGTCAAGAACTTTGTATGTAAAAACATGCAGTTGCAAAGTACATCTGTGGTTATGAGTAGTGGCTTATGAAATACATTCCTCATCGGCTTTAACAAATTATGCTATTTTAATATTAATGCATATGCATGTGTTTTAAAGCATTAAAAATCCTCTGATTACTGAGCTTTAATACAAGAAATAAAAGAGTGTATTGGTTACTTATCCCAAAAGAAAAAACCATGAGCAATAGCGGCACCCAAGCATCGCAACCCTGTTACTTGGTGCTCTGCCAATGGGAAGCAGACAGAAACCGTCCTTAAACATTACAATGTAGCACAAATATGAACTCTAAGGATACCCTAGCGGTAACACACAGGTGTTTTGTGTTGGTTTTAATTTGTTTCAAGATTTGATAGCAACTTTTAGTGGAAGGAAGGTTTTGGTTCTCTCCACCGTATTCTAGTACAGTCTTAGATTTATATATTGAGGATTAATGCTGCAAGGGGAGGATTGCAAAAGTGAATGCATTACAGCCTGGGCACATTGCAACAATTGCTGTTGCACCAATGTTGCTCTTAGTGAAGGATAAATAGCAAGCCAGTAACTTCCAGCTCTAATTTAAATGGAATAAAGCATGATTATGTCAAGACACATGTAGTAGCTCTGAAATAGTCATTCTAGCCACAGCAAGAATGTGATATGTAATTTGAATGCTTTACCCAGACAAAATAATGGTAATGAGAAACAGGGTATACTGGTCCAGAAATCCCATAATTTTTTTTTTTTTCTGAGCACGAATTGGCCTGTGCTCATGTAGTACTGCATTACATTTGCATGTGCTCTCCTATCATGCCATCGCTCAACTACTCTTAAAGCAGATGACAATTTAAGCCATGGCCTTGCTTTACTTTTTATGTTAAATTTTAATATGTGCTTTATTTTACAATACTAGAAGCTTAAATGAATTAGTATTTGATTTTCTGTTTCTCCTTTTAAAGGAGTAGTAGCCCAGGCCAGGTCCATTCTGTCATGGCACAGCCGCTACCAGTTCTGCCCAACGTGTGGGAGCGCAACGAAGATTGAGGAGGGGGGCTACAAGAAAACCTGCCTAAAAGAAGATTGTTCCAGTCTCCGCGGCGTTCACAACACCTCGTATCCAAGAGTTGGTGAGGATACTGTAGGATAAACTTGGGGGAAAATATCTTATTTGTAACACTTCCTTACTGTTAACACCACTTCTTTCTACTTACTGCAGCTGCTTGCTTCTGTCCTACCTCTTACAGACTTGTCTCTTCCCAGAGTGTCTGTGTCTCAGCGCTATAGGTGGGGAAACAAGGAAGGAAAAAGCTGCTCTGCCTGCATCAGCTGGTGACCCTCTGCTTACCTTTCCTTCCCCTACTGGGATCTCTGGTTTTTGCAACAGTTGTAATCCTGGATGTTTGTTGCGTGTGCTTATTCCTGGACTTTGCTTTGGGTCATGTCCTGCAAATACAGCTTTTTTCCAGTGAAAAAGTTTTGCCATTTTCTTCTCTCTCATGGCATATTGTGAAGTTATTTCTTTACAGTCTCTAGCATAACAAAATCAGAAAAGGAATGGATTTCTATAGGGAAAGACTGCTCAACCAACAACTATTACTAATACTTCCATAGAAGAAAAAGTATACAGACAACACCTGAAATTGTGTGCTGTGCCATGTGGCAAACACCTTTGAATAGGGCAAAAGTCTGAAAATACCGTTTATATTGATTGCTGACTGAAGCCTTCTTAGAGAGAGAAAATACTGACCTTCAGGGCAAAAAAAGGAAGACAGAATAGCGAGAGGAAAAAAAATATATAAAGGCAGAGGTTGAAAAAAAAAACATAGAACACTGGAATACTTAATAGTCTGATGAAAATAAAAGGGAAAACGAGGGCAGGAGAGCATTATGCAGCAACACATAGCCAAATCACAGTACCAAAAAGAGAAAATACTAAGGAATAAGAAAAAGAAATACAAAAAGGCTAGGAATTCAGAAAGCAGATAAAAATGCAAGGTCAAATGAGAAATTGAGCGGGAAGAGTCAAAAAAAAAAAAAAAGACAGAAGTGGAAAGTTCAGTCAGTATTTATATTTTAGCAAGAGTATCTAGCTTTTCTATGTGCATTTCACTCACAAGTACATCCTGCAGCTGCACGTGTGCACAAGAGGTCATAGGAAATTGCTCTAACTGCTAAAATTTTTGCTGGCTGCTGGATGTAGAGCTAGATTAGTGTTGTTGGTCCTCTCATCAGCTTAATGCTTCAGCTGCAGATAATTTAAGCTCTAAATTTCAAGCCTTGGCTAATAAAGTGCTTTTACAAAGCATGTATGTAGCGAAAATAAATGAATAGATATCTTGTAGGGAAAAAAAAAACAAAATACCAGCTTGCATTGGGGAACCTACACAAATTCCAGGTACTTAGAGGTTATTTATATCCTCACCCATCCATATTGAATGGGCTTAAGTTTATTGCTGTTTGGCAGTCCCCAGAAAGTTGAGATTATTTCTCTCCTGTGCCTTCCAGATCCTGTTGTGATAATGTTAGTCATCCATCCAGATGGGAACCACTGCCTTTTAGGTAGGCAGAAAAGATTCCCCCCTGGAATGTTTACCTGTCTTGCTGGATTTGTTGAACCAGGTGAGTAGTTCATTTTGCTTTATGAAAGGACTTGCATGCAAGTATTGTACATTGAAAACACTTTAGAAATTTGTTCTATGTTTTTATGGCTTCCTGTTAGAAAAGTTGTTATAATAAAAATACCTTTCCTAAACCCGGGATCCCTTGATTTAAAAAAAAAAAACAGCTTAAATGTCTATAATTTTAAAGTAGTGTTTTTATACACTCTATAATCATGTAATTAAATTTTTAAAAGAATATATAAAAACATATGTAAGGACCTTTTTCTAACAATATTCAGCAGTATAGAAAAAACAGAAGTTAAAACTAAATGATCAATACTAAGCACGTGCTTAAGTGTTTAAGGCCTGACTGATTATATGGAAGACCAGCAGAAATATTACCATTTCAGAAAGAAATGAAGAGACCTTTTCCTAATTGTGCTCAGCAATACTACTTTCAATAAGTTAAAATCACTAGTAGGTGCAGAATGCTTTGCAAAACATTTATTAATTTTATTTTTAAATTTTTAAATACTTCTTACAACCTAGAGTATAAGACATATTCTGTAATTGTGTACAATGAATTATGATGCCAGCCTGAATAAGCTGATTCAAGTATCATTTGGAAGAAGCCAGGAGCCTTATTTCTTCCCTATTTCTTTCATCTAACTCCCTAACAATTTACTACTCTCTGATACGCAGTTCACTTACATAATATGGAAATTTTAAGAGCAGGTTATCTTTGGATCAGCCAAGTTAAGTTTCAGCAAAGTTGAGCAAACTCTTAGGAACTCTTTAGTGTTTAATTTAACAGTCAATAAAAAAAAATAAAGAAAACATCTGCAAGTATTGACATGTATGCAGAAGTTAGTTTTGTGATTGCATGAAAAGAGTTTGTTATATTAGTGGCTAGTTCTTTCAATAGACAAAATTAAATACGTGGAAACATCATTGTATGTTGTAATCAATATGAAAGCTTTTGCTTCTTGCAAATACTGTTTAAACTACATAACAGAATTTTCAAAATATCTCGAAGTAAAGCACTGTACTGACATGTGGATTGTTTACTCTAATGAAACCTGCATTAATCAGTGGTTATAACAGAGAGCACACTTACATATGCAAGCCTATCATCATCATCACTGGCATTTTGAAATTCATTTAAAGAACAGTGCATCTCCTAGCTCATTTTTATAGTTTTAGGGGGATAGCTTATGCATACAGTAAACTATTGATTCAGGAAATTAACATGATGATGGAGAAGTTCTAGTACTTTATTTTCAAAGTATTTGAAATACTTTGAAATAATTTTCCTTTTAAAAATAGTGCTTTGGTGACTATCTTGGCTTAGCAGTCTTCTGTAGCCCATGCTTAGCTCTGCACCCTGATCTAGTTTTAAGGGCAGTTCCTGAGACCAGTTCAAGCCAGTTTGAAATCTTTTGAGGCAGTCCAACATAAAGGATGTAATCCTTGCTTGGGGCATTTTCATCAGCCTCTTGTCCTTTGCCCTTTTGCTTAGGTGAAACGATAGAAGACGCTGTTCGAAGAGAAGTTGAAGAGGAGGCTGGAGTCAAAGTGGGCCATGTTCAGTATGTCTCTTGTCAGCCCTGGCCCATGCCCTCCTCCCTAATGATCGGTTGCTTAGCTGTTGCCGTGTCTACAGAAATTAAAGTTGACAAGAATGAAATAGAGGATGCCCGCTGGTTCACGAGGGAACAGGTAAAGTTCAATTTAATTTCCTTCTTGTATTGATTGGTCTGGGACTGTATTGGTTCTGGCATACAGTAGAACATTCACTTTTTTCAGCAAGTTGAACAAGCATGTATATTTTCCTTGTCATCATACTGTAACTGCATGATATTGCAAATTGCAAGCAGACAGAGGGAGATGTTCATAAGGGAGCTTGGTAACTGTGAGGTCGGTTTCAAACCTGTTTCATGACATTTTTGCCATATTTAGTTGCTCACTGTTTCCTTTCAAGAGGTTTCTAAGTTACAATGATTTTAGCCCACTTTGCTTCATAGGCCTTTGCATTAAGGTGAAAGAAGTACTTAATGGTACTGAGATTCTCCAAAAAAGCATGTTAGCAGGGGTGGGACAGGGGAGGTTTAGGTTAAAACTCTGACAATTCATTACTTTCAACATCTTTTTTTTTTTTTCCTAGTAGTAGTCTAATGGTCCAGTAATTACACGCAGTTTGCTGTGTTAATGTGGAATTTTAAACTTTTTTGAATATTTAAAATGTATTCAAAAGAGGGAGAGAAAAAGACTAGCACAGGGAGAAATACAAGATTACAAGAGGAAAAAAGGAGATTGTTTACCACCACAAACTATGTAGGTTGTCATCATATGCTACTCAGGAGCTCAACTTCTTAACAACACTCTATTTCTGCGAGGCAATGGCAAGTGTTGTGACTCGGTAAGGCAACTTGAGGGCAAAATTAGCTACCTACAATTTCAATGTATTCCTGAGAACGCCTATCTATTTTAAATCAGTATCAGTTTAAATCAGTTCTGAATACAGTGAGTCAGCAGCAGACTCATAGAGAGATGGGAAAAAATATGCTTCAAAAATATACTTAGCTAAAAGCATACTCCCATGTTGCTTGCTCCTGCTTCAGAAAACTAACAAAACATAATTCCTCCAAGACCAAAAAGTTGCCTATGAAAAAATACATAATCTAAAAAGCAGTGTGGAGCACCCTCTGGTGGTCCTTACCATAATAACGGCTTTACAAAAGCCTTGAGCATTATACAGTCTGTGTCAAAAGTTTATTTGAAAAAGTATGCTTTGAGGT
The DNA here is from genome assembly GCA_013389825.1 of Crypturellus undulatus. Classification (NCBI taxonomy): domain Eukaryota; kingdom Metazoa; phylum Chordata; class Aves; order Tinamiformes; family Tinamidae; genus Crypturellus; species Crypturellus undulatus. The sequence continues at coordinate 16,189 of VWPW01000693.1, forward strand.
ATATTAAATTCTGATACCTTTGAGTTTTCTAACATCCTCTCTGCATTTTTTTTGCATCTCTCTTGGAGAACATGATAGTAGCTCTGTCGTAGTAACAGTAGACTGTTTATCACTGTATGATAACTCTCATGCTCATAATTCTGTATGATTTGTCATACTAACTTCTAACGAAAAAAGTCTCTATTTATTGCAGGTCGTGGACGTTACCATTAAAGGAAATCGACGTTCGTTCTTCGTGCCACCAAGTCGAGCTATTGCACACCAGCTGATAAAACACTGGATTGGAATGAACGCTAATCTTTAAATTCAAATAATTGATTTCTTTAAGTTAAATTATTTCTCCTACTGAATGGTAATGGTAGAAGTAAATTAGAACATCATATCTATTTTTGAGCCTGCCCTTTGGCTCCAGAGTTCTACAGTGCAAAAGAAGGAACCTAAGCTACAACTGGATGAAAGGCCAGTTGCTATCCCAAGCAAGCAAGCAACAAACAGGCAGCATTGATACCTAATTGTGCCCAGACTGATTTTTGATTTTAAAGTCGAATTATTATGCCTTCCACTGTCATGCTTTTTATTTTCAGCAACTCACTTAGCTATTCCAAATTTACTGTTAGATTTGGGCTTGAGATCTCAACCCCCTGCCCTCCCTGCCAAGTAGTAGCTTGTTTGTTTTGTTTTTTATTGTTTCCTTAAATCCTGCCTGGCACAGGAAACACCAAACAGCATTTAATCTTGAAAGCAATGGCTATTTTTCAAGAAATAGACAAGTTAAATGCTGTACAGGTAGTACTCATTATCTTTCACGTGAATAACACTGTAAGGCAAGGATTTATTCCAACAGTCTCACTTGGCCTCCACTTACTGAATTATAAGTTGTCCTGAATTATTTTAAATTACTATTAATGATTACATTAACACGATTTTGCTTATAAAAATAGGTATTGGAGAACCATTCCAAAAAGCCTAGATAATGACTATTTATATAAAATAATAATGTATTTACGTTAGGCAATGACTTATTTCATTCTCTGATCATTAGAAATGGAACTGTAGAATTATGAAGTCATAATGAATAATCATTTAAACAGCACATAAAATAGTATCTTAAAAATGTACCAAAGCTTTTTTTTTGAATTAAGATATTAAGATTGTTACTGTTATTAAGAATTTACAGTTAAAAACATAACAATCACAACTGTGACATTGAGTGCGACATAGTATTAAGAACATTTACTTATGTATATTTAATGTATACTTGAAATTTGTGCCTTAATTTATTTTGTGACTGAAAAGAATGGAAACCATATTCTTTCAAAATAGATCATTACAAAGGTGTAATATTATTATTATTATTATTATTATTGTCAGTAGTCTGTGCGGTGACTGCAGTGATATAGAAAGAAATGCAAATGGCTAGGAGGAAATACAATCATAGTCATAAATACTAACTTATATATTACATTTTTTTATTTAGAGTATCTGGATTCTTTTTTAATCAGTGAAAGATGTGAGGTTTGGGTTTTGTTTTGTTTTTTGTTTTTCAAAATTCTGCAAAATCTGGAATCATAACAGACATTTGTACAAGTCCAAATAGTTTTGTTTTTGTTTTTTGTTCTGTTTTGTTTGTTTTTTCCATCCAATGTTCATCCTACTGCAGCATCCTGCTTATGAGGCAGTGGTATCAAACTTGAATCCAGTGGGTGCAATTGACAAATCATCAGGTTATTTCTTCCTTTCCCTTGTTTCTGGTGCACATGCAAATTAAGAATATCGGGGAATATGTAAGCCTCTCTGGAAAAGAAAAGGGAACAGAATACTGCTTCCCTTAAAAAAAATCTTCTCCTAAGCAGAAGAGGAAATAGAAAGAGCTTTCAGAGACCACAGCGAACAAGCAAGACCAGAGGCTGTCAGTGGAATTGAACTGAGCTTTAAAAAAAAAAGAAAAGAAAAGAAAAAGAAAAAAGATGGGGGAGAAGGGAGTCTAAGTGCAGGTTGTTCCTACAAGTAGAGGAGGGCAGCACACAGCCTGGCATGTAAAGGGGAGTGGAAACTAAGCAATGGAAGGAAGCTTCAACTAGGACTACAATGATGACCAAGCATTAAGAGAGATGAACAAGGAGGGAATGATGAGCAGATGGAAGAGCAAACACAGACGTGTCAAGACAAATCATTTATGACACTGAAGTAACTAAAAATATATATGCAAGTCCCTACTATAAGGTTTATATGTAACAAAGCATGGTGAGTTGCTAAAGAGATAAGTATATAACTGTGAAACTCTTATTTAAGAGTGTCTACAACCCAATACTGATAAGACTCCCATTTTTAAAAACCGTTTTTAATCTATATAGAGTATATATGTAATTACAATGCTAAAAAGAAATGATTTGAAAATAATTGAAAATAATTTTACAGCATGAAAGCAATAGCAAAAGAATATGCTAAAAAGAAAGCAATGTTTTGACAAGCTTTGAATTTGAAAGTAGTATTTTAACAATTTTCAATTCTTATAACTTCTGGTACTATTTATAATGAATTTTAGCATAGCTACATTTAGAATTGCTAAATCAAGTGCCCATCCTTTCTTTCCTTCCCAACAGATGAACCATTCAGGAAAAGATGAGTAAACATGTCTTCTTTAAGAACTAATTTGATCATTTGAATCTCTTACAGTGAAACTTTTCTTGGCTTTTTATTACTTTAATTGGACCTGTAGGAAAGCATTTTAGCTTGAAAATATCCATTCTGCAGCATAGAAATTTTCTGAATGATAGTTATTATTTGTTGATTACACATGAAGCATCCACCATGAAGAACCAAATGCTGTAGATGTTTAACAGCTAGAGCAATTTAGAAAAGTGCCAAATTAAATTTAGCAAGGAAATTAAACCCAAAGCGCATAATGAATCAAACTGGAATATGGTCAGGACAAAAAGCTCCATAAGATTGGAGCTGCGTGCCTCAGCCAAAAGACAGCTCCTATAAAGCTAGTGCACTACGGTAAAACACATACCATCTATAAAGCTAGTGCACTACGGTAAAAAACGTACCATCTCTTGAACCACAAAAAATAGAAGTTTTTTTTTCCACATTATTTAAGACTGTCATTTCATCATTTTTGCCTTTTTTTTCTAGTATGGTAGCAGGCACAGTGAGTTCTGTTACCATATGTAGACATACAAGGGAAACCTTTTTGAAAATGTCTTTTTTCCCCCCACTAGCAGTTACTAACTTTATTCAATATATAATAGGTAAACTATTTTATCAATGTGTTTTATCAATTTTGAAACTATAAGAAATTATAAGCAACAGGCTTCCAGGTAATAAAAATAATAACATAACAAGGTGAACAAAACTAGTTTGTAAACACAAGGAAAAGCTCGTATTGGTGACCAGTCAGCTCATTTTAAAATACTGGCATGAGATTTTTCATGCAAAGTTTTCCTAGGTCCTGATTCAAGTGTATTTCTGGTATCCTTGTATAAATATATGAAAAATAAAACCATTCCAGTGTGGATAGTGTAGCTTGAACCTTATATGTTGTCTTTTGTGTAGGAATATTACTGAATTGGTAAAATGTGACTTACACTCTACAACATGTGAAGGTAAAAAGAGTGGATGTCAGTAGGCCGATTAAAGGTGGACCAGTCACGACGCTGCATGGAATTATATATACTAATCAGATTCTGAGCTTAAGGGACAGAAATAGAAAAAGAAGTGGAGCAAGACTGTAAATAGTGTTGCTTCCTCTTTTGTCTTTACTTTTCATGTACATAATATTATTAACTTAGATTTTGCAGACAAAACTGTCACTGTAAAGTATTTGCCCTGGTAAGTTAAGTTAAACATTATTTTTCACAGTTGCTTTAGCTGTTAAGGGTTAAACAGCCAGCAGTCCTTTTTCACTTCAGCGACTGGAAGGAGACGTGTATAGAGCACACTGCTCCTGACCGGGGTTGACAGTGCAGAGTGGATAAGTGCAAAGGGAAAAAAATGTGAACGTGTTATCCTATTAACCCACGGCAAGGCAACTAGCCCATCCTGCGTTAGCTTAGAAAACCAAACTCTTCAGAGGCACTCAGAATAGCAAACAGGTAGCTGAGAAAACCCAATCTTGACTCATAGCAACAGTAAGTATAAATACCTTTTTATTTTACATGGCACTCATAAGTGTTGGGTATTGTGGATACTTAATTGCTGTAAGTCATCATAGTTTTTATAAAATACAGAATTCTGTATTGCTTTTACAGAGCAAGTACAATTTAAAGAATTCAGATTATACTAGAGTATATAGTTTAGGTTTGTGAGTAAATATGAATAATGGTTTCCTAAATAGAAGAGATTTTTAAGATGGATTTTTCATTGCTAAAGTGTGGCTGTCATCTTATTTACAAGCAGACAGGGACTTAAAAAGTCGCAATATATATTTTAAGAACTGAAAGTCTACCTAAACAAACTTGAATTTGTTATTCGTGCTGTCTTTATCCACAAAGACCATTTCAGATGTGGAAGGTGAAGAATGCTCTGGTAAGATTGCAGGGCTGAGACATACTGGTAATGAAGGAATTTTACATACCCTTGAGTAGAGAAGCTGGCAGTCTCAGCTTGCAGCACTTGGAGAGCTGGGGATGGAAGGGCCTACTCCATATGAAACCACTCCAAGAAAAGTGTTTTTGCTACTCCTCTTTGAGAAGTGAAATATTCTGCTAGTGAGTCCCTCTCTCCCAGTTTGGTGAAGAAACAAAAATTTTCTCAATACATCTCCACTGAACTAAGATTAGACACGCCATTTTTGCTTATCTGTTCTCCTATTCTATGCTCCTACACACCATAAATTCCTCCAGAAAGTGACCTTGGAAACTGCATAGTCAGAAAATAAGGAAGGTAAGATATGCTCTAAATTCTCCCATTACAGAGAACGTAAATTGAAACATGGAAGCTAGGATCATTCTTTTTGTCTTGCAGCACTTTATAAGAAAACAAAGATTTTCTCAGTCATACTTTATAGTCACACAGTTGCTTTCAAAATAACCAGCTAACTCAGTTCCGAAGAAAATTAACTGTAATAATATATTAACTGTTGCACACATTGTTCTTGATAAGCAAAGTTTCAAGTAAAATAAGAGAGGTTTGTGGGATTACATTTTTATAGTGAGACTAAATGCTGAAATTCAAAGAATGACCATAGGGTGACTTGACAACAGAGTGTAGTACGCTGATGACAGTACCATCTTTTACAATAGAATTTATATTTTCTGCTATTGAAAAGAGCAGGGTATTACAGCGAGGTCTCTACTAACTTCATGTCCATTTGTCACATCACATCTGAAGCGCATTTCACCTACCTGTTCCTGTGGCTGATACTGACAATGTTTGATTTATGTACCAAAACAACAGCAACAAAACCAAGTGACTTGAGTGCAAGAGAACATCACAGTATGACAAACTTATTGACAAGAAAAGGGCTGATCCAGCTTCTGCTCAAATTGGCTGTTTTGCCTTTGACCTCCAAACAGGACTAGAAACGCTCAAACAGTTGGGACAGCCGTGGTAATTTATGAGGAAAATTTTAGTAGGGATAGAATATTTTTTAACCAATATAACAGATGTAATGCACAATAAAGTAAGCTGTCTAGGCCACTGGTAAAAATATGTATTTTATGCACACATAGTAAATACATGAACACCCATTATATTGAACTGATAGCATTGAAAAGCTGAACTATAATTTTTGTACATATCTGAAGGTGTTTGTATTTCCCAGTAAAAATAATCTGGAAAATACTTGACTGACTCACTACCTTATTAGCCTTTTTAAAGTGAAAGCAAAGAGCAACACATGGGCAGGGAGATCTTTTAAGTGTAATAACCAGAATAGCATACAAGCTATTCCTCTGGAAAAGTCAATCCAAACCTTTTTCACACTATTCGTTTAGTGTCACTTGTTGCTTCCATTAGTCTGAACTAATGCAAAATCCTAATTCCACAGAGTTTGAGCTGCCTGAATGTGGCCCTTGATGCTACAGGTGATGTTCTTAGTTGCTCAGACAACAATCTTTCCTAAGGACCAGAAATACGTAGCAGAAACATTACGGACTACTGTTTGCTTATCTTTTGATGAGCTGAAAAAGCAAGATCCTGATTTGATGTGGTTATTAAAAATTCTGCAGTACATTTCATGAAATAAAACAGTTAATCACACCATCTTAGTAAAATTCCTGAATAATTTCACTTTCTCATGCTTCTCTAAGTAATCAGTGTGGATGCACTCTTCTCGTGTATAATTGGGTCCTGTCAGATAACTACCAGGACTCCATCTGCAGGAAAGCTGGATTCTCTGCAGCCACATCAGTCATGTATCAGTTTTATGAAATGCCTTACAGTCTTGTTACTCCTCTATATATATTTAGAAAGTGGCTCTTTCTATTTTTTTTTTTTAATTCTGCAAAATGAAGGAATATTGTAACCATTTTCCAAAGACTTTTTGGGCTGTTTTTGTCTTTTCACTGGAAAACATAGAGAGGAAATGATAAAGAGATGAAAATAAGATATATACACCAGCTAAGAGGAAGAATAACATCACTAAGCCAGGTATTTTTAATACCTGGCATGTTTTAATTCCTTGCATGTGTTTGGCTTAAAATACATTCTTTGTCAGACATACTGCAAAAAAAGGGATGTTCAGAAACTACTGAAATACAGAATAGTGGTAATTTGCTAAGAAGATTTGTAGCACCTTTGTAGGAGAAAAAAAAAAAGGGAAAAATAACGGCAGAAAATTCACTCAATCAGAGGGACTCATAATCATGTGAGCCCTATATACCTCTGAGTTATCTGCTACAGATAACTCTGTAGCAGTTATCTGCAGTACAGTTATCTGTACTTAAACACCAACACAGGCAGCATGCTGCGAAGTCCAGTCGGTAAGGGCAGCCAAACACAAGCAAACTCGAGCAAAGCGAGAGCCAAAACAATGAAGATGAGTATGCGAGAGAAGAGTCCTGAAGAATACAGAAAGCAAGGGGCACAACGGGAGGCAAGGACAACAAAATCTGGTAGACAGGCCGAGACAAGTCAAATGCTACATCCAAGAGGAGGAAATGTATCAGAAGGGGCCGTTATGTTTGAAACACAGAGGAGGGAATAGAAATCTTTTGATCCCTAAATTAATGTTTGACTGTTCTGAGCTGTTGTAATTGGACTAGTGAACACGCAGCTTCTCCCCAGGAGTGCATGGCAGTGGACAGTACTGTCCCCAGTTACAGGTCTTACCCTGCGGTCCTGATGTCTTCAACTAATCATTACTCTGGGCAGTGGGACTACTCATGTGACTAGGATCAAAGGTGATGAGATTCCTAATTAATTCTGTTGAACTCAGTACATTCCAGCTGGAGAACCAACAAAGCAAGAATAAGCAAAGAGAATAAGCAAATGAGCAGCGAAAGAAAGGAGAAGGTATAATTTACCATTTGGAAATGTAGCAGAGACAATAAATCTGCTTAGATTTTAGAGACTCTTTCAATGTTTATTTAAAAATTATTTTAAGATATCAATGACTTAACATACTGCATCTGGTATTTAGATGAGTAATATATAAATATAAAAATTAGCAAAGGAAACGAGTCTTTCTCATAAACGGTACAAACAATATCCTGAACTATAGCTTTCACTTACTTTTCCTTCTTTACCAAGTACAAAAATTTAAAAACAGTAACAATAAAAACAGATTAAATCACGCTGGTCACCTCAGTCTTACTTCTCACCTTTAATCACACAGCAATATCTGAAATCCTCCCACTGGGGGCAGCTTGTTCCTACAGGCATCCCTGTTGATGTCAATCCCTGTTGCACATTGAGATTATTCAATTTTAGGAGTTGAAGAAGGGATGGTTAGGGTTTCCTTAGGCTGAATTGAAAGCAATTCTGGAAGCAAAAGTCTTCTCCTCAATTACAACTTAATAAAAGTAAATATAACTAAAATATCAGGTATTACTGTCAGATTCTGAGGGTCTGCTAGATACCCTTGCAGCACTGAATTTGACACCTTCTGAGAGGCTTGGCTGTCTGTCAAGCCTTAACTAACAACATTCAGCCAAAAAAAAGCGCAATAGTTGCATTCTGTACAATGGAAAATCCCAAAAGGTTTGCTGCAAAGTAAATACACAACTTTTCTTTCCATAGGACATTAAAATATAGTAAAAATCTTTAGGGCCTTTTTTGTTAGTTTATATTCCAGATTGTATTTTCAGTATTCAATACAGTCAACAAAAACAGTTGTAGCCAACTTTGCCTGGGAACATAATATCAAAAAGTGCTACCCATTCTATGTGGCTGAATAGTCTCTAATTGCTGAATTTCATATATTTTGGGCAGATCAATGACAATTTTGTTTCACTTCGCTGCAGGAAAACAATTCACTTTTTTACTTAGTATGGATGGGAAGATCATCAAGTTAAGGATTTGAGGATTCTATTTTCTTATATTCATTTTCACTATTTTTTTTTTCAAAATTAAAGGCAACAATCACTGTTTTCAGTATTCATAAAAATTAGATTAAATTAGAAATGAGTGCCTAACAGACATGGACATAGTCATGTCTAAGAATCCTGAAGTCAGTCACGGTCAAAACCTTCCAGAGACTTAAAAGACAAGATAGATAAAAATTAAGAGAGCAAAATTGTCATACAGACTCTTTCTCACAATGAAATGTTTTCTCTCCCACACAGAAAAGTGGAGCCCAGATGCTCTCAGGTTTTAAAAATGAGTAGAAAAAGAAGAAAAAGCTGCAAGGGCAGAAAAAGCTCTGATTCCAGAGAATGTAAGTTTACTGAAATATTGAATTTGATGTAAAAACATCAGAATCGTATGTGTTTATTCTCTGGTCATTCATCAAGACAGAAATCCATTCCTCTGCCTAAAGCTGTCTCTAAATTGGAAATATTTACCCATTCAAGTGTGATTACATGTAGATAATGTCTTGATGTGACCGGTTATTCTTGCTGAGCTGCTCTCCTACTTATTTCTGCGAGCCCTTCCCAAGATGTTGATGTTTAAGACCCCAAGTTCACATCATTCTCGCTGTAACTCTATGGTTGTTGTTAACGTAGAATAGCTTGATCTAATCCTGCTTAGCTAGATGTCACTGTAAACTATTATCCTCTAATGGACATGACCTATTCTAAAAAAAGCTGGAGTCGGGCAGATTTCCGTGTGCCGCATAAGAGGCATGAAATCCTGTGAAGAACCACTTCCCCCAGGGAACAGTGGGCTTGGGATAGGGAGCTCTTTCCTCCTGGTAATGCTGGCATCCCTTTGCTGAGCGACTCTGCCAATATTCCTTAATTCCTCTATTTGCTCACCCGTAAAAGAATAATAAAAATCAAGTTCCATTTAAGCAACCCCACATTGAAAACATGCAATGGGGTATTGATTGCCCCACGGGAAAGAAGTAAATACAATGATGAAAAAAGGAATTAAAAAGGGGAGATCTTTCTAAATGCAATCTGAATCCTATATCATCTCACTACTGTAAAATTTTCTGAGAAAAAAGAATATATATATCAATTTCCTATAACTGGAAAGAGTTCCTGTAATTAGAATGAGCTAACACAGGCTACCCATTTGGCTTTGTATTACTTATCAAATAGCTATGTCAAAACTAACAAATACTGGAAAGAGAAAAAATATTATTGTGGAAAATATGCTATTCTTTAGAGCTAAAAAGGCATTTCCTGTGAAAAGTGTCTCAAAGCTAACAATACAGTTATGATGCTGCTTACCAAATCATGGAAAAATATTTCTTTTTTTTCCCCCCTAAATCAGATGAACAATTGCCACCCATTTGTAAATGCCAGCAAAATCTAGAAAGTCTCGAAAACAAAGCAGATGAGGAGCTGGCTCACTTCTCTGAGTCATCAGATGTAAAGGGCTCTGAAGAAAATGGAAAAGACCATGAAAATAAAAACCAGAGCAGCTCAGACGCATCTGAAGATAGAGACCTTGATAACGTATCAGACAGTGAAAAAGAAGGAAAGAAGGAAAAGGACAGCCCTGCTCAACCGCTCTCTCCTCAGCAACACGAAATCCTGGCTACAGTAGCATTTAGTGAGTCACAGGGCTCCTCTACAGGAAAAATTACACTGTGGAGCAAACCAGGCTCTGCAGAGTCCATTAGCTTGGCTACTGGAAAACTCACTGCAGAAGTAAAATACGGTTCATTTAATATTAAAGTTGAACTTGAGAACCTTTCTTTGTTTGGTACGGGAACTAACCTTGCAGTCAAAAAATCGAAAAGTTCAAAGAACAGTAGACGCTGTCACGAGAGACGGTACCAGAAAAGCCAGTACTCCAAATCTCCTAAGGAGCTCTGCCCTTCAGCCATCCACTCAGTAGGTAACAATGAGAAATACAAGATATCCTCCAAACATAAAATCCAGACTGCCGCTAGCAAAGATGCCTGCCTGAAAATGAATATTGAAGGCAAAGAAATTAAAGTGAAGTACACCAACAGAAAGAAGAACACGTTGGTTAACGTCAAACCTGGCGGACCGGCACACACCAAAACCTGCAACGACCACCATGAAGATACATATTGGAGTGAAACAGACTATTCTACAGCGGAGGCCCCACGTAACGGAGACGGTGAGTCATGTTTCAGTCTTCACGAGAAGGACGACTCGACATGTCTGGATGGCTGCCTACTTCTCCCTCCTCCGGAAGAGTTCGCCGACGGAGACACAACGCACTTGGATACTATTTCAGAAGGGGTGTCTTGGTACTTGGAGAATGACAGAAGAGACTCCGACTGCCTCTCTTCAGCCTTGAGAACGTGGGAGGAAGAAAATTACTTCTCTCAACATGACAAAAGGGAGTATGAAGAGCACACCTGTGAAAAGGAAGATGCTTCAAAAGATAAAACAATTTTCTCAAAATTGAATAACAGAAATATTCTAGATAGTAATATCTCGAATAATCCAAATTTTGATAAGGCATTCATCATTAACAGCAATAGAACAGCTGAAGAAAGAAATATCAGCAACAATGTTAGTGATACTGGGCAAAAAGCAGGAAGAAGAAAGTCTTTTCCAGATACTACCCTAGATGCGCTATCTCCAGTTCATCCTAGACGAGATTCTGGTTTTTATTCATTGCCATCTTTATCCTTAAAAGTATTATGCAAGGAGGCCAAACCGAGAGACATTTACGGCAAGAACTTGCATATTCACACTAGCAGTACAGAACTTGGTAAGCGTAATGACTTCACCTCCTCGCTGAGGAGTCTGAGAAGTCTTAAGTCTTCCTATCAGTATGCTTTCACCTCCTTTGATCATAACATTACTATTTATCCACCTCAAAGTCTAGATGATGCTTGTTTACTAACTGCATATGCCAACTATATAGGCCAAAGCGAAGAAACAGAAGAAACGTTACTGAAGACTCTTTGTCCCAATGGCAATGTAAGTGAGAAACAAGAAAATAAACGCTTGGAGCCTCTGAGAAACCTAGCCATACGCGAAGAAGATACAGAGTCTACTGAAAGTATTGTAGATGAAGGGCCACCGGAGTACAATCACCTAGAAAAGCAGGCAGATTTGCAGCTGACACAAGTCTCTTCACCTTCTCCAAGCCCATCAGCTGAGCTCCTTAGTGACAAGGAAAGCACTGACGATGCAGCTACCAAACGTGTCCCAAACCAATTTCTACTCTCTGCAGGGCCTGCAGTGACAAACAGGAGAGAACCAAAAACGACTGTAATAGCTGGAGAGCAAGAACAAAGACTTATCATCCAAGGTGACAACAAATTCATACCTGATTCCTTTGGCCCTCAAGTTAGACAGGAGCCTAAGCTTCCCTGTAGTATACAAAAAAACCCCTTGCTCTCAGATCCTGAAGAGCTTGACACAGAAAATGAACTGGACAGCCTGATGGAGTTACAGGACGGATGTGGGAACATCCTTCATGAATCTAATTGCCACAGTGATTCTGCACAGGGTGCCACATTATCTGCTTCTTCAGTATGCACAGAAAAGAAAGAGATTTCCTTGAAACATTCATATATCAAGGAAACAAGTGAGAGCTTTTGCAGCAAGCAGTTATCTGACGACAGCTTCAGGATAGAGCTTGGAGCACATCAGCCACATCAGTTAGCCAAATCCACCTCTGAGGACACAGAGAAAAAGCCCGAAATGAAGGAGGATTTTCAGCAGAACACAGATATCTCCCCATCATCAATAAAACAGATTAGTCAGAAAGGTACGTGCTCTAAGATTGCTGGATGTAGGCACCTCCTCTGTAGTTGGCTTAGTGTTTTATTGAAATCTATTTGGGAAAAGTATATTTTGACTTTACAAAGAGATAGTACTGGTATGCTCAACCATTTAGTTACATTAGGCAGCTGTCGTACTGAGGATCCCAGGAGCTGTTTGGAACAGTCATGTAGGTTTTAATAAAACAATAAAGAAAATTTTAGTACAGCTTTGCTCAAGAAGTGAGTTTTCCACAATAAACACTAAGCGACATTAAACAATAAGCTGTGCAAGCAAAAGAGCTTACTCCATGCAGCCATGTATCCACCTATTTTGCAGATATTCTTGAGGAGGGACCACAACGAGATGACGTTGTTGGCCTTTGAGGGACCACAGGGGAGTGAGTTCCCCAGGGTCCCAAAGAAACCCTCCTATTAGACTCCAGAATAGAGCACGCCTAGCAGGCTTGGAGATGAGGAGTTTCACACTATACGCAAATACATACTTTTGATCACAGGGAAAATACTTCTTAAAATCTCAGCATTCTTTCCTTAAAAAACACTGGAAAGTTTTTAATAATATTCTTCATTCACAATATCTACAGAAGATATTGATACGTCCTTCAAGCTCACTGTTTTGGTACTGACAGTGGGATTCTCGAACTACCAAAACTGCCAAAAACCTGCTATTGACTAGATAGATACTGATATATGTATACTCTTTATACACACACACACACACCAAAAATAAATAATAAATAAATAAATTTAAAAAAAAACAGAAAATTAATTAAATTGCTTTAGAAGTGCAGATAGATATCTTCAATATCTTTATTGAAGGAAGCTGTCAGAATTAGGGAAAAATTTCTAGCTTCCACCTATGCCAGAAATAGTGGATTAGCTTGGAAACACTGACAAGGAAAGGACTACGGAGTAGAAAGAAAACCTTGTTTTGATTCTAGCAAAGCTTTGTATTTTCGATGCTCGTTGCAGCAAGCCGTTTTTGTATTGCTATTCTTCTCTATCTCAGGCATGCTCAGGAAACCTTGACCTACACACTGGAACTCGGGGTTTAAACACATTGCACAGAAGTGCACTCAGCTCACAACAGCAAGGAATGGTTATTTGGGAGATTCTGGGGGGGCGTTATTCCCCTCTCTCCATTTCTCCCTGGCTGAGGCTTTTCTGTGCATGTGCTGGCTCTTGGCTCTCACATCACCTGGTTTGGGCCACCCAGTATCCAAGGCTTCAGCCTTCTTTTAGTCAATGGATGAATTTGAATTTTACATGCATGTTATTTCTGTGGAGGTCCCACCTGAAATAAGTGTATTCAGAAAAAGAAAAAAAAAAAAAGAAGAAAAAAAGCAGAGGCAGGAGGTGGTAGCATTTAAAGTTTTAAAAGTGATTAATGTGAACTAGAGTCTGCTTGGAATGGGGAAATAACACATTAATTAGCCAAAATTTTGGACACAAGTGGCAGTATGGAGCTTCCTGTGCTCAATAACTGAATGATGTTGAAAGAGAAACACGGCAATTTTCAGCAAAGGGAGACTGCATGTAGAGCAGAGGGGAAAAATAGAGCAAAACATAGTGAAAAGGACTAGGAGGTGGAGTCCAGGCAATATAAAAGTCTACTGATAAGGACTTACATAAAAGGTATTTCAAGAAATAGTTTACTGACTCACCAATAACCAGTTGTCTTGGAAAAGGGGCTCCGTGATGATACATGTTATAACAGTGATCTGAGCAAGGCCAGAATGAGACAGAAAGGACAAGCGTGTCACTGAACCAGGAGCTGAACTCTTCTCTGTGTGAAGAAATTGTTTCTTCTAAAAAGATATCAATACTAAAAAGATACCGGTTATGAATTTTTCAGTACTATTTAGTATTGTTGTTGTTCCTGCGTTTGCAAATGGGCTACTCGTATTTGCAATACAGAAATTTAAAACAAGATAATTGCCTGAACATACTATGAAAATTATGTCTAGCACCTATTTCTCACAAGTAACATCTGATTATAATTTAGACCTGAAATCAGAACTGAATAAGACCAGAAAGCTGCCCCTGTTGAAAGACACCAGAGCCAGTGATAGCTCCCAGGAAGAAGCAATAGACCAATGGGCCAGGCGGCGGAAACAGTTCAAAGACAGCAAAAAATGCAGTTCAGCTGGAGGAAGCTCCATAAACAGCACGATCACCGAGGGATCGGGTGAGTACATTAGTCTGGCAACTGTATTTTTTTTTCTCCTGTATGTGACTGATACCCTGTTAGGATTATCAGCTGTGGACACGGATCTTCAGTTCATAACCTGAGCCTCTACCTTGGTCCTTACTGCGAACAATCACACTTGACCCAATGTATTCCTTCCTCAGCGTGCGATTTAGATTCCTTCTTTCTTCTTCATACGCGAGAGCAAACAATCTGCCTCATAAGAAGTAGGTGGTATCATCCTTGCCCATACCCAATTAGTTACAGGACAGGCTCAAAACCCAAACAGGCAACTGCTCATGGCAGAAGTGTCACAGTCCATCACCTACTTTGCTTAAGTCAGAGCTATGGGAAGCTGGGAGTTGCCTTCTCAATAAGTTGCCTCCCCCAGCTTCTGTCTTCAGTTTTGCTGCTTAGGTTGTCCTTCATTGTCCCTCCAGTTACTGGAACAGTTATTCCTGTAACTATCTCATTAAGGAATCTGTCACCTACACCAGCCTCAGCAGCTTGAAATCTCATGGGAAGGAATTTTAAAGATTAACTGCTTAATGAATTTACACTTCATGCAATCAAAGTCCCCATGCAGGGACTGTTTGGTTTAGGAGAGAACATATGCTGTACTTCTCACACTGCCTTTGCCTCCTGGTTTGCTACTTTAACAAATATAAAAAGTAGACTTGACAGATGAAGAACTTCTTATCCTTTCGTTAACAAACAGGAAATATTACTGATACTGCAAGCATATAGCTTCCTTTCTTTCAGGAATAATTGGTGCTATAAAGTCTGTTTTCTGTGAGGGAAGTTTTGGCAACAGATGGATAATCTCCTTTCTGAAGGAGGTTAAGTGCAAACCCGTGTAAGCCTGACAGCTCTGAGACTAGTATGCTCAGTGTAGGTGCAACACCACATAAACTGCGATCATGTCCCCTGTCTGTCCTGGAGAGGTAACTGCTGCAGTCAGCAGGGGCTCACTTCATTGCCTGAGCATAGGTGGTTAGTGCCAGCTGGGATGCCATCACGGTTCCCTATGGGGCTTTCGGATACCACACATGACCCACAGGATATCCATGCCCTTCTGAAGCAGTAATGGCAGGGCAAGCAGGATACCCTAAGCCATCTCGTGTGATACCTACAGCCTATGTTCAGGCAAACAAGCCATCCCCAATTATTTAATGATGTCCATTACCAAAACCGGCAGGGATGACCAACTGACTCGACATACAAACCAAGAAGCAGTTTGTTGGCAGCCACTTATGATCCTTGTCCTAAGATGCAAGACTTCATTATTTCATTTGTCAAACACTGTGCTGTACTGAACTGCTTGGACTAGTTTAGGTTTTCTTCTTTTCTAAGTTCAGGCTAGTTGCTTGAGATGTGCCTTAAGTATGACAGCTCAGTAGTATCTACTTGTTAGTGATTTTTATATAGCTAATCACCACATGTCACACTGTCTGTGTGAGAAAGGAGAGGTCCCTAGCTGTAGCCTATCTGTGTATTTGCTACAGTTAAACAACCTGTCAAAGTGAAAGAAAATTGGATTGCACTGGATATGCTAAATGTATCCAGGAAGTAACTCGCTACACAAAACTAAACGAAGGTTAGGTTTTATCTTTGGAAATCAGCACTCATTCTACAGAACTGTAACAGCAAACACAGTATAAAAATAAAGCAAATAATAGCGCCTTTCCCAGAATCATACAAGGCAGTTGTTTGTAATGGAAAGGATCGTGATTTTTTTCCCCTTTCAGACCACTTATACTAAAGCATTTTTTCAGGCTATCTATTAATGTAATCTCTGACATTCTGTGCTTTTCTATGCCTTTCACTGTCTGCTTTTGGTTTCCGAGTTGTTTCAACCTTTCTCTCCACAACCCGTTGCCTATGGCCTGCCTCTCACTTGGCTGTTTCCCGACCCTTGTCACCCTAAAAATCACTCATTTTCTTAAAATCATTTTAAGAAAAATTATTCAACAGGAATGTATTGATTTGGGCTTATTTGCTATATGTAGACACAATTACATTTTTCTTAAATCTCCTGATAACACAAGTAACAATAAACTAGGTCAAGCAAATATTCAGAAAAATATACCCCTAAAAAAACCTCCTTATTTCCCTTTCCATAAAACTAAATATAAGAAGACTGCATATTAAAGGGCTGAGATGAAGCAAACAATTTGGTAATCATTATTTGAGGTATTTCAGTCACATTCCTACTACTTCTGGGGTTATCACTGGACTGCTACTGGACTAGTACTAAACTCCTATAAACTTGTTTAGCTTGCTAATGAAATAGACCAGATATAAGAAGTTTTCACACTCAAACAAGTGCAGGTTTTGACCAGTTTGCCTACTGATATTGTTTTCATTTGTTCTATTCTCCTAATAGTGAACTCAGAGGATGCTCGTTCATTAGATCTGGGACTACATTCTGAAAATGAGGACAGAGGTTTCTACACAGAAAACTTTCATTCCGCTCCTTGGGTTTCCAGAGGAGATGATGTTTCGCCCAATAATAGCCCCAGATGTCTCAGCAAAAGGCCTAGACCAGTGGCAAGTAAGTAGTCTAAAGTTACAAGTAATAAATGTCATAAAACTGTACCTAATTTGGGCACTCTGCAGTTACTGCGACTTCTCCAAATTTAACATTTTGGAGAAGATGCCAGAGTTATATTGAAGACAAGAAAAAAAGAGGAATACAAACAAATAAAAAGAAAAAAGGAGGATGAAAAATTAAATGAATATTTCTTATTGAGCTCATCTCTCAAAATACTGTGATTGCTTGACAAAAAAAATCCATATTGGTAATAGGACTGAATAAAATCTCATCTTTTTGCTGCATGATAAACATGAAAGTAATGTTTGTCATAGTTTCTTTAGGCATGGCAACATCACACGAGATTATTTGTGGATATAAAGTATATTTAATTGTCATAAAATCAGTTCTCTCTCAAGCTTTCAAACAGTAGATCCAGAGAAAAAAGCACAAAGTTTGCTATGAGCAAAAAGAAGTTTTCTTTTTCTATTTGCAATTTAGACCCTGTCATGCAAACAGATACAGTGAATGTTGCTTTGTTTGTTGGGTGTTTCTGAAAGCTAACATATTTTGAAGAGCTAAGAACAAAGTGAAACACCTCTGTAGCTTTCCAGGAGATAGTTCTTTGCAGAAGCTCATAAATCATTCACCACACACTGGAGGAAGCAAAGTGTTCTCTATAAATCTCCGGGTATGAAAAATCTCCTGTAAAATATATGAGAATATTCTACAGAGAGTTTTGATTGCTTTCTCGCCCCAGAGGAGAGCCAGAAGTTTAGCAAACCACTTAAAGCAGGTATTGAAGTATCTATGATCTTTTAGATAAATGACGTCAATTGGCCTGCTGCTAAAGTAACCTTCAAAGAAATTTCTGCCTACCAAATGTTACATGATTTGTAACATTTGTAACAGACAAAACAACTACCATAAAATATTATTAAACTAGTACCTGTTAAACAAATAAATAAAGTCTTCTCTGAGAGAAGAATTTGAGTTTACACTGAAGTCTGTCAGGAATATAACCTTCATTGAGGAACCAGACCTTCTGAGACATGACATTAACACTAGGCTTTTATTACTGTCACAAGAAAGAGCAATGTTGAAATGTGAAGGAGAGAATTAGACTCTGATCTTCTTTTCTAAGGAGGATGGTCCTTTTATGTGTTGAATCCCACTGACTTGAAAGACACTTCACATGGGTGCAGTGATGTGGTAGGCAATCCCAATATTGTGGAAGGGTTTGGACTATGACAGAGTGGGAGAGGGGAGCAGACAATGAAAGGCTGGAAGAATAAAAAAAAAGGAGCTGTTGTCTGAGAGATAGAAAGCTTCAAAAACATAAAATAACTACAGTTCAAGAAGTAGACCTAAACTCACTCAAGAATTTAAAGTGAATTTTATATTTGTAGCTTAAAACTCTGACACACATTTGTTTAACAGAGGGCAGGATTGATTTTCTCTCCCCTAAGTAGTGAAATGTTTTCACATGTCTTTGTCACTTCAGTACAACGTCCAGCCACTTCCCTCAGACTGCTGATGAAACCATATTTCACTGAAGCTGTCTGCCTTGGCCCTGAGAGGGATGAGGTTTTGTCAATCCCACAGCGGGAGGGAGATATAAGGACTGATGGCAGCACCAAGCAGCAAGGAGCAGTACTGCCACCATCGAGCAATTTGCAGAATGAATGAGCATGGGCTCCTAGAGAGGGAAAGTGTTTATAAACAAGCTGCTGCTTGTTAAATTGGATTTGACTTGCAAAGAAAAAAGGATCTCCTTTTCCCTGCCCTGCAGTTCGGGAAAGAACAGTGAAGATCGCCAAAGGGACTGGCAGTTACCCCTGGGGCTTCCGAATCCAGTTCTCAAAGCCTATCCTCGTGACTGAAGTTGACACAAGTAAGTAGCATTGCCACCTATTACTCATCAACAGTTTGTTACAGCAGGAGTTAGTTTGATGTGAGGTATTAAATAAAATATACTTGCGGAGGTGCAAGTATATTTTATTTAATACCTCACATCAACCCTCTTAGGCCCTTGCAAGTGTGGAGGCAAACTGAGGGAAGGGCTAGCGCTTTGTGGAGCTGACATTCATCCACGACCACAGCCACAAAAGAATGAAAGAGGAGGGCCCACCAGCAAGGCATCTCAGAACAGCTCTGTTGCTCTTCCAGCCTTATGCATCAGGTGTTTGTATTTCCTGACCTCACTCGTCTCATATCAGAGGCCCTCAAATCCATTAGCTGAGTCCATCACTTTAAATACTGCACACAAATGGAGTCATTGTTAAACTCCTCTAGAGAATAAAAGAAAAGCCAGAAATTCAAGCAAAGGAGCCAAGCGCAGAGAAGCAAATGACATGTCTGAGAGACCAAACACATTACAAGCTTTTAGACTTGTGTCAGAATCCCCCACAACCCCTTAAGGTCTGAACATTGTTAGATTTATACCTCAGCTACCATGTTTTGAACACGATGCTCTTCACAACTTCTAAAAGTAACTTGTTGCCTCAGAGCAAAAGTCCTGCTTATTAAGTGCTAAAAATATATTCTTCAGTCTAGAAGAGAAATTCATTCAAAAGACAGATGTATTCAATTAAAACAGTTAAAAGTGTTTGGCTTATTTCCTAACCATTGGCAAAGCTGGCTATGATTTATTCAAGGATCTCTTGATCTCTTACTGTAGTCTACACATAAACAAATATGATTCTGGTAACATAAAAATTGTTCTGTGCTCACACACATACATTCAATAATTCCATTATTAATTGAAGCCTTACCAATAATGTGAATCTAAAAAATATTTTACCTGTAAAGGTAAAAGGTACCTTTACCAACTAAGACTGAATTATGGCTGAAATGACTGCATAATAACATTTATCCCAAACTACTTATATAATTTTGCTTCAGAATACTTTTTTATATCTGCAAGCCAATGAAACTAGATAAACTTCATAGTGTAACTAAAATGCAAAAAGACATGGCATGAATCTGAGAAAATAATTTTGAAAAACAACCTCTGCTCATCTTTCTTATTAGAAGGTTACTTTTAAGAGTGAGGTTAAAGATTGCCATAATTCGTTGCTAATTCTTTTAGGAAAACAAAATTGCTAGGCTCTGCCACCGTTGGTCTAAATACTATAATTGTGATGAAGAGCACTTGGACAACTCGCTGCAGTACCAGATTGCTGGGAATTCAAGTTCTCCTTCATGCACAGTTCTTAGCTCGAGACCCTTGTTTTAAAAGTTTTGACTGACTGACTTCCCCGTTGTAAACAATTAGATTATATGTTTACATATAATAACATATACATTTACATAACATATGCATGACTTTTCTTTCCTCCAGACAAACTTTTTGTTAAATTTCATTTCTTCAAAATATGGCCAGTCTGATTAAAAAAGACATAAAGAAATGTATTTGGATTTCTTTTCAGTTGCACAGTGAAATAGATATTTTAAAATAATATTTTTAGAAGTATTTATTATCATGAAATCTTATATGATAGGTTGAAGGTCAGCACAAACCAAAATGTCTAACTTGTGAATGATTTGTAACAAATGAGTGAACCACGACTTTATTATTAATTTTTTACTAATCTTTTCCACAAAGCTTCTAAGTGCCGTCAGAACACAGAACTATCACATTTATTGATTCAGTTCAACTTATACTTTAAATAGTATGGGCACAGAATAATTTTCCCAGTACATTAGGAATGCCTAAGTATAAATGAGGAAAAAAAAAATCTGAAAAATATGTAGGTGGGATTTAAGTGACTGTGCATTAGTGTTTGTGAATAGAACATATTTATCACATCTAATTTGTCTCCATTCCTGGAAAGTATTTGCCAAAGGACAGATGTACTAGCAGTATATGTATCTTGTGATAGTTAATAAATAAACAAGATGATGCTACATGAACAAATCTGAGACACTCACTCTTTCCTTAGCTAGAATGTTATTTCCTGATAAAGACACAAATCACAAACAAGAGAAATATTACCTTAGAAAGCAGTGTTTTAGTCTAAAATACATTTTTCTACTTGCGATTCCAGACAGTGCGGCTGAAGAAGCAGGGCTTCAGGTAGGGGACATTCTCATAGCAGTCAACGGAACGGATGTCACCAGCATGCCACATTCAGAAGCTGCAAATCTGGCAAGGAAAGGTGAGCTGGAAATTATTCTAAGTTACATCTGTGGAGATGGTTATACAATGATCATAACCTACAGACAGAACGGTGATGCAGGCTTTGGAAGTCTTAATTAACAGTTAATACATCTACACTAGCACTAGCATTGCTTAAATCACTTGCTTATCTAGATCTTGCTAGGATTGTAGCAGAAAATGCACTGACTGACAAAAAAAAAAAAAAAAAAAAGCCCCAAAGAGCAGGCTTGACGATAATACTTTTAGCCCTCCTGCCTTCAAGAACGTCTCCTGAAAGTGACATCAGAGACACCAATATCCTATTTATGCCGTATGCTTCCTCAGGGAGGAAATTCACAGCTTGCTTCAGCGCTCACAGCAGCTATTTCTGTGCTGCCAGAAACAGGAGCCCAGTCAGGAGAGCAGCGGGGTTATTGCACGAGGCAGCCTGCTGCAGCACCGCAGGAACAGAGCCACTAGTATTAACCATGCCTATTCTTTCTAGTACTGTGATGACTAAACCCTAAAGATATCCATGTTTGCATGTTTAAAGTCAATATCTACCACAGCCCTTTTATTTATCCCAGATAGGGTTTTGACAAGGGCTCACAGGAAACTCAATAAATTAAAATGCTTTTACAAGACAGTGACAAATGTATCTTGACACATACCAAGTTCTTTAATTATAGAGGTGCCATTCACACTGATACATTTAAGGGTATGTCAAGTCTTTTAGTAGATAAATCTCGGATTACAAGGTATTTTTAACTCCACCAAGAGAATATCCTCTGGCCTAAGTCTTGGCTCACAGGCAGCATTCCCTAAGTCAAATGACCCCAAAAGAGAAATCCAGCAAATTTTTGCAAATGAAAACATGCCATAGTCACAGTTCTCAATCTTTTTCATTGCCATGTGCTCTGAAGTAGTAACTGATGTAATCAGAATTTCAGGCCTCTAGGGACAAAGCTGTAGATGTGTTGATAGCATCAGCAAATATTATAAAACCACACTGCTGGTTACAATATTACATTCTCAGGCATTCTTGTAGTCTAGCACCTCTCTGGAGCCCTTCCTTTGGCAACAGGCAAGTGGACAGATCAACATAGGCTAGGCTCCCAAAGCAAATCTTCCCAATGAGGGGCACAAATAGCAGAAAACTAGATTTCATGACAGAAGAGAATCAACTCCCAAGAACATATGTAAAATAACGGAGACTGCAGATGGCCATAAGGACATAAACCCTGATTTATGCACACACATCTAGTTCTGGGCAATGAAATTTATCGAGATCTCCAAACCTATAAGCTTGGTTCTTGCAAAGAGAGATCACAAAAACTACTTTTAAGGGTTGTCTTCAGGAAGCTGGCTCCATTACTAACGCTCATCATAGCCAGAGTTTCATTCCTGGATGGCTACAAAAGAAGGCCAAATGTTCCAGAGGCTGCACTGGGAGAAGAAGGGGGTGGCCTGCCATACCATCCCGTTGCTTAACAGCCCTCAGCAGCAGCAGCAGTGTACTCCTGACTGTCACTGTTTATTATTTCTAGTTAGGACTTGTGTTTTCATGTCGTTCATGTAACATTCTAGGTCCTGACGTATTGACCATGGTGGTGGGATCAGACATCAGCCGCTACCCCAACACTCCCCGGCCCACCTGCCGGGGGTACCTGCACAAACGGACACAATCTGCGATTCTGAAGGGCTGGAGGAAGAGGTGGTTCGTGCTGAAACACAGTGGCCACCTCCAGTATTACAAGCACAAGAAGGTAAGGAGAGAAGCTGCGGAGTCCGGAGCTAAGGAGAGCTTGGCTGGCTGTACTTGCGGAATAGCATCTGTACTAAAGATGTTTTCGGTTTGTGGTGTATACAAAAGGCCCCTTGGGCATTTCTGTCTTCCTTCATGCTAGTGACAGACACAGGTACTAACTGCCAAGGCTTGGACGGATTCACGTTGAGGCTCACTGTTCTGGGTCTAGGGAAGTTTATGACCTAACAGGCTCTGTGAGGCTTTGCAAGACAGGAAGCAGTTTCAGAAGCAGAGCAGCTGTATATTCCACCGATCACTTTATGTTTTGTTTCTATTTAAGCAGTGTAAGTTTTCTCTGTGTGTGAGTAGGCAGTAGAATTGCACAGACGGCTACGGTGAAGGCTTCTCTAGCTCTAAGGATCTCGGTTTTCTCAGTTGATGAGCGAGGCCTGCTGGACAGTTCCTCGCGCAGCCCGGGCGCATTCCAGACCGTATCCAGCAGGTGGAGTATTTTGATAACAGATATTTTTCACTACGCGAGGCCACACTCCTCAGCGAGACTGTAGCGTTTCCTGCAACTTGTGAGGCAGTTTAGCAG
The DNA here is from genome assembly GCA_013389825.1 of Crypturellus undulatus. Classification (NCBI taxonomy): domain Eukaryota; kingdom Metazoa; phylum Chordata; class Aves; order Tinamiformes; family Tinamidae; genus Crypturellus; species Crypturellus undulatus. The sequence goes on from VWPW01000693.1 coordinate 39,664, forward strand.
GGGTTGCATGTAATTACAAGCTGCTAATCCCTTCCCTTGCGCAACTTCGTGACACACTTGTTCATCCAGCAAGCTACACTTATAAGATCAACATAATTTGAAGCTCTAGTAGGACGGTCGCACATTTTTGGCTATATCACGGCCATGTAGACACACCAGCACAGACTTGTAATGAACGTGAATATAACCTACACAAGGAGACTCCACATGTGAATATAATCTATGGAGTCTCCCCCTGGTAATCCTAAACACTGAGTTGCATGGACAATGCTATTAACGTGAAGAAGAAACTCCCAAGAGGCTCTGCAGTATCATATCCAGATTAAAATTAGTCAAGGTTTCAGGGATTAAAGTCTCCTGATCAAACTGAACACTTCTGATGGCAGTGGAAAAAAAAAAAAAAAAGCAAAAAGTCGCTCAAAACTGTAGAAAGTGCCTCCTCCTCTACCGTCTTCTCTCTGCCGGCCTTTCCAGCAGACAACGGGCAGGCTCATTCCCCTGCACAGGCCACGAGGGAAACCCCAGCCGCGCGCCCAGCCTCGCTGCAGAGCCCCGGGCTTAGCAGGAGCGCAGCGAAGCAGCCCGCCTTTCTGCCGTCGTCACTCTAGCCCCACAACAAGCAACAACAACAAACGCGTGCCAAAGAGGACATAAGCGTGCAGGAACCTCTCTTCTTCGATAAAAGTATTTATTTTACCTTAATCAGATCATTCACCAAATTCTTGAAATGTAAAGAAATCTATTTATGCTTTTTAAACACTTCCCAATTCCCAATTAACTACTCCCGAAGAAACAGGGTTATATAAATTGGATTAAGGATTAGAAGGTGTCTCATAATCCTACATGCATTTATATTTAATTGATATGTTTTTTATTTTTCCTTTCAATCATCAAGTTTATTGTTAAGGGATTTTTTTCCTTCCTCACCCACTCTCATCTTTTTTACTGACTTAAGAAAGTACCTGAATCATCCCAACTTGGTATTTTGACTGCAGGCTCTTTTGTACTGAAAAAAAAAGCTTTCCTTTTGTTTACAGGGTTACAGAAATTTAAAACACTGCATAAATATTTTGTAATAGCAATTACTACTTATTTTCTTGGATGTCCAAAGAGTAATGCCATTCAACAACTCTTTGAAACATGTTATACAGTTTCCCTTTCTTTCTGGGCTCCAAAGAACACACTAAATATTACAGTACTGAAGTACCTGAAACCATGAGGACCCTTCACTGCTTCAAGTGCTCAGAGGATACTTTGAAGAGGCCTTTAGCAAGATAAAACGAAAGATGCTTATGTAAGGATGCATTTACTTTGTCACTCCTGAGAGATCCAGTGTCCAAATGAAATAAGCAGCAGCTGAATTGGACCTTTTGGCATTAATTCTTTCTTTTGGGTATGATTTCTATCAGGGCAGAAGAAGAATAACATAAACAGATTCTGCTTATCCTACTTCCTTTTTAAAGAGAATTGCAAATAACACTCTTGGTTTCACACAAGATTTATGTATCACGTAACCTAGGTTGGAAACATTATGTTCCAGGCCTCATCTCACTTCTTGGGAAGACAAATGCTTCCACTTAGTGCATATAAGATGTTCTCTAGAACAGTGCATTGAAGACAAGAGTAATTCTGAGAGACAAAAGTAATTCAGGATAACCTGTATATCACTGTCCAAACACACACATTTTTATCAATTTTCTGGTAGACCCAGGGCACGATTTTGATGTCAAGGTCAATAACTTACACTGGTGCAATTCCAGCGACTCCAAAAATGTCATGCTGGAGTTACAGCACTGTGAGAAAATTTGCATTTATGTCTGAAATAGTGTAGATCATGTTCTGCGGTGGAGCAAGTAAAGGGTGTTTCATTGTCTATTTTAATTCATATCAACAAAACCAGAAAACTACATATCATCATTGCTATTTACAGGCAGAAATTACCCATCCTCCACTTTCCTTTTCCCACCCATGTTAAAAGAGAAATTGATGTTCCTAGAGCATTTTACATATTGATTCATCCATGTAATTGATGCTGTTTCAGACTCATCTCTTCCCCATCACACAGTGGTGAAGCAATAGCTGTTCCAATAGCTTTGGTCGCTTCGTCCACAAGGACATTTTATTTTCCTCTCAGCCAGTTGATGCCACTGACCTATATTCTACAAGCAGTTATCCATAAGAGTAACTAAAATACATTCTTTCGTCTCGGTGGACATAGCAAGGGTTGCCAGCTCAGAGCAGAACACCGTATGCATACCCCAACTTAGATCCTCGCTTGGTGTAAATTTCTGAGATCAGTAGAGTTGTTATGTAATTGTTTTGCCTATGCTTGGAAGCCATAGAGTTCCACCTCACTTTAAGCGACTTTAAATAAGAAAGATGCTACAAGCAATCTGGGCACAATAGTAGAGCATCATCTCAGCAGGTTGGATAAGTTCACCCAGAGCTCTCTGCACCATCACCAGGTGACCTCTAGACCCTGTCAGAACTCAGTAAATCAACAACATGGTGTTACAGCCAAAAATACACTGCTCAGAATTCCTCATTACAACTCTTTATAATGTAGGAAGCTCAGCTAATTAAAGTGGAATATGAGCACAATCATAAGGAAGAGTTATACTAGTATTTACAAGACTACTAAAAATAACAGCCCAAGCCAGAATTTCCTAATTTTGCCATTGCTGTCTTGCTATATAAGTTTAATTAAACAAAATATAGCATGCAGTTCTCTGGATTGAAGAAGGATTGATAAAATAAAAACACTTAACAAAAGATCATGTGTTTGTAACAAACATCCTAGCTCCTCTCTATTTGCTGTCTTGTTATCTTTACAATTTATTTCCTGTCCCTTTTCCATAAATAAGTCCCGGGAAAGAGAAAAGTGAGACAGAGAACCAATTTCATAACTGAAAAGGAAAATATGAAGGAAATGTTATTCAGATTATGGTCTGGGAGAAGCTATACAGATTACTGGCTCCGACCAGGGAAGCATGCCATTAATGTATCTCACCTGCACACACATTTCCCAGAAATTAGACACTGATATATTCTAGTCAAATCAGCTCTGTCAGTTACTTATGTTACTTTCGTCATTTATTCCATTTCCTTTCCTTCTTCCCTCAGCTAAGAACGGCATAGAGCAAATATATTTAACAATAAATAACTGGAGAGGATGATTTCACTGGCTGTGTTTTTAAGGACTCAAGGTGGGAAAGCCAAAAGAAGGAAATGTGATAGGAAGTAAGTTAAAGCAGTGAGGCTGGAAGTCTCACTCTCCCTGACAGTAACACGGGAAGTGACATGTTATAGAGATTCTTGGAAGAATCTCTAACATGTGAAACTGAACTGTGAGTCAACAGAAACAAATTCCCCTGCAGCTGCAAAGCCTCAGAGGAATGACCTTCCGTAAAGGTTTGCAATAGTCTGAGGCATGCTATAAGAAAACTGCAACAGGTCCTCTTGAGAAACCTCTCTGAGCTTAGCAGTGAAGCGGAGGGATATGCACTTTTATGCCTTCTTTGTGGTTATATATAGCCACATCAATTTTAAAAAAGAATTTCCATTTGCATTTCTTAGGTTCATGAGTTCCGTGCCTCTAGGAAGCCTTCGGGCACAGTGCGAGCAACTGGGTAAAAGTCTCTCCGTGTTGAGGGCTGGGCGAGGATGGTGGCCCTTAGCTGTCCTGGAGTCCCGTCCAACATACAGCTATCCCACCCCATCACCTCAGCGATCAGATGTTAGGTCATATTCACATTTCCTCCACAATCCTGGTCCATCTCGATAGCTCAGTGTCTTCTCAGAAGGTCTTCCCAGTTCATGAGGGTGTGACACTGCCAGCTAACTACTGGCTAAATATTGCTCAGATAATTAGTCAGGACCGCTGGCCATGCCAGGAGGCCATCAGTTTTTCCCCACCAACAGGATGCTTTCTGCCAGGGACATTCCATAGTTAGGAGGGCCTCCGTGAAGGAAACTTGGCCATTCTTTAGCTGTCTCTATTAGTGGATGCTCACGTTCATAAATTGTTCCCTTACGCTCTCTCCCCTACTCAGGGCACCTAGAAACTTAGTTGGCTGTTTAGTTTTATTCAAGCAAGTCAACAGTAGCATCTAAGCAGCTGGATACCGGTCTCCTACGCAGCCTTTGTTCATGGCATGACACATGGTAGGGCATCCAGGGCTCCCAGAACAAGTGGGGCCCTCCCAGAGCAGGGGAAAGCCCTCCCTAAACAGAAAGGAGACCTTTCAAAGCACATTTAAGTGCTCCATTCTCCTTCAACAATTGTCTGCTCTATATGCAGGAGCAAGGCATTTTACAGAGCGGGTATTTGCAGAAATGTGAAGCTCAGACTCAATGGTACACACTTCTTGCACATACTCTTAAAACTGTTCCCACTAGAACAGAACAGAGAAAAGGAAAAGATGTTTTTAAATTACCTTAATTTCTGTGTGGTATACACAGAGTCCAATTATTATAGCAAGAAAGAAATCCGCAGCCTACCATGTGTGGACCTTTCACAGCATTTCAATCTATGACAAACATTCAGTCCTTTGTTTTCCTGTACAGGCCTGCGTATTCATCACTAAGCCTAAGCACTTTATATAAAAGGCTTAGCTATAAATAGATTTAGGCCTGAGCCATTGCTCATAAAGAAACCACTTCTATTTGTTCTTCATTCTTGCTTGCAGCTTTAGCATCGCAGTCTGGGAGCTGCCACATTATTTAGAGCTGGTATACAATCTGATTTCTTCTGTACATTTTCCATGACTCCTATGGCTCTAGGATATATTTTTCTATTTACATTTAAGGAGCTGCTGACTCCTAGGTTTCCAATATTTCCCCTGTATTCTCTTTATTAATAAATCATAAATACTGCTGGCTGGTGTGATGCATAAGCTAATTTTGGCCTAGCACCAGACTGCATACCCAGGGAAGACTCGTAAACAGATACATCACTTGACCCAATTCAAGCTTTCCCAATGTTATCTCAATCAATAGCTCTTCCCAGGAAGAACTTGCAGAAAGTTCCTCCTGCAAACTGTTAATTACTACAATTAATTGCAGTGAAAGAGCCTTAGCAAAATAATTCAACTGGAATTTGAAGAATCATCATATCCCAAGACCTACAGCTGACATCCTGCAGCTGACAGTCAATACAACTAGGCACAGAATAACTCGGTTCTTAAAATCAGAGGAGGGTTTGCATCTATCCCCCCTACCCTGCTGCCTTGCTCTTTGGTACATTTCTGCTCTCACATTTGTATGTCAAGGGTTTAAACACAACAACATTAAAAACGATGAAACTGTAGTTGTATTTGAGCAGAATACCTTACAAAGATCTGGAATGTGGAGTTTTCTGCTTGCTGGCACACTCCTCTCTTCTAGACCTCTCCTATACATCAACGTGTCCAGCTCAGAAGAAATGCCAACAGGCTCTGGCTTTCAGTGCCTCAGTCCATGAGCAGTGAGCCCACCACATTTTAGCACACAGCACAAGCACTCAGCGAAAGGAGACAAAAAAACTAAAGCTGCAGATGATCAAAACGTTGTAAGTTTGGATGCCAGGGAGACTCTTGGCCACGTCAGCTGCAATGGAGAAACATGGGCTAAAAGAAAAACAAGAAGCAAAAAAAAAGTATGAAAAAAGAGAGTTCATCTTCTGGTCTGGTGTAAGGAAAGAGGGGCACAGAAAGAGACATATTTTACAAATACAGCCACAAATTCTCTCTTGTCCCTATGACCTGAAACCAATCTGAACCAGCAACCTAGAGATATCTGCCTTCTTAGGCTTTCTTCTGCCAGTCCCCTGAGCTAGCCAATCCATCATTTTCTGTTTTCTGGATCAGTTTTTCCTTTGCGTTTCAGATTCCTTTTGGTGTTTTCTAGGATTTTAGTTCATTTTCTGTAAAGCTATTTTCATCCCATTTCCCTAGTACTTGCAGTCTCTTGCACAGCTTATTTTTAATCTCTTTTCATTGTTTTTCCCGCAGTTGATTTTGATTTCTTTCACTGCAGATAGCATGAAATGCATGAATCTTTTCAGCTTCCCTTTTCTCATAGACAAAGCAGCTTAACTAGAACAGCAAATATGATTCTGCTCAAACAGAACCCTTTGATCACAGTGAATCATTCAGGAAATGCCATGGCTCTCATTTGTTTTCTGGAAATATTTATACCAAATTAAACAGGGCTGGTTTACAAACCCGTAGCTACATGCCCTATCTTAATGGCCTTTTCATTCAGCGGCGGTAGGAGATGCCTGCTTCCTCCTGCTTACTGCTCCCTTGCAATCCTGCCTGCCCTTCGGACACAGATACACTTTGAGGTGAGCCTTTTTTCCTTGCAAAAAAAAATTCACCTAAAACCCACTTGAAGAACACCAGCAACGGAAGGGTTATTTAAGCTGTTACTATTATGCTCACAATAACACTTATGAAAGCAAAAGAGGCTTTCTGACCACTACCAGTGACCTCCACCCATGTTAAACCCTGCGGATCACTGAGGATCCGTGAAACATTGCATAGAAGCATCCAGAGGACTGTATCACTCTCACCTGCTCAATGCAGGAAACATAAAACCTGGACTAACACCTTTGTTCCCCTTCTACAGGATAGAAAAATCTTGACTCTACATGCAAAACAGAACAGCAGTAGCTAAAATCTAAGCTAGCTCATTTAAAATCTGCACCTTACATGTAATCAACTTGAACAGCAACACACAGTTGTATTAAGTACCACAGTGGCAGTAGTGTTGGCAAGTGCACGCCAAACCCAGGCATACCCAGCAGTTTATGTAATGAATTTTTTAGCTTTGGCTAAAATGTCTTTGGCACATTTTGGAACACAGAGAGGACTGTTCCCATGATACTATTCGTGAAAACCACCTGGATGAAAAAAGCGTTTTCTACCACTGGTTTAGCAGAATTAGGAAAGCACGTCTGCCTCTCAGTCAATAAGGAAACACTTGGTCTTGCTTTGCAAAATAGGCCTCAGATCCACGTTACTCCTTCCCTAGATGCATTCATTCCACATGAAGTGAACAGAAATCATTCTTGATGGCACAGAGCAGTCATTCTGCCTTCGCTCCAGACAGCACAGAGTGCTCAGAGGATCTCGCAGGGCTCTCACAACCATTTCACCGTGTGCAGCAACCACTGCCTTCAGGCTGCAACAGAGGTCAGACACGGAGAAACAAACCCTGCTGGAGACCAGCCCCTCAGCCCGGGTTCGCCACGCTGGGATGAGACGTGGAGCCTCAGTCTGCGTTTCAGTTACGCTGTCGCTGCAGTGCGATGGTGTGTCTGGAGGTATTGCAAGTCATGTCGGTCGCTCAGCACTGGTGACTTCCAGGAGTGTCTTTAGCTACTGTATTGACTCAAGCTCTGCATCTTAAAGAAGCGGTAAATGGAAGGATCTAGGAAACCCATTCATGGACACTGTGTATGCACCAGCTTTCAGTTATTAGCAAATATTTTTGCTCCCACAGAAGATGCTTATACACAAGCAAACTGATAATTATATGCATTGATGAATATACAAAAAATATTCAGGTACATGCATACTCACATGTAAATATTTACTTATTAAGGGCTATGTACTTATTTTTAGGCAAATAAAAACGAGGCATTTATAATTTGCTCCTACTGATAGCATCTAACTCCAAAAATTTATTTATTGTATTCCATGAAACTCCATTTTTGTGCATTTAGCCACAGCACTAAGGCTCTTGAAGCACACCCACATCAACTATTTTATGCCAGCAAAATTGATGCAATTGTTTGAGCTCCAACCCCCCAGCTCCTCAGGGCAAAGGGGTTCACTACTGAGATGTGCATGCCTTTGTTTTGAGTCAAGACACATATCTGGGGGGGGCCTTGTGCAGCAGAGAGCAGGCTGTTTCACCTATCTACTTGTATTAAGGAGCTTAATGTCTTTTTATAACTAACCAAAGAGAAAAGCAGTGACAATACCCTGCAGTCCCCCAGAGCCTTAACTCAATCCACAACAATACTGTACAAAGCACTTGGAAATTATTTCCATTCAGCGTTGCCTGAAATGAATGAGGAAAGATACTGAATATACTGAAATTTAGGGCAACTTGACAAAGGAGCTGAAATGAAGCCTTTTCACTTCTGCCTGCTATTTGCTGAACGCAGGCCTTTGTTCCCTCTATCTGAACATATAAGATGAGATTTTCAGCACAAATCCAGACTGCAGACAGCTTGGCCTTGCGAAGGGGCTCCTACTCCTAAAGTTCTTTGATGCACTTGGAAAAATCCCACCCTTAAGTGCACTCGCAGAAGTTGGGGTATTTGCAAATAGCTAACAAGGTTTCTGCACACAAATACACCTTCTAATGAGGCAAGGATGATTAAGAGCAAAAATGCAGATGAAATTTAAAGGATGTTTGACTATTTTATCTTCTGTGACTCCACCATAATTATTTTCTGGGAGTATTAATCATTAAAGCAAACGGTAATCAGGAGACGGTTTCAAAGGCATAAAATCTTAACACCAGATTTTACACCTTTGAATACTCTCCTTAGTTTATCTCAGTCTCACAGGAATCAGTCTCACATCTTTGAGACTTTGGCACAGCTTTCTTCTCCCTAATTACAGGATGAAGGGAAATGCAAGCCCCTCGAAATAACAAAGTTGGAAGGAGCAGAAATTGGAGTTGACACTAGTCTGGGCAAACCATTTGTTTTTAAGTGCATACCTCAAAGTGGAAGCAGGATTTTCTACTTCTGTGCAACTTCTAACCAAGAAATGAAGAGGTAAGTGGTCTTTCAGTTTGCAACTTTGCAGTTTCCAGTTTCAACTTTATCATTTGCGTCTGGGGAGAGACGGCGTTCAAAATTTTGGAGTTATGTTCACAAACTCTACCTTGGTCAACTGGAAAAAACCCTTGTCAGATACTTATGAGAAGCATGATGGTTTTGATTTTCACTTGCACAAGTCTCAAGAATTCAGATTCATAGCTTTTTTTGTTGCTGTTGTTTTACATATGAGAAAAGAAATAGCTTTCTCATCAAATCTCCAAAATCCATGCTCTGTTCAAGCTTTCCCTGCAAGACTGATTTTGGTGCTGTTCATTACAAACAACACTCCTCCCATATTCTCAGTCCTTCACCCCCATTTCGTTATTCAAATGAACTGTACATCCTCCTATGAATCTAAACTAGCTTATGTGTCATTTCACACTGAGAGTCTATCTTGTGCTTAGCAAAGCCTGCTCAAGTAATAAATGCAGTCCCATCTTCCATTTCCCTTTCAGTTACGCCGGAGCGTTATTATTTCTGCATTTTACAACAGGCAGTCCACAAAAGCATAGAGGCTCTGGTAAGAGCCGGTGTGTTTCGGCTTGCCTCAGAGTACAACAGATTTTTAAAACAGTCTTTCTCTCTTTCCTGAACTCTGTAGCTGAGTGACAACAAGAGATACCACAGCCACACAAAACTCAAGACAGGTAGAAAGTTTTCAGGGTTTTCTTTCAAAATATCCCCAAATCTAGTCTTTTTTTTACTTTGTTTTATTCTATCGGAAATATGAAGCAGACAATATTTTCTAGCATAGATATTGTAAAAACCAGAGGGATGAATCAGAGTACTTGCACTGCAGTGAGTGCTGTAATGTATGAGCATTTCTCACTTCCTGTTCCCATACAAGCCACAGCTCACAAGCAAACACTTTGCCAATAGATAACCATTTTGTAACTTCCAATTTCAGGCTGCTTTTAGGCTTCCCACGAATTCTTTATCTACATCATTACAAGGACAGCAGAAAAACATCATGTGAAGGCATTGCGACATGTCAGGCTAAAATCTATAGATTCACATGCTTGCAATGGTGCCCTAATTTACTATAACATCTTATATAGCGTGCTATGAGAAGTATTTTCTGAGAGTTAGAAACATTTGAATTAATCCACTACTTATCTGTTCTTAAGTCTTGAATCTGTCCTGAAAATTGCACACCCCTTTATAAGCTGTCTACATCAGCAAGAATTCAAAGAGGCAGTGAAATACACTTATTCTGTTCTATCAAGCTAAACCATTTTCCTTTCTGGTTGTTTTATAGGTGGTTGGAGGCCATGGATAAAGCGGCACATCCCGTCCACCAGGTAATGCTTTATTTATATGCGAAGCAGACTGTAAAGGAGACTGCACAGCAGACACACATATCCTGGGGCACCGGGAGGCTCGGGCAGCAATGTGGATGCGGCAGGGATGCGAATCCAACCTAAAAGCCATAGACACCCATGATGCGCACAGCAGATGCGCCTGGCTGCCATATGGTGGAAGGAGTCAAAATGTTCCCTGTCTAGATATCAGCAGCTTGAAGCTGATTCAGAAACATGACTTGAAACGGGGGTAGCCACGCTGGCGGGGGCAGGGAGGGACGGGCGCTGGGCCCAGCGGAGAGAGGACTCACCAGCACGTGCTCCCTGGCATATTACCCCCCGGGCTGAATACAGGGGATTAGGGGTGGAAAAGGCTATATCTTCTTAGGTATTCCCTGCACATCTGCCTTGGGTGCAAGTTACCCGATTTTTGAGGCCATACATTGTCACTTCTGGCAAAAGATTAGAAGGTGGGTTTTCTCGGAATTGTTCCTTGGGGTATTTTTAGAGATGAAAAGAGACACCGCAGCCGACGACCCTCACGCATCGCTCCAGGCCTCACGTAGCTCTCACGGGCGCCCGCGCAGCCAACGAGGCACAGCCCAAACCGGGCCCCACTTTCCCCACGCTGCAGGGCTCATCTTGGGGCCACCCCTGCGCGCAGAGCAGCTAAAGTGACTCAGCCCTCCCTGCCCCAGTGAAGTGCCCCCAGAATCCCTGCGCTTCTTTCCGAAAGATAGAGGATCTCTACAAAAATAGGATGCTCACCAGTAAAGTATGTTTTTAATAGCTACTGAACCAGCCCGTCTCTTAGCAAAAAGAACGTGAGGCCCAAATGCAGAAAAGTATTAATGTCTACGTTTTTCTCAGCATAATACCACCAGTAAAGGAAAATTTAAAAAAGGGAAAAAAAAGAAATTGGCTTAAAAGAAAATCAATAAAAATAAGAAAATTGTAAGTTACAAAGGATACCGTATGTTAATGCAGAAGGAGGAAAAAAAAAAAAAAGATTATTTTACTTTATTTCCTCTCTCACGCCACATGAGTAAGTCCTCCAAGCAGTATGGGGCTTTAGTGATAGTTTTCCAGGCATTGTAAGGAACCATCTGTTGTTTCTCTATTACCATTTGCACTGGAATAAAATCAGGTGGGAATACATTTCTTCAGTTTCAGTTTTCATATCAGATTATCAGGGGATAATTTGGCATAATTTATACCCAATCATATCTGACCTGGCAGTATTTCTTAAAAGCATACAAAAGGAATCCAGATATTTGAAATAAGAGAAATAAATTATTTAAAATACTACATATACCCAAGCCAAAAGAATCAAAATAAATAAATAAATAACCTGAGGCAAAAACTAGAAAAAAGACACACACACACAAAAAAGTAAGAATGCATTAAAAAAAACTTTTATGTAACATGCAAAAAATACCTGTAAAGTAAAAAGGTCCGACTTCACACACACAAAACACCTGTTAGCACAGTAAGTTGGCTCCTTTCCCTGCTACTGAAACTTATTTTTAACTGCTTTATCTTTTTCATCTCCATCTTTTAGCAAACAATATCCTTTTCCTGCGGAAAATTTTGCTTTACTATTTTGCTTTCGTCACCTAACTTCTATCCTTAATGAACATTATTTCTGACTAGTTCCTTCCTCCTGTTTTTCACTAGACACAGAAAGCTTTTCCTACCCCTATTTACACAATTTCTTACTGAATTTTTAGTGTATTTCAACGGGAGGCTCACAACATAATGATTTAATGACTAATATATCGACACTATGGCCCCCAGCAAACGTACAAGGGCATGAAAACACCTTGAGCCACTCAAGTCATCTCCTGCACTTTGCTGCAGTAAATCCCGGCAGGCTCCCTGTTCACAGCAAAGAATCCAGCTAGCTATATATATTTCAGTCTTTTCTCCACCCATGACTTGCCAAGTGGAAGAAAGATAGCATAAATAAATGCAAAGGAAAAACCTCAATGGAAACAACCAGGACACTATTGAGATTGCATATATTCTCCCCATGGACTTCAAATGGCGACGATGCTGCTTGATGCAGAATTCAAAACACACATTGTGTGTGTGTATATATATATTGCGGACAAATAAAACACAGTAGGTTTTGTTGGAAAGGCCTTTTAGATTTAAAGGAGAGGAAGAAATAAAAATGCTTTAATCTCACGTGAAACCATCTGGTTCTAATTTCTACCTGATTCTTTGAACAGCTTTGAAATCTTATTGTGTCTACTGCCAGAACTTTTAAGTTAGATGCGGAAAAGACAGGCCGTTACTTTAAGAAGAAGGAAGCTAGTCACTACTTGCCATCATATAAAGCGTATGTTTTCAACCGCACTTTCAGAGTTGTTGACTTTCCAAGTTGCTGTGACAAGAAAAGCTGACGTCCTAGCGGGGGCCTTGCGCGCGTGTCTTCTCCTAGGTGCAGGCTTTCCTCCCGGAGCGGCTAACCGTGCGCTTGCCTTGCAGAACCACGTGTGGGTGGACGTCACGCTGCACAACACGGCGCTGCCGCCCCTGGCCATCAAGAACCCCGAGTGCCTGGGGCTGCTGCACCAGCTGGACCGCAGCAGGGACGTGTGGGTGCAGCACTACTGCATCCTCAAGGACGGCTGCCTGTACTTCTACGCCACGCTCCGCTCCACGCCCGCCCAAGGTACCGCGAGCGCCGCACAGCAAGCGGCGGGCGCAGCACGAGGGCTGCACCGCTCCTTCGAAATATCAGGCATTCGAAATGTCAGGCATTCACGATATCCTGAGCAGCAAATTCACTCTGACAACTCTGTAAAGGTCTGGGTAGGGAGCGCAAACTCAAACTGCTCTCCTCATGGTCCTTTCTGCACCCTGTGCTGCCCAAATTCTTCTCCCAGCGCAGGCAACCGGGAGCTGTGCGCTCCTCCTCAGACACGAGCGGGCAGCAGTTTCCACAGAGGGACCTCACGGCGGGCGGCCAGCTGCCTGCCTCCCCGCGGGAGGGATGTTATTAGGGAGGGCTGGTTCTGCCTGGCCTTGGCCAAGAAGCTCTCCCCGGTGCTAAGCCATGTGCAGCTGCCATGTCCCGGCTGCGGGGGCCGCCCTCACGCTTGGCAGGGGGTCTGGGAAGCTGCCCCGTCACGGGAGGGCCCCGGGCCACGCGTTGGGGACAGCAAAGGGAGGCTGTCGGGGTCCATCACAGTGCCTGGCACAGCACTGTGCCATCACAGGAGCTAAATCCGAGAGCTGAGGAGAACCTAGAACAGGCACAGCTCTGAGCAAAACTGAAGGGGTTGTTTTTGTTTTTGTTTTGCAAAAAGAAAAGGGCCCCAGGGAGAGGGCATGGGTCAGGACCTGTGATTTCCCCTTCCCTGGCCTAAGGAAGTTGGCAGACACCAGAGTCAGAAAGGAAATGCTGTTTAACTTGCTGCTTACCAGCCACCTTTCAGGTCAAAAGGGGAAAATTAGGATTTTTTCATTTTCCATATCATCAGGCAGGAGGCTTACTATTTCATAGTCTTTCACATTTACATAGCACTTTCCATCTGCAAAAGGCCATACGTGTGAAATGACCACTGATTTCCTACCCACGCAAAACTGAGGCTCAGAGATTTGTGCAAAGCTAAGCAGTGAATCAATGGAAAGGCAAAAATCAGCTATTATATATTTATGACATTCAAGCCCAAGCTAAATATGCCTCTTCAGTGTTTAAACAACGTACAACATACAAATTCTTCCATGCTGCAGTGTTTTCTTGCTATTGCAGCTCTTTGTGCTTTCCAGTTTCACCAAAAGTTCTCACTCCCCCATATAACTTTTTCTATGTTATTTGTATTGTTAAGAGCATTAATTGGTTGCTCTTGTTACTCACTGGGAGAGTCAGAAAAATACACAATTTTAAGTCAGTAACAGCAAATGTCAACTACAGCTCATCAGCTCCACAGGTCTTTTTGGCTAGGCACCATATATGTGTAAAGTGAACACTGTTACAGTGAGGTGACATCTCAAAAAATCTGTCTAAACTGAAAATGTCATGAAAAGCGAGGTCTGTGTAATGCCTCTGCTTCCTAGTTAGCTGGTGTGGCCCTCAGCGGTGCTCCTGCACCCAAGGGGGCCATGTCAAACAAGGAGGCTCGAAGGGTCAGCACTGGCCTCAAGGTTTTTTGTTTGTTTTAATTCACATCATTTTAGTTTTTGAAGAAAAATAAAAGCTTGAGAAAAATATTTTGCCCCTTTTAATATTATACAACGAGCTAGCTTATTTCTGGGAAGAAATCATTAAAATTATATTGCTGATTGTGTGCTGCTCAGAGTGAATGCCTGGAAATTGGGATGGCTTTGTGTGGTCGCTGTGCTCGAACTGCACATACAAGCTGAATTGCCATATAGAGTCCATAGGGAGCCCACTCCATGGTGCTAATGTTCTTTTCATCTACGTCTCTAATTCATATTTCATTTTTTTATGAATTAGAAGATAGATATCTATTATTTCAGTGTGCATAAAACTGAAGTCTGAAGTACTTGATCATTCAATGAAACTTTCAGGGTTTACCTGAAGCAGCCTCAAGGTTTATTTGACTAAAATCCACCCCCTGAATCTTGGAAAGGCTTGGAAAATTGTCAGGACTGGAGTTTTGTGCACAAGTACAGCACACAGTAAAGGCCACTCTGAAAATTCACATCCACGTTCTTTCTCAATCTTAACTTCTAGCATGGCTTTGCTTTAACATAACTTTAAGTATAGCTATACTTCAAAAAGTGATACAACAATGTCACTTCCTTACTAAACAGATTTCCTATTTCTGTAGTCGCATTAACACCTGCTGATTTTAGGGACATAAAATGCATTTTTATAGCTCCATATTCCCATTATATCTGTCAAGCCAGTACTGCCAAAACAGAATGAGCTGGAGTGAGTTTTCATCATGCAACAGAATGGTTTCTTAAGTTCCATTAACTTGACAGTCAGATGCATCTGCACCAAAACAAATGGGAGCACGAGCATTGCCGGAGAGGAAATTCAGTGTGCAGCAAAGAAGAGGCTCACCTCCTCCACGCTGCCTTTCACCAAAGCCTGGGCCTTGCCTGGGAAACACCAGGGGCAAAGGCTGCACGAATTCGGCTGACCTCACAGGGCTCCAATGGCAGCTCAAACCTGGCAGCTGCGGAAAAGGGAAAACTGGTTCATTTACAGACAGAACACACCTGATCGGGAAATTTCGTAGTCATTATAAAAATTGAATTGTACATTGTTTTCAGGTCAATTTGAGGGATAAAGCTAAACTCTTATATTGTTCAGTGTTTCACTTTATATGTGAATTCTGTAAACCTTGGGAAACACCCAAGGTAAGGAATCTGCAAGTATTGTCAGGATGCTTGTAATTGATAGTAATTGCACAAACAGGGCCTATATGACACCCAGCGTATGCTTTTCTTTCTGTCCAGGTGGCCTTTATCTACAGGGCTATACTGTGAGTGAACAGACCTTGGGCTCCAAGAGATCTGTAATTGAACTCAAGCCTCCGTCAGAAGAGTTCAAAACCTTCTACTTGTGTGCAGAGAATATGAATGAAAACAAAAGGTAAACTGAACTTTTTTTTTCTGTTCCTCTGCCAAGAATTCAGGAAAGCAAGAACACTGCTTTAGTTTGGGAAGATCTAGCAATGACTTTTCATTCTGTTTTCACTTGTTCCCTGCCAGATTTCCCTTTAATTCTAGCTTTAGTCACACTGCAGTACAATATGTTGGCACATGTGAGTCATCAGGTCTGTTATTGTGGATGCTGGAATTACAGCAGGACTCAGTTGCAGAGAGAAGGGAATTGCAGAAGGGAAGCTTGATGGGGGCCCTTCCACAACGGCATGTGGGTCATCACGCCAAACAGATCAACTATGGTACCTTTCACTAGAGAAGCTCTAGCTAATGAGAAGTACATCCTCCTCATCCCCAAGGGTCATTTACTTCCAACAATGATCACTGGAATTGAAAAAGAAAATTGGTCTATGAAATCATTTTCTAAAGGTGAATTCCATCATCATAATGCAGCCAAATTCTAAATGCTGTCAGTGGGAATTTGTTTGTGGAAAGCCTACTAATTATAGGATTTGTGTTTTAATTTAATGAGCAAAAAAGACAAAGCTATTCAGTGTTTTGGAAACTGATGTTGAAACATGTTGCAGTTATACTCAATTCCTTCATTTCATGCCTCTCCCCAATCCACTCACTATCAGCACACGCAGAAACAGGTCTGTACAAACATCATCTGTAACAGACGTTTCAAATGCAAGGAAAGTGCATTATGTAATAGTTACAGACAGCTGTTGATCTTTCTTTTCTTCTAGGTGGATTACAGCTTTGAAAGCTTCAATTAATAAATGGTTACCTCTACACCAGGCAATTCAAGATTTCATGAACAGACCACTGGAGGAAACAAGGATGTGAGAAGAGGGGTCATTTTCCCCTCAATTTCTGTTTCTCTTTTAAAATTTCGTGCTATCTATTTAATGACTCGTGTCAAAAAATGCTCTAGCAAGATGTAATCTCTAGCTTTGCTATGCATTCACATCTTTTGTAAGAATTAGTAAATAAAAGCAAAGCAATCTTGCCTTCTCTGTAGCGATTTTTATTTTGTGCTTCTACTCAACTCCAAGGTTCCTCTGCCAAGGATAAATTTACTTTGGCTTTACAGCACTGAACTGTCTTCAACATTTACCTGATGTAGCCAAAGCAGAAAGCACTGGATTTCAGTATATATGTATATTGTTCCATCTGATGTTTTATAGCTGCATCATTTTTTGTTTTGCAAACACAACCCTTGCAAAGACTTCTGTTTTTTCCCCCCAGCTGTTTCATGTCTGGGTTTGCCATGAAGTTTCTAAAGGGTGCCAAGCTCAAGGTAGGGACAGACCAAACTGATTGAGAGGGCAACATTACAGCATGACTGGAGAGAATGGAATAAATTTGTATGAATATTTTATTTTATATTCCATATTAACATACATTTTAATTTTAAAATGGTTTTGATTTGGCCATTTTCCATCACAGCACGTCACATTTATGGAGATAAATTGGTTTGGGAATCCAAGACACTGTTTCCTCCCAAGTTAGCAGTAGAGACAACACCATAAATGTTCATCAAGAACGTCCGGGTTAGACATCACTGGTAATTACAGCTGACCATGCACACAGTATTCTGCATTACTCTGTAATATTAAAATAATTCCCCAATTAATCCGAATATTATTTCCAAACTTTCCAAAATAGGAATTCAAATAAAATAATAAAGATTAGTTCCAGATACTTACTGAACCAACATGCTAACTAAATATCTCACCTTAAAAGACTTAGAATTTAATGCTGCTACGAAGTACAGAAAGGAACACAGAACTTGATTACAGAGAGAAAAAAAAGCCAGTTCATGAGCTTTCATTACAAGGCTGTGATGCCTGATATTTTGTCAAAATCCTTAGACCTTCAGATCACTTGAACACACCAGGACCTTGGCTACTGTCTAGCCTTTATTGTCAGCCTGAAAATGCGGACCACGACAAAAAAAAAAAAAAAAAAGAACGAAGTCTAAAATGCAAGTGGAGCTCCCCCATCCACTACAAATTTATCTTTTTAAGCCTCTCTACATTTTAGCCAATATGAGGAAGACAAAAATCATTAGGTTTAAGTGCTGGAAGTAGTAGCACTTCAGAGAAAGCTACTGAGCAGTCTAAAATGTTTGCAGCAATGGTTCGAATGGTTTAATTCAAAAATTAGCAAAGATAACTGAAAAGCATAAGTGCTTTTCTCAAAAGCATGCACCAACCCCCAAACACATCAACACATTTACCTCAGAGCACATATTTGCACCAAGTTAAATGTATTTGAAAGCAAGTAAGCTTGGGCCTCATGGTCTTGTTCTACATTTGTCCCGGTGTTTTGAAATGTTCACGTTCAGAAATGACTTCCAAATTTCCACTTTTAGAACAAGCCCTGTAGCTGGTATAAACTACTTCTTTCCCTTACTCTTTTGCATGGAAAAGAGCAACACGCCTGACCATGCCTTGCGTGGGTCAAATACAAGTGCTGTTGACCTGAAACTGATAACCAGTTCTCCAAATAGGAAGCTGGTTTGGAGCTAGGAAGCAGGAAAAGGGCAATAGGTAAAACAAATGCAAACAAATTGAAACAAGACAAATGCATTCGCCATTAAAAAACAGTAACAAAAATGAACAGAGCAGGGTTTGCTGGCACCCCTCTGCGAGCTTGTTCGGGCTCAGATCTGACCTCGCTTTGGGACCTAGTTTCTTCAAGTAGGGCACTGGAAACACTTCTCTGCTCTAGCAAGTGCCACCAAAGCCATCCTCAGACAAAACAACAGCATCACCACGTAGCCTGTTTGTGCAAGGCTTTGAAGACACATGTGATAATATACATGGCACGACGAACTGACAGCAACAAAAGCCTCAGCAACCTCAATAACAAGCTGCAAAAAGAAATGTGCTGTTCATTGTGGGGACCGGTTATGGGGCAAGGCCTTTTCACTTACTATCGCAGCAGATTTTCATCAATTCTAAAGTGCTTCATAAATCAGAAAATAAAAATCTCCTGCTTTGACTCCAAAATTGCAATAATATTATTTTAATATTAATTAGTGATTTGTGCTTTGATTTGTTGCGTGCAACAAATATGAGCACTTGAAATCATGCTTCCTCTCGGTTAGTGCAAGTCAAAACTGCCTCAAAAATGTCTCAAGTGAAGTCAGTACAATGGCAGTGCTAAATGTGCAAGTAAAGAAAGATTCAAGCAATCGTTTATTTCTGTTGGAAAACAATGTGTTTACAAACCAGATTTTTTTGTTGTACACTTAAATGGGCAGTAGAACAGTTTATTGAAATCTCTCAGTTGGATGGATTTTAGGGAAGATTAATCTCTCTTTTTCTATGATTTTTACACTTCCGAATTGTGTAAAATGCATAAAAAAAAAGTTTGCACTAATAAGTTAGCTTTCTCAAGTGATCATAAACCTTTGAAAATTTGAAAATAAACCCCAGAAATTATTGAAGACAAAACAAAACACAAAAATGAGCAGGCATTGGAGGTATCTAGCTACTAAGCCCATAAAAAAAAGGAGGAAGAGCCACAGAGAAGCTTTCATCCTGAGCTGAGGGTGGTTGCTCACCAGCAGAGTAGCCTATGAGTTATTCTCATTTTTATGTCCAGTGGCAGTAGGGCTCAAGGACAAGGATGTGAGCTGTCAGCCAGACGTCTTGATAGCACAAGCAGCTCTTCACATGGTTAGCGGGGCTAGAAGCACTTGGAAAAAACTTATGGAATTTTTTCCTGACGGTTTGTTCTGGTGGTGTGAAAACCACCAGTAAAGGACTTAAGATTTCAATCTTTGTAAGCTATAATTATGTAGCTGATTTTATGATTATTCTTACTGGTATTCACACCACTTCTACGGCACTATTTTCCTGCGTTATCCTGGGATTTCTTCCTGATCTACATGCATTGTCCAAAAGGAATTTTTTCGAACATTTCCAATGCACTTATGAGTTCTTTCCTCTTTGCTTTTTTACTTCCCTTTGGAGTTTTAATTACATATGAGATCTAATGCTAATTGGATAACAGCAGTTATAAATAGCAGTGTATATAATTCAGTGTTAATGCATGTACTTTATCAGCCTAGTTCTGTGATCTTCTTGTCACTAAGATACATTGCTTACCTTTTCATCCTTCATTGACTTGTTTTGCCCTCTGGGTTTTTTTTTTTTTTTCAAAATACCAAGAAGTCAAGAATTATTGTGCTGCACTTTTGCCACATTTTTTTTTTTGATGAACTAGTTTGTTGTGTTTCCTTTACACTTTAAGCTGCCTAAAACCTGTAGTTACATTGGAATGCTATTAGCAGTTTAAAAAACAAAACTAAAAATTCCATTTCCATATGCCAAGTGTTTACTAGGTAATTTCTGTATTACTGCAAAGTGAATTAAACCTTCATTTAACATCCAGATGCCATAGGATTTGCCAAGCTCGGTCAGAGTAGCATTTATCAAATTGAGAGCAGTGCATCCTGAGCTGCAGCAGACGGAAGCTAAATAAATAAATAGCTGAAGAAATAAATAAATGAAGTTGTGCACAGCAAATTGTCCATTCCTGCACATAGAGGATAAAAGTCCTCCCTGAAGCTTAGAGCAATCAGCTTACACCTCCAAGCATGAGATAAGGTTCACTGAGCCCAGCAGCACGCAGGACGAACGTTAGTCATTGACACAAAATCAGCCAGGCCTTAAAAATAAATAAATATATATTATATATATATTATAATTCATATATAATGGGACTGTTAACGCTACATCCTTTCTATAATATAACCACACAATATTTTTTATCATGAAGCATGAATGATTTATTTTCTATAGTGAATGACCGTTTCCTTAATCATGCAATCACATCTACTCAGGCCCCGAGGGAGAGTAAGGAAAGGACACTCAGAGTCCTCATTTTACCCTTCACTATCCTGAGCAGCTCATCAAAATACCTGTCACAACCTCTCGGCATTACAGGAGGCGCAGCTGCTGTGGACCAAGTGCAGGGAAAGGCAATAAAGTCATTCGGGATAAGGTTCAGATAGAAGAAAGAAAAAGAGCAGACTGAATCTCTTGGCCAGTGAAGGGGTAAGGCCCTGGATAAGGCTGTATGATGCAAAGATTATAGCTGTTCGTGCCTCGAGCCTGCGCTAAAGCTGCTAGAATAAGAGGTGGCAAGTCTGCTTAAATGGGGGGAGGTCATTTTATTTTAACGGTAGAAGTTTTATTTTAAAAACACACACCCTATTTTGATATCATGCAGTTTTGGTTTAATTAAGTGCTTGTGAATGTTAGGCAGGCAGGAGATAAATCAGCAGACTACCTTCCTTGGCAAGGCAGGGTAAAGCTGCAAGCTTGAATGTTACCTCACACTCTTCCTGGGCATCCCGAGCACAGCAAAAAGCTGAGCGCAGCCGCAGTGGCTCATGGAAGTATCACTTTTCTTCCAGTTTCCTCATTATTATGCTTGAAAGCTGAGAGCTGAAAACTGCAATGTGCTCAATACTCCAGACCCAGCCAGATATATCATCTCGTTTGTCTCTGTGCTGAAAACTCGGTTTTTTAACTCGATTAAAAACTCGGGTTATGCTTCTGTTTTTTTAGTACATCACAGAATCCTACCCGTAACAGCATTTTCCACCCTGCTGATTACATCTGTAAGAGAGTTAATGAGAGTTAATCTGTAAGAGAGTTAATCTACAGTGTGTCCTACATATGCTCTCTGTAACACATGATTCTCTATAAACAAAAGCATTTTGTTGTTTCTTTTTTAAAATATAGGGTTTTAAATAATTAACTGAAATGTTTTTGTTGATACCCAGAACACCAGCAGGAAACACGTGAGGTTAAAAAGCACCTTAGTGGTGGTAAACACAAACACCCAAGGACACTCTGGTCCTGCGCGTCAGGTCATAACCCTTGCTCCTGGTGCATCCAGCCTCCCGATTTGCCAAGGGAGACACAGGCTGATAAAACAAGGTCTGAAAATGCCTGCAGTTAGTTATCATTTGTTTACTGCCTACCTGGAAAAGCTACTGTTTCTTTTAGGCAATTCTGTGTGAATTCATGATCCCACTGCAAGTCAATGACAGAATTCAGATAAAATGTTTTACAGCCACTAACAGTCACAGGTCCTGGCCAGCACAGTGCAGCTCTAAACTTCACGGAAGACCTGATCTCCACGTTTTCAGTGGCAAAGAAAAATACGCCTCCAAAATAAGCTTTCAATATGATGTTTCCAAACTGCACCTCAGACAATGACGACGAGGAGGATTAGGGCAAATACAAGTTAGAAGCTGCAAAAGGAACTGTGGCAGCTCGGCTCTTTGTACCCTCAGGTGCTTGCTGCCATCCTCAGCCGAGGAGCAGATACACATTAAACTGCCACATTTTATGAGCCAGCAGAATGGATTGGGCACTAACTCTTCCTTCTCTCCGGTGCAAAATCAGCAGACTTGGTTTAAATGGCTGCTGACAGCTTTACTTTTATCTTCACGGGGGAAAACGTTGGGAGTAGAACGAGAAAAATACGATCAGGAGGGAAAGCTCTACCTCTGTCCTGGGAAATGAAAGTCTTTTTCTTTCTCTTCCCATGGGACTGAGTAAGCAAAGGTACTCTTTGTTTGAATGAATGTTAAGAAAAGTGTTACTTTTTCAAGTCCTCAGGTTATTGCAGCACAGGTAATACCATGTTATTATTTTTATACATTTCACAAGAGAGCTCTGCAAGGCAGAGATGCAAAAACAGGCTGGAAGTATTCCCCAGCAATGGTGAACGGATGACCCCCAGACACCAGACTGAAAGCTCAGTTTTAAAAAAGTGGCAATACATATTTTGCAGTGTAACAGAGCACAGTTTTGGTTTAGCTCCCAGCCATAGTAACTGCCAATCCTGTCTTCTCTGAAGGCTGAGGGAGTTTAGACTTCAAAGCGTATCTCTCCTCTCAGATCCTCAGTGTTAGTCCCACTCCAGCTCTTTCAAAAGCGAACGTGGACGGGACACGCGTGGGGTGAGCGCGGTCCCGGATGGCTCATGTCCACCAGGGGCTGGCACCGCTACACAGTCACTGCGCTGCCAGCAGCTCCCCGTGCGTCGCTTGTTTGCGTTCCAGGTTTGGTATTTATTGCTAGACACATCCGTGTTCAAGGGTTTCCTTTCATTGCAAGGGAAAAAAAAAAAAAAAAAGATAACTATATTGAAAGGAGAACGCCTCCATCAGCAGAGTATGACATTCTGCCGAGAAGAAATCGGGTCATGTACTTGAAGCATGATTTATTCAGACGGGTTGCTGCACTCCAAACGGAGCTCTTTTTCTGCCCCGTTCAGCAGAAAATACACACAAGGTCCTGCAGAGGGGAAGCCACAGAAGGTCAACGCAACCGAGGGCTGTTATTCAGCAGGAGACACGGTGGGGCCACAGAGCCTTTTCTAATAATAATCTTTGAAGGACACGAGTGTGGAGAGGTTTGGATTTGTCTTTCTTTCTCCCAGGCCGTGAAAACTCATTTACCACAAATGGAAACTCATTTTCGTGGAAAATATTCCTGAATTTTCCAACTTAATCCACCTTTACACTACACTAATGATGAGACCTGCATTAGCTGGAGATGCGGAAAGTAAAAAAAGAAAAAAAGTCTGCAGCAAAGAAATCCTAGGACAGAAATGCGACTGCTAATGTGCAGGCTTTGCTGCCATACGGGTGCTGCTGGCACCGTGCCCGTCTGCAAGCTGACACGCTAATTTTGTCTGAGGGGAGGCAAGGAAGGATTTCAGCAGCATGTAGCGTTTGGCATTTCGTATTCAAGACGAGCTTCTCAAGGGCAAGTAATGCCAGCCAAGACAGATACTTTAGAACAGAAAGCCACGTGCTGACGGAGCTAGGAAAATACTTTCCTTTTGGGGAGAAAAAATAATAATGAAAAGTCACTTAAAACTAAAAGTTTCACATTTAGAAAAGCATCCCCTATTAATAAAAATATTCTGAAAAAAGTGATTTTTTAAATATATTAAGACATTTAAAGGGTTCAAAAACTGTACTTTGTGGGTTTTTTTCCTTTCATTTATGTATTACATTACCTTATTTTATATGCAGTCAGTAGTAGCCATTTATAACATAACACCTTTTTTTTATAATATACAACCTAAGTATTTTCCTGGTTTTACATCGCTGAGAGTAGCAGTAATTTCACATCGGTTGAAATGGCTTGTTTGCATTGCTACAAACTGGAGTTATCCCAGAAACAAAAAATGGTTTGCAAAGCCCATTTGAGCTGCAACCCCTAAACACAGAATTCTGAAACAAGAGCACACGCAACTTTCCCGTCACTAAGTTCTTAGTGAATTACCCTTTCTTTTACAGCTGTTTTCAAACACTGTCTTCATCAGATTCAGTTCATTTCTCTGGGTATCGCTCTCCCTGGTACCACAAGTTTTCCCGATCGATGCGAAGCGCACCTACCTGCTGCTCTCCGGTTGCCGCAGCAACTGGAATTTCCCTGCTTGCTGGATGCCCGGAGACCGCGCTCACACTTGGGGTGTTTTCTCAACCCCACGCACGAGACGAGCTGCGCGGGCTGGGAAGCCGAGCGGACACCCCGTGTTGCTGCAAGGCTGCTGCAGCCACGGGCAGGGACCTGTGCCCCGGGGGGCCTGACTGCCCTTGCTGCCACATGGGCTCTTTACCAGCCCTCGGCCTCCCTTGCGGCAATACTCTTGGATCCATCCCCACTGGTAGCTGGGTTGCAAAGCCAAGTGCAACGTTCTGGGTTGCAGAAGGGATTCAAGAACGTACAGGGAGAGCCCTGTGGCTCTGCGCAGTCCTGCTGCAGACCTCAACACGCTTAAGCCTCCGCCAGCGCAGGGGTTTTGGCAGGGCTCCTGGAAACGATACCCCAAGCCCCCGCAAAGGCGACGAGCTGCGGTGAGAGGTGCAGGCTGGCACAGCAGACGGAGGACACGCCAGCAGCACGCGGCTTTTGGCAGCAGAGCCAGCAGAGATGCGAGGGAAAGCCTCAGGCCAGGAGGAAGCGGCTCAGTGAGGTCTGGGGAGCGGATGGGCTTCATTAGCTCATCCTGGAGCAAACAAAACACACAGGCAGCTACTAGAGAGCAAAAGCTTCCATCCCGGCGGGGTGCCCCCAACGCAGCCAAGGACCCAACCCCACAGCACCAAGACACGCAGCAAAGGAGTGCAGAAACAGAGTGAACCTTTCATCCTCTCAGAACCAAATCTCAGGGAAAAGACAGAAACGGAGCACGGCAAAACACCACTGCAACAGGCTACAGTTTCTATCCCAGTGGACTATCCACACATCATTCCGGCTCTGGAATCTGGGACTGGAAAAACGAAACCACAAGGCACAGCGGATGCGGGTCTTATCCAGCAGCCACTCAAGGGGCCCATTTAAATTCAGCGCTGAGGGGAAACCTGAGCACAAGACACGTTCACCCACACGCACCCAAAATAAAAAGGGAACAGTCAATAGTAAAGGTATTCACACTTTTAAATAGAGATAATACTGCCTTTATTCTCTTTTGTCTGTCTGATCCATTTATATTTTATGCTATTTGCAGCACAGAACATAGTTATTATTCACACGCAGAGAAGCTGGCATGAAAGGCGCTGGTGTCGTAAGACAAATAGGGAGACAACAAGAAAAAGAGAGAAATTGAGAAGTGTTCTTTGTTTGTACCACATACAGTATTTCTTCACCTCCCCTCCACAAAAAAGAGAAAAAAAAAAAGATCAAGCTAGAAATAACCTACACATTGCCTAAAATACCTCCCTATCACTGTCTTCCAAGGATCAAAAAGGCCATTCTGTGAGTGACCTGTAAGAAGATTATGATGAGCAAATGTTTGTTGCTCCTGAAGACAGCTCTGGGAAAAAGAAAGGCCTCCCACACATTCGACATAATGAAAATGGCCTGCACTTTAAGAGAGAGAAAAAAAAAAAAAAAAAGAAGGAAAAGCTCCAGGTGCTGATTTGCTGAGGCGAGGATTAACTGCGGGAAGCGATAAGATGAAAGGTCTTCTCTTGAAGACATTTAAAAGCATATTAAAGGAAAAAGCAATTTCTCCTCTCCGCTGCTCCCGGAGCACGGAGATCAGAGCGCAGCGCAGCTGAGCAGCAGTGCAAGCTCCCGCATCTGCCCCCAGGCGCTCCACAACCCTGCTAGGAAACTTATCCTAACGTTTGTTATCGCCTACCAAGACTGGTGAGGAGCCCAGCTCCAGTGAATTCAGGTCAAAGGCAAATAACAGAATAAAAAGTCATGCTCCTATTTTTTTAACCTTTTTTCCCCCCTTTTTTTTGTTTTGCATCTGATAGAAGGAAGCAGGCCCAGCTTTTTAAAAGAACTTTTATATGGCATTGCAGTATCTTCAGGCTCACATAGCAGTGATAGAACACATTTTTTTCCATCTTTGTCTGTCAGATCCTTCAGCTGCGAGGGCTTTTTCAATTATATACTATTATGTGTGCCATAACAGTAACCACGGTACGGTAGTTCTTTCCCAGGCATACAGCAGACGGCGATTCCTGCTCCACATTGCCTCCACACTGCTGCCCCGGCTGCCATGCAGGGAACAGCTTTGCGGGAGCACCGGCACTCCGGACAAGACGCACTAAAAAGTCTCTACAGAATGAGGAGAGGGAGTGGGGCGCGAGCCGTGGAAGTTGTTTTGCTCGAGGTCTGACCGAGGCCATTTGAAATATTCATAGCTGAAATTACGCACAGACGTGCACAGACGCTCGGGAAGGACTGCGCGGCTGCACCTCTCCCTTGAACCTTATTCAGGTCACCCGAGCCCCCTGGGACTGCGCTGCTGTTTACTGTCTGGTAGCTCCGATGTGATCTTCTCCGGAGACGGCTGCCCAGAAAGAGCCTCCCGCCAGCATGGAAACTCCTCACCAGAAAAGCCTCGGGGGGTCCACCTTCGATCTCTGAAGGATAGAACTTCACAATAAGAGGACACCCGCCCTCTCCCAACCGAAAGATGGCGTGAATTTGTTCGGTTTATTTGCTCATCCGCAGAAATACCCACGCAGCCGCTTGCCCTCGACACAAACACCACCGCCACGAGACGCCCCGCAGCAGAGGAGATTTCCCTGTAGGAGGAGGAGGGCGGCGCGAGCTGGTCACCCGGGGAGCGCTGGGCTGCGACGAGCACCGCGGCGCAATCAGCAGAGATCAGAGGAAAAGAGAAGCTGGGAGCCTACGAGAGCAGGAGGAGCCAGCTGGGGACACTGCAACTTCTAATACCTCGTAGCGCTCACCTTCTCCTGTCATAAAAGGCGTTCTCAAACATGAAAGCAGCTCTTTAATTGCGCTAATAGGCTGACTGGAGAGTCATTTATTTTATGTTCCATTTTTTCCCAACTAATTTGTTATTCCTACTCACAAATCAACAGAATTAAAATGATTTAAGATTGTAGTTAAGGTTTTAAGGCTCTCAAAAGCCCTCTACACTAAGCGCGTCTGGAGCAGGTGCGCACAGGGCCATTCCAGGTGGCGCCGGGAAGCCCCTGGCCAGGAGAGAGCTCCGGGGGCTCTCGCGGGAGCGCGGCCGTGCGGAGCCTGACCCCGGCCTTCACCCTTTGCAGGCCTCTGCCCTCGGCTATAGGTTGCCGTGTTAAGCGGGGAGAGTTGGGCTGCTGCTTTGCTGGCGCTCTCCCCTCTGCTTGACTTCTTGGCTTGCTCTCTCCTGATACGCACCTCCGTCCCAGTGCTGGGCATCCCGGGTTTTCCCCGCTTCAGCACAAGAAGTTGCTGAAGGGACGAGGCGCGGAGCGGACGGAGGCTCCGGTGCTCGGGAGGGAAGGGAGGCAATGCCTGAGGCGACGCAGCAGCTGGACGACACGGAGGCGGCATGAAAACAGGACATTTTCCTCCAGGTTCTTGCCATGCTGAGCCCAGAGCTGAATCCCGAGAAGAGAAAGCAAGCAGCAGGGAAAAGAAACAAACATGCAACATGCTCATTAGCGGACATTATGCAACAGCTTCATTAGGACCCAGCTAGGATCATCACATCCCTCCCTGATCTCTTCTAATCAAACAGCCGCAGTGGCGACTGTGGTGCTGCCAGTCGTGCAAGCAGGGCCCTGTCAAGAGTTAGAAGCATGAAATACTGAGCAGAGCCGTGGCAGCCCTGCAGCACGGTGCCTCAAGGACAGGAGAGGCAGCGGGACACGTCCACGGCTTTCCCCAGCGCACGGATTTGGAGGTGGTGGGGACAAGCAGGAGGCAGTGGGATGGGGCCCAGGCTCAGCAACATCAAGTACCAGCCCGATACAGTGAGATGAGAGGGAACAGCAACATGGAAGGAGTATTGGGAGGAGGAGCGATAAGAAAAGTCTGTGTCGGTGGAGACTTGTTGGAACACAGAGAAGATGTCAGGAAAGGCATCCAAGGTGGTGGCGGAGCGCGCAGAGCTATGGGATTTGAGTCCCGTAGCAGAGCTGCTACATGCGGACGGGGCAGCAAGGCTGACCAAAGCATGAGGAGAACAAATAAAGGAGAACAAATAACCCAAATATAATCATTATATGTGCACAGGAATCGTCTGGGGTGGCGATGGGGTACGGCAATGCTGTCTTTGGACAGATCCTTCTGGGGTGAGGGATCCTCTCTTCTCTGTACCTTGACGACTTCCGCTGGCACCGGCAGAAACTGCTAACCTAGAAAATCTCCTCAAACCTTCCTCTGTAGGGCAACTTTTAGAAGATCACCATTAAAAACGTAACCTATTTAAGTTAAATAGGCTAGCTCACCTAAATAGCCTCTCGCAGAATGGATGCGCGAAACCTTATTTCAGCTTCCAGGCGTCCTGGGAGGCGAAGGCCCCAGGATGGCACCAGGGTCCGCGACGAGCCCGGCCGCAGCGCAGGGCCCCGCTCTGTGGCACCGCGTCCCCACCATCACTCACACCACTAAATCTCGCCCGCGCGCACGCTCCGCTCGCCCGCTCCGCTGGCGGTGGTTCATCGGAAGCGCTTAGCTGCGCTATCTCCCATCAACGGATCATCCCCGTTACATCATTCCCTCGAGAGCTCCCTCGAAACAAAGCGTCTGTTTGCAGCACGGCAGCTCCCTTCCTGAAGGTGAAACACCAGAGCAAGATGCCTTAGAAGCACGAACAGAAAGGGGTGGGAAATAGCATGGCACAATTTCCACATCCGTCACGTTGTCAGAAGGCATTTCCACATTCCCGCGTCGCGTTCTTTTATACTAAATGCATTTCAACAAAAAAACAACACAATTGCTGTATCAGATGCATATTCCTAAAGGTGGCAGAAACAGTAAGTCTGAATTCCACCTCTGAGCCCGAAACAAGCTAGGGAAATTGAGAACTCTTGCTGTGTGCCAGAAAAAACAGACTACAACCAGGGAGCGCTCCTTCCTCTGCTTCTTCAAACGATACCAGCAATCAAATCGCAAACATCAAAGCAAGGAGCCTTTGATGGGTGTCCTGCAGGGGGAACGCCAGAGACAGAAGAAGGGGAAGGTAAAACTAGACTGAGAAACTCCTACCACTCATGTATGATTCAAGCTGCAGACAGCAGCATCCCCAAGGGGTTGAGCACATTTCTTCAGCTGCAACATCAGCACTGCAGGGTGCTGCAGGGTGCCTGCAGACCACCTAACAGACCACCTTGTTGCTGGCTGCCGCAGAGATGACAGCAAGATACCCTGAAACATCTGTGGTCACAGCCCAAACCTGCCGGGCCGCGGAGCTCTTCCGCGGTGTGCTGAGATCATCCCCCTTCTCCGTGCCCTTGGCAAAGGTCCTCTGTGTGCCTCTAAATTTTGCCATTCAGTGAATTAAAACTAGCTGAGCTGAAGTGTCTCACCTTAGATTTGGATTTATAGCCAATAGCAGAGATAGGAGACTCTAGAGATTTCCCTTGCCATTTTTTTTCTGTCTAGTAGGGAATCCAAAGCTTTCCTTTGAGCTGAAGCAAGGAATTGGTTTAATATAATCTAGTTCAAAGCAATAGGACAAGTGCCTTAAAATCATTCTGTGTTTTCCCCTAATCAAGTACTATTACAAGTTCTTTCATAATTGCCAGCCATGCTAGAAAACCTGTAACATAACAATTCTGTTATGCTATCTCCCAAGTCAACTGTTCTGCAGAACAAAAATTTTGTGTGTGAGTGTGTACAGGTCTATATATAGATACACCTCCTATAGATGACCCAGAAAAAAAACAAGGACTTTAATGGTGTTCAGATCAAGTCCAATGTACAGTTAGACTGACACAATTTCCATGTGTTCTGACTGAAAACTTTAGATAACATTTCCCTTCCCATTGCATGTATCATATCAATATTGTCTCTATTATTTACTTTTTGAATGGCTTTTTTTTTCCTTAACAGGCAAGGCAAGCACCATGGCAGGAAATAAAAAACAAAACTGAGGAATCAAGAAATTAAAAGCTTGTTTTGATGTTATTTTTAAAAAGATTCTCAGTTTGTAGAGCTCCTCATCACATCAAAATACGTTTGTCTGTGCAAGCACCAACGATAGCAGCAGAGGTCTGGAAAGAACAGCATTTGCTCATTAGCAGGTCCTGCAGACTCACAGGAGGTGAATAGCTAACAGATTGCTTTTCTCTGGGATCTACCCGGAGCTCATGGCCAATGCTCCTCTCCTATTGCTTTGCACTCTTGCCAAATGAGTGACAGCTATTTTAAAGATTTCTATGACAGATGCTTCGAGCCAGGTTTTCAGGAGCACTGAGTACCCATCCCCAGCAGGAAGCAACAGGAGCTGCAGGCACTTGGCCTCTCAAAGGCAGAGCTATAAATTTCACTGGATGTTCTCACTGTGTCATTATAACAAGCTAAACTGGGTCACAGTTTCTACGTATAACATTGTCAGTGACCTTCTATTATTATGTATTATTTCCAGTCTTGGCATAATATACTTGTTTCCTAAGAGGCTGGATTTACTGCAGTTACCATTCAGAATAGATACATATGTAGTATATTTGTACATCTATTAAAATATACATAAAATCATGAAATAGAACCATACAGGTGAGGAAACCTTGCTGGAATATAAATATGCTTATTTACAAGTTTAATTGTCATATACCTCAAGCTCCTCTTTGTCTCAGGGAACAGAGGAAACTGAGAATGTGCTAAGCACAGATCCTGACCAAAGCCAAGCTGACAGTGTTCGAAAGGCAGCCCTTGTGCCCCTGGGCAGGAGCCCTGAGCAGTGGCCGGATCTGCTCCCGCCAGGCGGTGCAGCCGGCTCGTCAGAGCCCTCGTGCCTGTGACACCCTGCTCTGCTGGAAGACGTGCAGTGGGAACAGCGGGAACAAATCCACCAAACGCCGCTGCGCTCACGACTGAGGAATCGTGGGTATGAAAATGCAACATGAGCTGCTCATAAGTACTGCCCTTAGTGCCCGAGATGGATACGGGCTGCCTGCGCATACAACAATCCATCACCCAAGGTGGAACAAGATGTGAAACATAATGCGAAATCCTCCTGCCATCTTTGACCCCTAAAAAGAAACACCTCACACCCCAGCTCTGAGCCTTGTAGCACCTGACGCCTCTCCACTCTTCAAATATTTTGGCACCCCCATTAGATAGTGTAGGTTCAATGATGTCTTTCACTCATCTGAATACAACTTTTTTTCCTTTTGCTATTTATTGTTATGGTTAAAGCAGGAAAAATTCTGGTACGTGCAGGAGCATATGCTTGTGTGAAATATATCTAATTAATTGCTTGAATAGCTGTAGGCAGAGTTGACAAGCACTAGCAGAGTAGACAGGAATTAAATCTGGGGGTGAAGGGATTATGTTTTCAGGAAATCAATGTTTCATGTAGATACATCTTTAGGCTTTGCAGCTTTTTTTTTTTTTTCCCTTTGGAAGGCATTTGAAATAGATCATTCACACTGTGTTCACATTTAATTCTTCAACATCTCATTAAAACATCACCAAACAGGAGCCAGGGCAGATAGCAAGTGTCCTTTCCACACAGCCTCCTGTTTGGCGCTTGTCCTTGACAGGCAGTGACCTTTGCCAAAGCCTTCGCTGCTGCCGGCTCCGGCGAGAGCAAAGCGAGGGGAGCTGGGGTTTTCACAAGGATGCTCCCTTTCCTCCCCTCCTCCCAAGGATGCTTCCCCTCAACCCAGGGGAGGAGGGGAGCCAGGCCTCGCCGTGCTCCCAAAGCGCATGCAGCACAGGCCACAGCACTGTGCCCAGCGAGACGTTTGCTTGGTCAGCACAGGGTCTAAAGCCTAGTTATAGAAAGGCTGCGTGTCAGTCTTTGATCCAAGGAATGTGACTTTGTCCTGATGAAACGGTGCTAATACCTTGATCACACTGCCTGAACTTCTGCTCTTAGAGGCAAATTAAGCAAAATCTTTTGTCATGTTAGGACACACACACACCCCTATCTCCATTAGAAATACAACATTTACAATATAAATAGTTTGTACTGTCCCACTCTTTTGTCTTTTATCTCTCTCTAAAGATTTATGGATTTCTCAATTAAAATATGCAGCCAAGAGTCTCATGCCACACACTGAAGTAGTGGGGAGAAACCTGCAAGTATTCCAGTAAACAGTTTGCATTCAGTGATATGTTTTAAGTAGCATGGACAATACTTTAAAATAAAAATCATAAACCGATGTTCTCAGTACTCTGAGGAGAGAGAGGCACTTCTCCAGAACATACCAAATCAGTTCTTATCAGATCTAAGGGAATGAAGAAATCTTTACAAATTTTAGAGCTTCTTCTATGTTGCTACAACTTGCCATTAGATTGGGGGTGAGCTCTGCAGGATAAAGCTATTAAGGCTAAACGGACCCTAACTTATTATTTAACAGTGGGTCTCCCCACACAGACAACAAGGTAACAGACAAACAGGCACTTGGAAATGCCAAAGCACAGCACAGAAGCGGAGACCTCCCTGAGGAAGGGGAGAAACCATGTCCTGGAGAAGAGAGGTCTCTTCTTGTACTTGTGTTTTATTTCTGAGGGCTTGATGAGGGAGGGGAGAATGGTCACAGCCGCGGTTGGGTTAATCCAGAATAAATTTATCCTGATAAATTAACACAAAAGTGCTTTGAAATGTAACAGCAAAAAAGAAAAGAAAAGTTTCTTTAACAAAAGGACAGAACAGTAACAGGTACTAATGCTCTAGAGAGATGAGAGCTAAACTGAGAGCTGTAAGCTAGCTGGATCCATTCAGCAAAGGCGGGTTCCTTTTCCTTATTTTCAGCTATAATTGCATTTGAGCTTTGTAAATCAAAAACTTAATATTTTTTGCATTTTGTCTGAATCAACTTGTTGGTATCTCAGCAGACATTTAAAGTTAACTCAAGGGACTTCAAGGAACACAGACAATTTTCGTAAAGGAAAAATTTTTGTTACAGAAAAGCTTTGTGAAGAAGTGAGGTTGGCTCCCAGTAAAGACAAATTTATGTAGCACCTTTTTGAAGGTTAAATCTATTTTTTTTTTAAATCATCATCTACTTGGGGCTCTTGGGCTCTTCAAAAATAAAGAGAGCTTAACAAAATGGAAAGGATGAGTCACTGTTTCAAAGGTATTAGAGATCAGTTTCCTTTTGAGATCGATGTTTGTAATTTTAATAGAGAAGTAAATATCTCCTGAGCATTTCCTTATTCTTTTATAAAACACAGTTTTAGCTGTAAGTCAATTTCTCCAAACCTAGAAAGCCACAAGAGACCTTCAGGAAGGAGCCCTAAATATTGCTGAATATAAATTTTAAATTACGTACCTTATCTGCACTGTGCTAGTTAAGGGAGGGAATAAGGTTTTCTGTGTTTTTTTTATTTTTTTTCATTTACAGTCTCCTTAAGAAAATGAAAGCTATAATTTCTCCACACAAAATACCCAACTCACACATTTTAAAATTCATTAACTCCAAGAGTGACAGACCTCAAGAAGTTGCCAGCAGGGAATCGGGATTCCTAGTATGGTCAATACGAGCCTGTTCAAGCTATTTCGTCAGTGACCTGGAAGCATAAAAAAAAATTACAGTGTGCTCATAATACAAAGAGTAGCAGAGTCAATGCACACTGATATGTACAAATTAAATAACTCCAACATAACCACATCTATGCCAAGACACAGGACTATGACAACAACACCAGGACCACAGTGGACAAGGGACTACACTTGGCCTCTTGGGCACAACACCATGACAAAAAAGGACAAAATAAGGACAAAATTTTGGTAGTTTACAGAAAGGAATACAGAGGCTCTTCTGTTTTATTCTGTTGAAGTTGTTTTTTTATTTACCCACTTTATGCTGCTCTGGTAAGATTGCCAATGGAACAGTGCCTGCAGTTCTGGTTCCATCTCCACAAATTGAAATGACTGCAAAAAAAGTGATGCAGTGCTTGGGGAAAGCAAACTAATTTAGCAAGCCTCATTTAATTACAAAAAAAAAAAAGTTAGGAAAACATATTGAAGAATGATCTGCTTGTAAATAATTGAAAAAATGAAGTATTGAAAAGGCTCAGCAGGTTAGAAAAGGGAGACAAGACACTGCATAAAAGTATCCAACACCCAAAACACTTTTATTGGACATCCGGCTTTCATTTTCAAATGAGGATCACTAAATCACTAAACTGAATTACTAAGGGAATCGTGTAGTTTTCAAATTGGGATACACTCCTATCCCAAAAAATTCCCTTCTGGCCGTACACAGGCTATCGTGCTCCCAGCAAAGGGAAGTGAGGCTCAAACTTGCTTGTAGCGAGGAAGGCAAACAGCAGCAGCTGGGTACAAGAGGGACCAGGCAAATTTATGGACCACAAGCCCATTGAAGATCTCTTCACTAGGGTGAGAAGCAGGAAGGAAACTTGTAATATTCCTAATCTGGTGGCTGTGGATGTCCTGAGGTTACAGAGGTGCTGAATAGCAGCCCTGCACTCCCAAAAATGCATCTCCTATAGTTGCTACAAGTAGAGGACTGGGCTAGCGGAATCACTGCTCTGCCCCAGCATCCCTTCTCATCTGGCCCTCAAGGTTAGCTCTGTAATGTTTATTTCAACTTTTTATATCCTCGGCAACATCACAAAATCCCCAGTAGTAAAACACTCAGAGTTTTTGCTCTCTAAAAACATGACCGAATTTGGGAAAAAAAAAAAATCAGTCTACTGCATGATCTGCATTAAGAAAAAAAAAAAATAAAAGCAATGTAATTTTAAAACCTGGTGTTCTGCATCTTTGCAACAATGGGAACCTGCACCTTACATAGCAACACTGGAAAAAAAGATATCAAGAGATTCCTGCCCTCCCAGAGAGGCTCAATGTCATCTTCTTTACCAAAGGTTAATGTGTTTCAAACCTGATGTAAAAATATACTAATTATCATTTTCAGAGGTAGCAATCAGCAAGCTGATATATCAAAAATGGCTTTCTTAATATCACAAATGACACGCTGACTGTCACCGTATAATAGGTCACTCAAACACCAGAAGATAATCTCTCAAGACTCGCTGATAAAATTGTACAACTGTGTTTTATTTCTCCATGTATGCAGAGTACAGCAGCACCAGGGTTCATCTACCCCTTCCTTTACCTATTAGTCTCTCCCACCTAATATCACCTATTTAATTAGCCAAGCCAATCACAGGCTGTTAATAGTCAGGTATTGTCTAAGATGAAGGGTGGAAATCCACTGGCAGGAATGATTAAATTATGCCTCAGTGAAAAGATATATACAAGTAACTATCACCTGAAAAATACCACCTTTAAAAACATAGCCTACAAACACAGAGATGCCATTTTTATACTGTGTATATCATGTGTCTTTTGTCAATGTCAAAGCTATCAATCTTCCACACTAAGGAACTATTTTTCATGAATATTCATATTACTCTATGCAATATGTAAGTGCTTTTTATCAGTTTGAGCAGTGTGACCTATTTCTTATATATACTGTTATCTTGATACTAATTAAGAAGCTAATCTAAAGTGCTTTGATAATATAAAAAAAGGTATATTGTTAGAGTAAAATCTGCTTTTATGTAGCTCTATAACCAGTGTTCTAGTATGCTTTACAAATATTTTTCTGTTTCATATGTAATTGCAGAAGTCTTTGTTCTTACACAGTTTTAACATTATCTTTATTTGTTAACATGTTATTTGTTCAGTTTTAAAAGATACTCCCACATGGATGCAATTTATAAATAAGAATCATGGTAACTGCACCCCGATTTATGCCAGCCTTTGCTAGGTAGAATGCTGCAAAGCTTTTTGCTCTATTCATTTTTTTTCCAAGAGTTTTATTCCCTTACATTTGCTGTCTCTTAGCTTGAAACTGTTGTTTTGAGGCAAATATGCTAAAAGCATACACAAGCCAGGCTTCTCTCTATCCTCTCAAAACACATGCAGCTCCCATTAGTGCAGTTCTCCCATGTTACTCATCAAATATCTTTATCAGCCTCACGTGAGGCTCCCAAACCAACCTAAATTTCTCCAGCACAAATTTTATTGTGTTTTATATTAACCGTTCCTATGTTTTCCTGACAAGACCACTAATTCATGGCCATCAAAATGCAGCTCAAAAGCAGGGAGGAGGAGCCTGGTTGCCTATCAAGCCTGCATCCACCAGGAAGCATTGGTGTGCTCCAAACCCAAGACCTCCAGCTCCCTCGTAACACTCCGCAGTGATAAATGTAGGGATACAACCTGCTGCGGCCTCCATGCTCTCCAGGCAGACATCTCCCAGGCACTCACACTGGCTGAGGGTTCGCAGTGTGAACCTGTCTCAAGAGGACAAACAAACATATTTAAGTACAAAGCAGGCATAGTTAGTTGCATATTTTGGCTTTCCATTTCTTTTACTTTCTGCTGCAGAGAAACACATCAAATGGGGATAATCTGAGCATAGGCAGGTCTGTGGCAGGATCACAGACCTGTTTATTACTTGGTCGGTGACAGGAGTGCTACTGCCTAGGCTATTTTGTGGTATATCTGAAAAAGACTTTTCGGTCAAACTTTTATTTTTCAAATATGTAGATTTGTCTGACAAATATTTTGAGAATTCATTTGGATTTCAGCTAATTGTTTTGATCCCCAAATGATTTTTTTTTTAAAAGGAAAACAAAATGCCTTGATATATTCATTTTTCAATTTGAACTATTACTCCTTTTGAGAAGTATTTAATTTTTAAAACCTTTAAATGCTATGAAATATTTTAATTAAAGTAATCTGTGGAGAGCATTTAGTTCAACTGAGATTTTCTTTTTGGTCCAGCCTACAACTTGTACAGGAAAAATAGAGTCCAATCCTCTACTTGGATGCTACGGGAAGTAATTTTTAGGCAGATTATTTAGCATTCTGTGGCTCTCACACGCAGTCTTCTGTTTATTACAGTCTGACAACATGCCCTTAAGATTACATTTCTGAAACTCATTAGCTTCGCCAGTGGACTTTGATTTAAATACGATGGGAAAGCCCTCCTTCTGGAGATATTAATGAAAAGCAGGCGATCTTGCCCCAACATTGCTGGCGTAAAAGAGAGCCCTAATAACAACTAAAAGTGTTTTCTGCCGCTGCAACACGTTTCCCGCCTCCACTTTGCGCGTGGCCAAACCCCCAGTGCAGCGGCGCTCACGCTGCCAGCTGCGCTGGGCTGGGGCATTGGGCCACGCTCGCTGGGGACAGCACGTCTACCCACCTCCCGGTGGCCTTACCAACCAGCTGGGAAACCCAAAACGCCGAGAGACCTGTGTGTCCACAGCCTCCTCTGCCGAAAGGCAGACCCCGGCAGGTGGGGTTTTATGCACCAACCGATCTTCTCCGCTACGACGGTAAACGCGCACCGGGATCCCCATTGGATCTGTATAAGGTGCTTCTTCTCTGTGACAGTGGTCTGGGCTAAACTATTTTTCCCTAGTGCACCGTTTCCTGTTTATCAGGAACACCTATATCCTGAGCTAAAAATAAAATGAGATAAAATAAATAAAGCAACTTTGAGGCTCAATTCTGAGGTGTTTATTACCCAGGGAAGATGTAATTATAGAGAAAAGTCTAGTAATTACAACTTGAGCTTCCTGTTAACTTGTTAATAATTGCATCTTTGGAGGCATAATTGGCCTAAAAATAATGGTGATATTTTAGCTGCAAGAAACGCCAAGTTGAAGCAGCCAGATTAACTGTGGACCTGCAGCTGAGGAGTTCCAAGAGAGGCCGCGAAGCCGCAAGCGCTGTATAATGCGACGTACCTGTACAGCGAGAGCCGCTGCAGCACCGCGAACAACTGATCACACAGCGTCTTCAGGAATAACTGATCAGTAAAATCCTCTAGGATTTGACAGGGCTGCGGAAAAAGAGGAAAAAAAAGACTGATGTCTGTGATAAAATAGAATCATTTCTCTTGGCTGTTCTTGTGTTAATGTGCCAATGTCTATTACAGAGAGGATTTGACTTCTGTTCATGCATATTTCCTTTATTAGTTAAAAAAAAAAAAAAAAAAGGTAACAACTGAGATGAGAAATCATTATTAGGAAGTAGTTGGAAAACAGAAATTCTCATGACTGCCTTGCAGATCAAAATATTTTAGGCCTCTGTAGGGAAACAACTTTTATTCACATATAAACAATTGAAATTTATTCACATATAAACAATTGAAATTAAAAATATTTGATCTTGCAACACATATATGTTTCATTAATACTACTGATGCCTATATGAACCATGAAAAAGAGAAGACAAGTAGCCATCCCTAATCTTTGAATTAGACAATCACCTTCCTCTTGCCCAGCCAGGTCACAGCTTCCAGCTTCCCAAGAGTTTTTATCTCTTTATTCCTCTAAGAATGGGAAAAGCATTTATATCTAGAAATCTCCAGCCTTCAACCCTCAATTCCCAGGAAAAAAAAAATGAAAAATTACATTTGAAATGGTGACTAATAGGCTGTCAAAAAGTCACTGTAGATTTCCTTCTTCCTAGTCCCAGCTGAATTTTTACTTTATTTTAGATCTTCTAAAGTCAAAAACAATGTGATTTTAAATTCTCCCATATTTAACTTACACAAATGCTTGAAGAAAAGAACTTCCCTCTATGATGACAGGTATCTTTTATCAAGGATTTCAGATCAGGCAGACTAAAACAGGTGGGCACATTGGTTTGTCAAGATGTTTACATGACTACTAGAATTCTTCTGCATCCGCTGGAGGCCTCGCCAGGTGAACGGGACAGGTCGGCTGTCATTGCCACGGAGCACTAAAGGGAACTTGTTGTGCACTCGCACAAAAACCATCCAACCCATCCCCACCAGAAGGGCTTCTGACTGTGGAACACCTGAAAACAGTGTTTCAACTCTGGAATCAAATAGAGAGAAAGCATCAGAATGAAGTATTTGAACATATTTCATCTGAGAGGTCCTGAAAACTTCTGCTCTGTAAAAATGTGTTTCAGTTTCTTGTCCTAGTCACAGAGAAGTAAAAATAGCCACGGACAGAAACACTTACTCTTTATCAGGTTCTGCTTATTCCAGACTAGTCACAGAAAACTTGTATTTACTTAAAATCAATAGGTATTGGTATTCTTTTCTCTTAATACCCCACTTTTTGAGTATATGATTTCAATGGATGTCTAAGCATGAATCCCACAAGGGTCATTCCCCAAAGGCAGCCCCATGCATTGCTAATAAAGCCAAATGTCACTAAAACAGACCTCTCTGATCAAGTTGCTTTTAAAAAAATAGATTCCCATCATTACCTTTTATTCTGTCGATGCTCCATGCAGGGTCAACTTTTGAGAGCACAACCAACATCTCTTTGCCTCAAGGAGTGGAGTTGTGGAAAGATACATGTTGCTATACAAAAAGCAACACATCTTGTAAAAAAAAAAAAAAAAAAATTGCTTTTGTAAAGCACAAGTCATGCCTGAAGCTTTTAATCTTTGCTCAGTTCTTAATTCTTGGACCAGAAAAAGCCAGAAAGTTTATTTTAGGGGGAAAAAAAAAGATTATTATTTTCATTACAGAAATTTAAGAGTTCCCTCCATGTTCTCTGAACTGCTCTCATTTCTTCCAAGCTGCTCCACTATTCTACTTCTCCTATCTGCAGTTACTCTATCTGTTGGAAATCCGTCTGCTGGTTGTTTCCAGTGAAACAACTCACTGCGATCAAATGGATTTGAAGATTTTAGCCCAACAAGTACAGAACAATACAGATTAACCCCTGTGCAAGCGGTCCTGCTGGAATAAACAGAGTTTATTCTGGACCTCTCAGCAGAAGGAAGTGTTTTATAAGGCTTACTGAACATTTCAGGAAGCAGGCTCAATAACAGGCCAAGAACAACTCTAGCAAAAGCAGAGACCACCTTTCCCACCGCCTGAGGCAGCTCCCCTCTTCTGGCACAGGGACCCGATGGCTTTTTCTCAGCACAGGCCACCTTCCCCCTCTGCAAGGGGAACACCGCAGGTGTTGCACGGGGCTCCCTCTGCCCAGCCTTGCATGGCCAATAAAATAACCGTATGCGGACGCCCTCGGGCCCAGGAGCAGCCCTGCTGCCCAGACGCACCCTCTGCGGAGGACGCACGTCGAGTGCGGAAGAGCCGCGCTCTCATGAGGAGACCGTGGCAGCCTGGCCACGGCGCTCCTGCACAGCCCCATGAGTGCAAGGTCGTCACAAGCACCTCAGACGGCCACGCTCAAGCTCAGAGAACACTTCTAATTCTCTCTCTTCATCGTGTGTCTCCTGCTGCGGTGCTGACCCCTAGCCTCTCAATGTATCATTTTTAGCCCTTTATCTCAGCTGCTTCTCACTGATTTGGGACACAAAAAATGTCACCTAAGAAGAGCAACAGATTGTTGGGGAGTCCTACTGAGCTTAACACAGCTTTTCAGCATTGTGACAAAGCAAAGGAGCTTTTCGAGCAAGGCACAGTTTGGCCTGTATTATCCAGGCACCAGAGAAGGATGATAGCATCTAAAAGGGAGACGAGTTTTGTACTGTCAAAGCAGGGAAACTGTCCAACCAAATTCCAATTAACTGAAATCGTGCCTGCTTTGACCTACATTTCTGCAGCTATATCTAGGCATTACGTGCTCTTAAACCCAAATTACTTTACAAATTTACTGGAACAACTGAACGCATTATCTAAAATAGAAAATGATGTTGTATTAACGCCATGCCTACTCAAACGCTCCTATACAAAGACCCTAAGGTGGTTTTTTACATTAATGCAGTTCCAGTTCAGTCGGGTGCTACATTCACTACAGCTCCAATTCCTCAAATTATTTAGTTTATGCATTACCAGCATCACTTCAATATAACATTGAGGATCAAATTCCATCACGAAGGTTCCTCAGTCCAAGTCAGTGACATTTTTCCAAATACGAATGCCTAAAATGACCTCCCCATGCTGTATATTCTTAGCTATAGGCTTTTGTAGAACCAGTAGGTCTTGGTACCTTTAATAACAAATCCCTCATATTTAGGAGTAACATCTAAATTCAGGCACTTGTATTTCCAAATACAAGTTGTTGCTATTTATTTTTGAAGAGTTTTATTTTTCAATGGGAAAATGGCTACAAGTAAAGCTATTATTCCACTAATTATTTAAAGAAATTGTTGTGACATTTGGTTATCACAGAAGTAGAACAAATTGCAATATTCTCTGCAACCAAGTAGGTTGGTTGCTAAGGCTGTACTCAAAATAGTAGTGGTTTTTTTTTTCTTCAGGTTTCTTCCAAATTTATTTTCAACACATGGCACTGAAATGCTATTTTGGCAATAAAATCCTATCAAATGGCACATTCCACTAGTTTCACAAAAAAAAGATATTCTGCTGGTTTTCACAAAAACTTGCTCCTTACTGAACACTATTTTCATCGAAAGGATCAAACACAGATGCCCCATTTTTAAGCAAAAGAATCTTGAAAATGTTTTAAAATTATTAGTAACCATTTCAAATAGAAGTAAAATTAAAACCAAAGCCTTTGCAATAGTTGTAGTCCTCTTACTTAGTCGCAGTGAAAAACAAGAAATAATATTGTGCTTTCCAGTGTTGCTAGTATAAAAAATATATAAAAGGGTTATTTTTCCATTTGCTTCTCAAAAATGCTGTTCTTTCAGATTTTCTTTGAAACCATACGGGGAATTATAATAAGCAGCGAGACGACAGAGCTCAACATTCTCTGGCTAATTCTATTCTGCGTGGAGCGTTTCTTCTGTCAGCGGGAATAAAATTCACCGCCACCGAGAAGCAAGAAGTCAAAGCTGCTCTTCTAAAATACACCGTAACTTGCACATAAATGAGAGTACACCTGCAAGGTGCTCTCTCATCCCGGTGTTACAGCAGGGGTCAAACAGCCCCGTCAGATTTCACCACAGAGGAAACAGGATGGAAATGGAGCGCTGCTCATCAGCCCTTTGTTAAGCAAGGTAAAAAAGGAAGAAAAAATCCCCCCAAACCCTGGCTTGGTAAACAGAAATTCTTATACTGGGGATTCACAAATAAAGCTGGTTACCTTAGCAACTGCCACATCACATGGGACTCGGTTTGCCTCTGGGCTCCATGGATTATTATTATTAGAGAAACTTCCTAGCTTTTGATCTTGAGAAATAGTTTGCATTTACCCACTACGGACACCCAGCCAGACAAGGGGATGGGTGCAAGGAGTGTACTTTAAAGTGATGCTCTGTGGACTTCCTAGTGCTCCCACGTAGTTTGGAGACTGTATTTGAAGGCTGACTGTGCAATTTGGTCACTCTGAATTTCAGATTAAATTAGCACTCTGTTGAAGCACAGAAAAATAGCAACAATTGAGACCATTAGGGCAACAGAAAATCAAGAATCACAAACAAACCATGGGAGTAGTATACACAGCACTCACAACGAAATAAGTTATTTGCAAGTCCTTCCTTTCTGCCTTCCAATAACTCCATTTAATTACCGTGAGAAATAACGTTTTTAGCAAAACATCTTACCTGTAACTGCTGTACAAGAGCATGAAGTACCAATATCCTTTGTCTAGATACAAACTACTTGCAGCAGCTATGAAAACAGAAGTAGAGCAAGTAAATAACCTGCAAAAATAATTCACACTTGGCACCCAACTTGAAACATTTATAAAAGCTGCTAACTGCTTAATAGGGTGCTTAGCATGCAGCAGATTGACACTGAAATTAAAGGAAACAGGGAAACAGGGACAATCTTAGTTGAATCCCTAACATTACTCACAGAATAAAGACAACATAATCTAAATAGAGATTTGAATAAATACAAAGTATATTTCAATTTCAGTTGGCTTTTTATTCTGTGCAATTGCATGCTTCAGTATTAATGTATTTTTTCTGTGTGTTAAGGCTCACAATTAATAGTTATAATTTTATTTCATGACATATAGAAAAAATGAGTAGTTAATACATACTTAACAGTCTGGCAGGAATGAAAATCCACTAATGTAATCTGAGTTTTGCTACATAAAGAGTTTTTCTAAACTCATCTGACAGACTCTTGCCAAACTCCTTCTCCAGTGGTTCAGCATCAAACCCAAAACAGCACTAAAGCAAAAGGAATGCCACCTGGCAAAACAGGGTGTAATGATCTCTTGCTCTCCGAGGGGATCCAAGGGGAGGATTTAAGGAAAGTGGCCCACGCTTAGCCTTGTGATCTGGCTGTGGCTGCTGCTCGAGGACGGCAGGTGCCTAACACCGTCCTGCATCTTGCCCGGGAACGCTCAACCCTGCGACGTGGCACTGCAGCTCCCCGATTATATGAAGCGTTTCTGTTTTAATCAAAACAAAACCCGAGACCCCACTTTGAGAATTCGTCATAAAGATCTTTGTTTAAATACACCAGTGACAATGAAGTGAAATAACAGGGCACCGAGGCACAACAGCTCAACAAGTTGTAGCTCAATAAGAAGCTACAGAGCTGATTTAGGGATTACTGAGTGACACACCGCAACCAGACTGGGCACTACTGCACCCTCTCACAGACTAAAATCTTTCAGTCTGAGAATGGGAAGAGGTCAAATATTCCCCAAAATGCAACTTGTTCTCAGTGCAGCAGCTCTGCAATACAGACTTCAGCCACTGCTCACATCTTTATACGTCTCCTCTTTACAGTCATCCAACTGATTTCTAATACATATTTTCCTCATCTTTTAAATTTCATGAAAAAAATAAATAAAAGCTTTACTAAAGACCTTGTTCTGAACTAGACCAGTAAAAAAGCTCATGCTTAGCAGCCATGTCATATATAAATCTCATGGATAGCTCCTAAGAAAAGTATCTGTTGGTTAAAAAAATGAAAGTAGAGCTCAGAGAAATCAAGTTTGGCTCTATGTTTCCAAAGGATTTTTTTGACTGATAACAAAACAAGATGAATTGCAGTGCAAGAGGAAAATCTAATTGGGAAAAGAAGAAATATGGAAATTCAATCTTTGCTGGAAAGTTTTCCACTGAAGGGTAAAACCAACATAAATACATTTTCATCTGTGGAAACATCTTTAAAGTCAGGCAAGGACATTATAGACTCAATTATGGCTCTACATTCAACAGGACTGCTTGCATTGCTTAAGATGTTTCACCCAATGTGTGAATTATTAATTATTAATTGCTGCCTCCAAAACCTTCTCTGTACTCCCTTCCATTTTCAGTACTCAAGGCAGTTAGTGCAAATAAAACTAGAGATTTCAAAATAATTTAAGCTTTTAAGC
This sequence comes from Crypturellus undulatus, assembly GCA_013389825.1. NCBI lineage: Eukaryota > Metazoa > Chordata > Aves > Tinamiformes > Tinamidae > Crypturellus > Crypturellus undulatus. Next base: position 84,045 of record VWPW01000693.1, read on the forward strand.
ATGACAGGAGACAAAAGGTACAGAAGAAGATTTATTTGCCATTTTCTATCATAACCTGATAAAGAGATTGCATCTGACATATTAATAATTACCTATGCCTCTTGTCACTCCTGTTTCTTATGATATTACCCTTCTTCATCATATTACTGCTAGCACACACACAAGAGTGAGAACTAGGTAGCTAGATTTCTGTGTGCATGAGAACTTCCAAAACATAACTCGAGTTGTTTGTTCTTAAAGCCATCTTATACCCAGGTTTACTTTTGGTTAAAAAATAAACAAATAAAAAGCAGATCCAGCCTGCTTCCTCGCTCCCGCGCCCAGGCAGCTGCGCCGGGTCGCACGCCAAACCCCCGCCGGCCTCCGGGACCTCCCTGCCTTCGAGGGCAACGGCTGTGCCCTCTTTTGCTGCAGGGCCCCGAGCAATCAAAGCAAAAACCACCGCGGTGCTCCAAAACGTCCCTGCTCGCCAGCATTTGTTGCGCGTGGGAACGTCGCCCGCCCGCCCGGCGCTGCGCGCCGACACAAAGAGTTCATTGAGCCCCTCCGCGAGGGCCTCATCGCCCCAGTGCCCCCGTGACACCTCCTTTTCACACGGTCTTACGGATTCCCTAGGCGACTCGCGGCTGCTGGTGCATTTAAAGCCATTTTAGCCGCCAGCTCAAGCACCCTGAGTATCGCACTCTTGTCGGCCACCGCACTTTCCCTAAGCGCTGGAATCTGCGGCAGCTGGGCTGCCTCGTCCTCCTGCAGCGCGCCTCTGTCCTCGCGCAGCGCGGGCTCGGCCGCGGGGCCCCGCGGGGCGCAGGCCGGCACCCCCCTCCAGCGGGAGCTGTGCCACAGAGGACGCCTTTTCCAGGGAAACCCTTTCCACAGTTAACACGCTCGTTCTAATGCGGAAAACCTTCCGCAGCTCTGGCAACCTCCCTTCAGTTATCGCTCCCATCAGAGGTGGTGGTCACAGAATTAACAAAAAAAAAAAAGGAAGCCCTTCCTTATTTTTCCTACTTTCCTACTTCGGAATTAAGTTTGCATTTGATAGAGGGCATTAATCTTTCAGAGAGTTTACAGCATGCTGGTGATGTCATCTTATCTGGGTGATTAAGGACAGATTTAGCCTTCCAAACAGACAAACCATTCGTCCTCAACGGGAGCTCTAACCAGAACGATTACTCGCTGTGTTGAAATTGCCCCAGTGCACATGGCACTGCTGACCTTCCCTTTGCAGGAAATTGAAGAGTCGGGATTACTGCCATTTCACCCCAGAGCCGGATTAAAGATGGACTTTCAATGATGCAAGAAAATGTCTTATTTGTGCAAGCAGTGTAAATTGGAATGCTACAGATTACAGCGGGGGTGGGAAGCAGGGAAGCAGGTATTTTTAAAAGGTACTGGGGGTGTGCTGCTGATCACTGCTCATTGCTCTCTCTCACTCTCCAGATATTAAGCAGAGATATATCTGTTAACCAGATGCACAAGTATCTCCCATTTCGCTGGCGGGATTTTTACACGTTAGCATTAAGCATTAACTGATGTTGAACTAAGGTTTCTGCCTTCTTCCCATAGCTCACTCGAATAAAAATGAAAAGCCCCAAGCACCCGACGCGTCATTTCCCCTGTGATGGGGAAGTCTCGGCAAAGAACACTCTTCAAACGTCTAAACCAAGTAAGATTTTTCTCCCCCAAATTGCCCACTTGAGAGACTCTTACTGTTCCACAAACATCTTGTCCTCTCCCTGAAGCACTCCTAAATCAACCAATGAAACCCCGCAAAGTAGGAAATGAGGAAACGTGCACCTGGCAGAAGGGCCGGCAGCAGAATAGGGTGATATAGCTTTGATTTTCCTTAACTTTAGCTCCTGTATCATTAAAGCCAATGCTTATTTCCCTACTGATTAGAAAGTAGGGCCAAACCATAAATGGTCTGCATACCCATTTTAAAGAAAGTTTTCTTTCCAGGGCCAGATAAAAATAAGTTTCTAATTAAAAATAAGTGCTAATTGTAAGCACAACTACAATATCTACAACATCTGGGATTCAAAACTACTTGAGAAGTGTCAAAATGTTAATAACTACTACATCTTTCTGAACGCCCACATTTTCTTCCAAAACAGAAGAACACAACTGCTTTTAAGCACAAAAATGCAGAATATCCGAGGAAGCTTCACGGAGGGTTAAAGCAGGAAGCAGACAATTGAAGCTTGTCAGAGCTCATAATTTTATCACAAATCCTGTGCTTTCTGGCATTTGGTGATATCCGAGGAAATGTATATTATATCTTAAGAATATAAGTAAAAATATAAAAGATCTAAGTTCTTTTTAGTTGAAAAAAATAAAAAGATTTAAGATAATAGAAGAAAAGTGAAGACACCAATTGTATCATGGGGTTTCTAAAACTGGAAAGCAAACAAAAACATTCAAATATAGTAAAAATAAGATTTGCGTATCAAATTTTTTATAACAGTTTATAAGTATCCAGGTTTCCTTATCCAGTTTGTAAGTTAGCCAGATAGTCAAGAACACAACCTGTCATTTCCTAGAATATGGCATAAAGACGCCTGCGAAGCTACCTTTTCCTTTTGCCATTCGCAGTTTAGGTCCCAACATCATCACTTAAGAGCTTAACTTCCCCCTGGTTTCAGCACTACTGTCACTACCGGTGAGACCCAGGCCTTCTCCAGGACCCCAGGATAAATAGGACTTTCTTTAAATTCATAAAAAGAGGTTTCAGCAGGAATAGATTCAAGACTCTGAACTTCATCCTACTACAACTTTGCATCTTAAAATTCATTCCCTTGAGCATTTATAAATCCCCAGTCTATTTTTTTTTTTTTTTTGCTCCTTTCCTTTCACTGATAGCAATTTAGACTTTTAAAGAAGACTACTTTCAGTGCAGGTCTACACTGCTGAAATGCCCCAGGTCTCATCAGACTGGAAAAAAACATGGAAAAAAACAGATGGAAAAAACATCTTGAGATGCTCCTGTACAATAATCGATCTAACTGATGAGGAGTAATGCGGCCTTCTAACAACAACCCCCCAAATGTTTAATCACAGATTCAGTTTTATGAAACACAGCCCTAAAACATGACTGTGTGTCACAGAATTTACAGATATCATCTTTTTATAGATCATCTTTTCCCACCTGAATTCCCTGGAGTAATGAATGACTTTCTGTCATGAATGACTATCTACCACTTTAACCAACAGCACAATCCGTATTTCTTCCTCTGGTGCCAAACTTTTTTCCCCAGCCATCTCTGATTCAAAACTACCTCTGAAATACTATCAGTTGAACATGGAAACAGCCTATAAAAATTAAAGCAAATTAAATTTTATGTAAAATATTAATATAGAAAGAAATCTTAGACTGAGCCAGTTGCTTGGAGCCATAATTACTCGGGATATCTTCTGATTTTCCTTAATAAATATTTTAAGATGTTTGTCCCAATTAACATGAGAAACATTAAATCATTTAACTAAGGCAGAAAGATTGAATCTTACATATACTGTAGTCTTCTCCCCAGTCTGTATCACTCAGCTAAAAATCTTGGGGCTTTGCCACTAGATATGCTAGTATATTATGACATTATCTCTTCTCCTCTATAATTTAATCCATTTGCAGCCTCTATATCACACAGTGAAGCTTTACATTGCAATATTTTTGGCCAGAAATAGAATGCTAAAAGCATCTCCATACCTAACATTTTTGTCCAACAATTTTTGAGAGTCTTGAAAAAGAGGTTAATGCAAAGCTCTACAGCAAATCATGCCCTGCTCAGTTTTTCAGAAGGAGTTCAAGCTGTTAATGCTATTTGCAAAGTTCTTGCATATTCTAACACTCAGGTCTCCATGACCTTCACAGAAATAACAGGTCACTGGGTGCTGAACAAGGCAACAGTCTAGGGAAAATGAAATAGGGCAAGAATTTTACCACATAATCTATTTGATATTTATGCTGGAATAACAAAAGAAGTTTGAGCTTATTATTATTATTGCAATAAACATTTCTTGTTGCTCAGGCTGCTTGCTGCATGGGGTTTTGTCAAAGAACCCTATGAAATTGCACCAAATGCCTATTGGCACTGGGTAGAGCTGCGGGATAGCACAGGAGCACTGGGGGATTCGCACTCAGTACTTATTTGAATGTCATAAAGCATTCAGCTTATTATTTTATTCCCCCGGAACTTTCTTTTCTCCGCTAAGCTTATAAGTATGCAAACTTACACACATGGCCTCAAGCTCCTCTTTTCTCCCTTCTCCGCTATCCAGCTCCAATCAGAGCGTTTTGCTAACGCATCCCACCACCCTCCTTAATCCGCCAGAGACACCTAGACCCACGTTTTCTAGGCATGTTTGAGATCAGCACACTCCCAGCCCTCTCCTGCACATCTGTGCTTCTCCTCACACTGAAGTCCTACATTATTTCCTTCTTCCTACTCCTGCAATACTGTTCCAATGAGGTTTTCTTTTTACTACTTCAGCCTTCTCCTGATACATCCTTGTGGATTCTCCTGTCGGCCCTCTCACTCCTCCTTTCCCACAGGAAAAGCAAGCACTGTGAAGAGCTCACCATCTTTGTGTAAGATGGGGGGCCCTTGTTCATTCCAGACTAATTCTGCAATAAGTACCATCAAGCAGACGTAAATCCATACAGTCGTCTCCTAAAAATGGACCAAATGCAATCAAATTCTCTTACCTTTCCTTTAGTCTTCAAAAAATTCAGCTGATCCTTGATCTTTTTCTCCACTGACAGTCTTCTCTCCTTAGGTCTTCTCACGTGGTCTAGATAATTCTTCTGCAGGGCTGCCTTGATGCCATTCTCTACCGCCAAGCTATTAAAGTTAAGAGTAAATTAAGATGGACATAAAACAGACTGGATGTTGAGACATCAGGTGAACAGTCTCTTCCACAAGTCATCCCATAAAAAAACGCCCAAGAAGGTTCAGAACATCCCCTGATGCCTCTGAAGAGAAATGAATACTAAACTACTGCCCCGCAACCAGCCAGCTTAGCAGTCAAATGAAACAACCAGAGGCAGCTCCTGATGCGGCAGAGGCATTCGTTGAATATATTTTAGGTGTTTACCGAGTTAACTCTGCATTTTTTTTTCAAGTCATTAGTACCATGGGCAGTAAGTATCTTTGTGCTATGTGGGAAAAAACAAGGTGATTGTAGATTGATTTGAGTCATCTCCTTGAGGCAATGAAACATAGCCAAAAATTACTTGACTGTTAATCTGGGGACACAAGACAGATCTTTATGAATCTGTGATGCTTCATAGGTCAGATACAGACATCTCACAACTCAACCAACACCACCTCACCTACTCCCTACTCCCTTGGCTAAGGTCAGAGAAACACCTTAGCGAAGCAGCTCACATAAGTCACAGAAACATTTCTATTCTTACACAGCATATATATTTTACAACAATACCTAGATTTTACATGAAAATAACCGAGTACTTCAGACGACTAGCAACTCCCCTTCCTCCTTCCAAATGCGGATGTTTTCCATACTCTAGTCCTGAATTCACAGTGTGATTCTTCCCAAGAGCCGCACTGGCAGAATCACATAACCTGCCTGAAAGTCTTCAAGGATTTGTAAAGTTGGACCTAATCCCATGCTAAAAATGGTGATGTGATACAGACAAAAATCAATGATGCAAACATGTTATCCAGTGTGTCCTTGTAGGTTTAATCTATCAGCTACATGCTCTTCGCCACTCCATTACAGTGCTCAGTGTAATCACCCACCATGGAAATGGATGAACCAATTAATAGACCAAATCACCTGGAAAAACCACTCGTGCAAACACTGCTGATGCCCCAGAAAGGGTGTCAGTAAAGCCATATTTCTAAACTACAAGCCAAGAAGCATGCACATATTTGGAAGCCACTTTTTAAGATTTTCATTAAAGTTATTAGCATTGTAAAACACTACTCAACTTTCAAACATAGATCTGCGTTTTTTTCCTACAAGTGCTGAATGTACTACTTGATTACATACCTGTAATACAGCTCCCCTTTAAGATTATTGTTCCTCCCAAAGAAGCTTTTCTAGTTTTTTGGTGCTTATATTCTCACTGAAGCCCACACTTGCTAATTTCTTTGTAAAATACATACTTCTCTCAAAATCGGTTTAACAAGACAAGTTTACTTTACTTAGGCCACCTGTCCAAGCAGACAAAGTTCAATATTTGATTCTGTTCATTTTCTGTTGTAGATTCTCTGGTACTATTAAAAGACCTGGAAACAACAGTGATGCTATCCCTGAACAACTCTTCGCTTGGGAAGTATCAGCTACAACGTTGACCTTCACACCGCTACAAAGGCACCATTTGATTCGTAAACTTTAAGATGGGTTTGTCATTGACCTTAGACTTTTTTTTTCCATCTCCAAACTGCATCCTGTTTCTTACCAAAAGAAAACCTGCTTAAAAACCAGCTTTGATTTTCCCAGACCGTGCTTCTGAGCCCTGGGTGGCCTCTTCAACTCTTCAAAAGCACGTAACACAACCTGACATGGCCGAGCATTCCTTAAATTGACCTCTTTTTAATCAGCTCAAGGTTCTCCAGATACTGGGGATTTTGGAAGCCTTTTTTATGGAGCCTATGGCCTTTCTGTTTTCTCCGCGTAAGTCTTCCTAAAGACTAAACTTGCCCTTTTCTCTTCTCTGTTTGTCCAGAAAACAAGGTTATTTATGCTGCAAACACTGAACCACTCAAAACCTTCTTCCACCTCCAGACAGTAACCAACAGACAGCACCTACATTGTGAGACATTAAGCAATGACCTTATTCTTCTTCTCAGAAGAATAAAAAAACAAACACTTAAAAGAACAGCTTTAGAAAAAATTTTAAAAGTTTGGCTGTTATGTGTTCTGCTTTACACTCCAGTAGCCCCAAGCAGCAATTTAACAGCCCCAGCACAGTAAACACGCTCAGCAAGAGCTCACAGACCGGGGTGGCTACAAACGTATACTTGAAACAAAGCAAAAAGAGAGAAGCCACTGAAATAAAGTATATTAAAAAATGAACACGCCATTCATCATTTTATCAAATTTAAGACCCAGCTCAGCAGCCCCGCCTTTAGTCCTTAATTACAAACCTGCTCTGGGGTTAAGAGCAGATTTGTGTCGCTCCTTTGTATTACTGTTACCTGCACTCTTTCAATGCTCAGGAAGAGACCTAGAGCTCACACAACCAACTCATTAGCATTCTCATTCTCCTACACAGCAAAAGACTCCACAACAATATGTATTTATATCACCCTTTTTATTTTTTCAGTCAGAAATACAATTTCATATTTCAATAAATAGTGGTGTTTATCTTTAAACAAAGCCCCCTTCTCTTTGGCATTTGACCATATTCTGTTTTTCAAATTTAAAGCCTATATAGGAAAAAAATTGACATTAGAGCTCGTTGTTCAATACATTAAATTTACAGAGGTGCAGTTAACCTTTAAAAATACACATCAGTTGTTGAAAAGACTCTAATAAATCTAAAACATTAACCAAACCAGTAAAATTCAGACTACTGGGCTCTTATTTACTGCCTTCGATTATAACTGTCAAGTAAGTGAAAGAATGAAGAGATCTCTTGGTTTCCCACAATACATGCACTGACCAGGGCTTCCTATTCTTACGGAGGAAAAAAAACAACCCCAGTTGGGCCAGGAACAACCCATCAAATATGTTACATTTNTGAACACGCCATTCATCATTTTATCAAATTTAAGACCCAGCTCAGCAGCCCCGCCTTTAGTCCTTAATTACAAACCTGCTCTGGGGTTAAGAGCAGATTTGTGTCGCTCCTTTGTATTACTGTTACCTGCACTCTTTCAATGCTCAGGAAGAGACCTAGAGCTCACACAACCAACTCATTAGCATTCTCATTCTCCTACACAGCAAAAGACTCCACAACAATATGTATTTATATCACCCTTTTTATTTTTTCAGTCAGAAATACAATTTCATATTTCAATAAATAGTGGTGTTTATCTTTAAACAAAGCCCCCTTCTCTTTGGCATTTGACCATATTCTGTTTTTCAAATTTAAAGCCTATATAGGAAAAAAATTGACATTAGAGCTCGTTGTTCAATACATTAAATTTACAGAGGTGCAGTTAACCTTTAAAAATACACATCAGTTGTTGAAAAGACTCTAATAAATCTAAAACATTAACCAAACCAGTAAAATTCAGACTACTGGGCTCTTATTTACTGCCTTCGATTATAACTGTCAAGTAAGTGAAAGAATGAAGAGATCTCTTGGTTTCCCACAATACATGCACTGACCAGGGCTTCCTATTCTTACGGAGGAAAAAAAACAACCCCAGTTGGGCCAGGAACAACCCATCAAATATGTTACATTTCAAAGCAACATGATCTTCATTATTCTTAAACTTCTAGAGAGGTCACAAACCAAAACTAAGCTGCACACTGCTTCAGTAATAAATTGCACCTAAAAAAAAGTCTAAAAACTATTTTTTTCATTTTTTAAACGTAAGTTATTAACATGTTTTAAATATACCTAAGATCGCGACCGTCAAAATTGCATTTGATGTCATGTTTGGAAGAAAATGTCTTAAGTGAGAAGTTAAACCAGTGTATTCAATCTACTCTGCTGAAAAAAGGCAGCATCAGCTCTTTAAGGATGTCACGGAAACACTTTACTTGCATTCCATCTAAAAGTCTGCCTTCTGAATCATCACAGAAGTGTGCAGTGTTTCAAATAAACTAAATTTCTGAAGGAATGTTAAAGTTATTTGACACTGTGCATTACTATATATGTTAGAGAAATTATAAATTAAAATTAAGAAACATTATTCACATACTGATGCAGACATTCTAGTGTATTTACTGGCATTTGAAGTGAACCTTGCTTACATGTCAAAACAATGTAAAATAAAAGAAAATCACATTAATGACAAAAAAACCACCCTCACTCATCCAAGGTTTTTTTTTTTTTTTTTTAAATATCCCAAATACTTATTTCCAACAGAGGAGGCAAAGCAATTACTTCCATGCAGATACTAAGAAATAATTTAATAGACCTAAAGTAGCAAATGAACAAAGGTGTATTTTATGAGCGAATTTCCCCCTCACCAGTGCAAGCCCAGTTATAAAGTGTTTGAACTGGATTGTTTAAATAATAAGTGATCTAATTTAGCCAAATTCACATTCCTTCCTGTTATGTAAAATAAAATAAAATAAATAAAAATAAAATAAGGAGGAAAGAAAGCATACGTACAGTGTACTGTAGAACACAGGAAGAAACAAAAAAGTAGCTTGAGCACTTATTCAAGAGCAGTTTCTAACATCAAGCCAAAATTAGCAACNAAGAAAGCATACGTACATTGTATTGTAGAACACAGGAAGAAACAAAAAGGTAGCTTGAGCACTTATCCAAGAGCATTTTCTAACATCAAGCCAAAATTAGCAACAACCAAGTAGACATCACCATTTTTCAGTGTTAAATTACTGTAAATATGAGATCTAACTGTACAAAAAAAAAATCCAAACCCAAGAAAACAAACAAAAAACCAAAGCCTTTTCTTTGTTAAAAGGTGTCCAAAGGAATATCCACCAGTCAAGTTTGAATTAGAAGCTGCTTGCTCTGGAAGGATGTATTGCCCTCCAAGCACTTGGAACACAACACACAGTCAGAATTCTAGCCAAATANACAACCAAGCAGACATCACCATTTCTCAGTGTTAAATTACTGTAAATACTAGATCTAACTGTACAAAAAAAACCCAAACCCAAGAAAACAAACAAAAAACCCCAAAGCCTTTTCTTTGTTCAAAGATGTCCAAAGGAATATCCACCAGTTGCAGTCATGTTTGAATTAGAGGCTGCTTGCTCTGGAGGGATGTATTGCCCTCCAAGAGCCTGGAACATAACGCACTGCCAGAATTCTAGTCGAATAAATTACTTCCTGGTAACATTGAGCTGATACAACCACCTACGATGTGGAGAGTCATGTATACGGTACAACAGTGGATTTTTGCAGCAACAGAGAAATAACCACAAATGGATTCTAAATTCCGGAGCAGAGTTCATGTGTTATTTCTTGCAAACATACGGTCCCCTCTAAGGGTGAGGTGTTGGAGCTGGTATTGTAGCACTTCTGTGTCAGCAGGTTCCTTGATGCTCATTTTGTCTATATTGAGATAGTCCAGTGATTTAGAGTGAGCCTTTTTACCTTTTAAAAGGCAAAGAGGCAGGGGGCCATGTAGTGCCTTGTAAGGTTCATATGGTAAAGCCTTAGTGCATTTATCCCCTGAGCTGGGCATCCGCCTCCTCCTCCTCCCATTCACTGCTGGGATCTCATATGGCTGATAGTACCTGCTTCTGGATTTGTATAAACGGGAGGAATGCACTAGTCCCAAATCAAGCTGTTTGGAGCGCAAGTTAGGCCTGCATTCCCCTTTGCTCTCTTCATTTCCTGTACACTTTTGGGCTAATTTCAGCAGCTCCTCTCCAGTTGTGAAGCCAACCAAATAGTTAGAATCCATATGGAGGATCTGATAGCCCGAAACTGTCCGCCGCATTGGTGAGCACGGTGTGCTGGAGCATCGGGGCTTCTCGGCATCGCTTTTGCCTGCAGCGCTCACCTCTGCAAGAGGCACGGGGAGGGTGGATATGGTACTTCTGGACTCTCCATTTATGTCCACTTCCATTTTAAAGACAATGCTATACTCCTAAAAATAAAACAGAGCTTGATCAGAAAGAGAGCCTTTAATGAAGAAAAAGAGCTGAGAGAAGACCTCAGATAACAGATATTTTATCACCCCAAAATCACAACCAGGACTTCTCTTTACAGTCTTGTCTTACACTCCACAAAGTCTTTTAGCAAAACTATCACCAACATTTGCCTTCCACAACTATTTTGATTGCTTTTTCTTTTTTTGTGACAAATACCAACGTATATTCTCAATATTCTTGAATATGTTAAGAACATTCTTGAACAAACACTGACAGACAAAACTGAAATATCTTTCCATCCTCTTTTAGTCCATTTGATATCCTGTCCATTGAGGCCGTCTAGCAAGTCCACAACAAATTCTCCCCTATTCAGTTGCATACATTTTCCATTTACAATGATCTCAGTAAATAAAGCTACCCACTGAACCACCTTACCCATCTAAAAGTTACTGCCTTCAAGCATCATCATGGACAGGACCTCATCTACTGGATAGTGTCTCCCTCTTCCAGAAATGAAGACACCTTGCTTTAGATTCAAAGGTCGGCATCCTGACTGCTTAAACTTGGCAGTCTTTATAGGCCCTCTAAAACACACAATCTTATTCAAAGTCAACCAAACAAATCCACAAATTCTAATGCATTTCTAAACAGGGAAACAGCTGACTAGTGTTTAATAAGCATGCCACAAGCATCTTAAGATGCATGTAAACATCTTAAGAATAACCAATATTCTGATTTCTATCATATTTGTTTAGCTTTTATTTCTTTTGGAAACAAACTAATGTACCTTGTCATTTCTCTCCTCACAACTACTCCACATAAATTGTTTGGTGCCTTTAGAGGTGCAATAACTTTCCATCACTAGCCATTACCAACTTTAGCATGGAAAGCTAAGGCTCAAATCACAGCCAATATATGCCAGTAGGTGCCAGAACACAAAGAAGGTCTTTTCTTTCTTTTTTTTCCCCCCATTTCTTCATCTTTCATGTCTTTTACACTGTCTCTGTGCCACAGCTAGTTCACAAAATGCAAAGGTCACATCTGTTTTCAAATCCTCATTTCCTTCACTGTTAGCCTTGTGTTTGCTCTGAACTGGTCTCTACTCTAGCCAATTCATTTCACAAAAACAAACCTGCACGTTCTGTAATTTTTAGAGGCAATAAGACTTGGAGAAGAAAGGCAAGTTAGTAAGCACACAAACTTGCAGTGGAAACAAGGGCCTGAACTTTATTGTAGGAGACTAGAAGAGCCATGTGAATGGCTTGGCGGAGTGGCACAAACGAGACAGCCTTTGCAACAAGCTGCTGTCAGTCTGCAGACTTTTAAAGCTGCTACTTGTTGCCTTCTGAAAATTGAGAGGTCAGAGAGAGAGAAGCAAAGACGCAATAAGGAAGGGAAAGAAAATAGTGTCTTGTTTTCAATATGTTATTCAAACATTTGTAATTAGACTCTCCAACACAGAATGCAAAACCCCATCAAGGCCAACAGCCATTCATTTGTCTTAAAGCTGAAGCCTACCTGGTTTCTTTCTGTGGATTGGGAAAGGGCAGTTTAAGTAATGCTCTCACTTTTGCTTCCTTGCTTACTCTCAACTCAACCTGCTGCCAAACAGGTTTTCGCTAAATAGGATTTGATTTGTCAGTCATTGACAAAAGACTTACACTATGGAGAGCCCATTATTGAAGTGCTTTTAGTCTAAAATGTCCTTTTTCAGTTCTCCTCATAATGTGGTCTACTTTGGGTTTCTCAGTTTGTGTAGTGCTGCTTTTGCACATAGATGGATTCACGTCATGCAGCAAGTTGTTAGTATTTTTTACAAAAAGAAAAAAAGATAGCAAAAGATAAAATCAAAATACGTCAATGACAATGTTTTGCACTGAAAAAATAACTACGTAAAAACTCAAGAATGGTGCTCATTATATTTAGTTAGCTTTCTAAAATGTATTTACATTTACATAGTCAATTCATACTTTCAGTATAGCAAAAGCAATTGTTGCTTCCTACTTTAGCACCATACGAGATGATAAATTTAGCCTGGCTTCAGTATACAGAGTTAAAGATGCTCCAGACAACTTAACTCGTTGGGCAGACATTATAATTCCTGAGCCATGAAGAACTTAGGAAAATCTTTCCTTAAAATTTTTGTCTGCCATAGGCATTTCACAAAGAAAGCTAAGTATTTAACTGTTCCTGATCTTTTAATTCGACTTTTGTCTCTTCCAGGTCAGAAATATTTACACTCATTGTCCAGAAAGATTCAACTTGCTCTGTTAAAAAGCAGAAACAATGCTAGGAAAAGCATAAATAGAATTTTATAGCAAGGTTATAAATGAATTATCTCATAATACATACATCCTCAAAACCAGCACAACAACCTAATTGCTTGCTATAGTCATAGGTACCCTTAAGGAAAAGCAGGGAGAAAAGGATGTCTACATGCACGTTTTGGGTTAAGAAAGCACTGGAGTATTAGAAAGCAGCACAAAGGCTCTTCTCAAAAACCAACTAGTTTGAAAAAGGCATGTGTGCCCTGCTAACAAAAAGCTATCCAATTTGGCAAAAAACCTACAAGCAGGAAGGCAGGGGGCAAGAGGTCCTCATGGAACAGTGACCCCCTCGCTGGCTGAGAACAGGACAAGGGAAAAAGGCAGGAGAAAAGCCCAGAAGTCAGCAACACTCTAACTTAGTGCTTCAGTTTGCAAGAGCAGAATCTTCACTGCTGTACCCAAATGCAAGCCCTAAAAACCCGATGCTAGAGATAATCTGACAGACACTTGAAAAGAACGGTAACAGCAGGAGCCGAATTGCAGGATTTGGTGCCATAAACATCAGAAGCTAAAGGGAAGAGCACTGCGAGTTGCTGAAAGGAATGACTGGCCAGCTCTGGAGGCACAGGTCCAGGACACAGCGTGTTTTGACTGTGCTTTCCCAAGTCTTTAATGAGACTTACTCAAGCTGCCATATGGTTTCAATATGCCTCGTTTCCTTATCTGATGAAAAAGACACAGTAACACTGTTCAGAAGGTTTCTATAAAAAAAAAATCTTTTGAGAGAGTCACATTATCTGTGAATGTAGCTACAAATACATTGCTAAAGCTTTTCGTCTGATTTTTTAGGTCATTTTTGTGGTTATAAGACATTAGCCAACTCTAGTTTACCATATGCCGGTCTAAGCACATATCAGCAATCCCAGCATCAATTTCACCACTGGGGGAAAAAAAAAAAATCAACTTCAATTAAAAGGGATTATCTCCTCAGATCATAGTTGCTTTTCCTTCTGGCTTCTCAAAGAGAATGGCAACAGAGTGATGCCAACTCAACGTAATTGATAATTAAGGCTTTACTACAGAATCAAAACAAGGAGATGCTGCTGCTGCTTTCTTCATATATTTTTTCTTCATATATTTATGAATGGAAAAATATTGAAAATAGAAGTTAGCAAGAGGAGGATTCACTTGACCAATATACATATATTGATATTAAATATGCTTCCAGAATGCTTCACTTCATTAAGATTTTACAAGATTTTAATTATTTTCTTTCAACTACAAAGGGGGCTTTGCATATAAATTAATCTGACCTAATCCAACTAAATATCGAGAAAGCCACCTATACCACTGAGAAAAGGAATAATGAACACAAAGACTATGTTAACTATTAGAAATTACTAATACATTAAAGAATGCATTAATATGCTTAGGATAGAGCTTTGAGAGCAAAACCTCAAACCCCTACATCCTACATATAGCAAAGCTTTCTGATTTTTGAACATTTTGCAAAGGGGACAGATATCATGCCAAGATAAGTATGTTGTACATGAAAAACAGGAGCATACCACATATTAACACCAGGAGATGTTGCTGGATGTACTGTAAATCATTTGTTCACTTGGATTGGTGCCCTGAAATTATGCCTAATCAGGTGCTCTGATGACACAAAATGACATTTAGGGATCCGTGTGTTTTTGGCTGGTAATTTGTTACTTTCTTTTCTCTCTTCCTCAGAAAGAGGAGAAGCGGCTCTAAAGTAGTAAGTTTAATTGTGTGCTTACTTAAAATTTAAACAAAGAAAATACAGAGAGATGAAGTTGGGTTTCACTCAACATGCCTATGCTTTCTGAAGAGTCTGTGTTACTTTGAAACCACCAAAAAAACTTGTTCTTAACAAGCATACTGACTCTGTAAGTTGGTATTTCCAGTGTTAGTAATCCTCTCAAACAGAACGTGAAGCGATTTGAGAACAAACTTTTATTTCTATGAAAAGCATTTCATTTCTGTGCATCCAGATACAAACTGATATTTTTCATCATACATATCTAGTTTGTTGGTTTTCTTGACTTGAATCCAGTAGGTGCATTTACCATTCCTTAAGAATGACGAAGATGCCTCTCTCTTTCTCTATCTGATAAATTTCTTTAATTGCAAAGATCAGGGGGCCGAACAAAAAGGTGGCTTTAGAGTCACAAGGGTGGAACACATAATATTAGACACAGTCAGTTTTGACATTTCCCCTTCTCTGATCTTTCATTACTTCTTAAAGTATAAGACACAATTAAAAGATATGATTCTTGTCTATCAAACATTAGGGGAGAATACAGGAAGTGAAATCACCCAGCTCATGTAATTATGAGAGGACTGTGACAAGCCAAGTTAGAACATTTTATTTTGAATCTGCAATAAATATATATATATATATGTGCACACTGAAAAATTTAGCTTGAAAGGAGAGAGTCAGGTTAAAGCTGAGCTATCTAAGAGTATACACAAAAGTGCCACATTTCAGTTTCTAGAGCAGGGGCTGCCAGACCTTGAGCTATTTGCAGCTTGCAGACTCTTCCTCCACAGGCTGGTGATGCTGCTGCAAGCACTGCCAACCCCAGAACACAAGCACAAGGACGAGGACTGCTCCCCAACTTACTCCTAGACTTCCTCACCCTTGTCTCAATCTGCTGTATGATTATTTTTAACTACACATAACTTTATATTCAGCTGCAGGGAGTTAAACAAGCAAACAAATACACACATTTAGCCTCATTATGCTCTTGGAGGTACCCTGGAACAGTTACATTAAGTTTTATAGACAGATACCATGTTTGTAGAGACAAGAAAGATGGGAAGGGGAGAAAACAAAAATATATCACAGCAAGACCAGAGAGATGTCTACAAATTGGAAATATTTTCACCAAACACTAATCTTCCTTTAAAAGAGATACTAAACTACAGAAGAAGCAAACAGAGAAAGCATGTTGCATCATATGAGGTAAATCTGGGACTGAACAAAAAGTTTAACTTCTTTTTTTTCAAAATTAAACATAAGAAAATCAAATTACACATAAAGTATATGCATACACAGAAGAAGGTAATATATATATACATACACACTAAGTAAGAAGTCACAGATAGACATTAATAAAAGACAGTGCACTAACTTCAGAAAGAGATGCAAAACAACAGCCTGTACACCACAACAACATATAAAGGTATCTCTGGAATAGCTGACATTTTCCTTCTGAGCAGGTGAAATGACCTTTAGCACTTAAGCAATGAGTACACCAGACAGTATCAGTTATATCACATCATGATTTATAATGTTTTGCAAAAGAACATTAAGTCAATTTCTAATATTATGCTCCTACCACTAGACCCAGAACTGGTTAACAGATTTATTTATTAATCCTTCTTATTAATTAAACCTCATGCAGAAAAAATAAATGATACAGGAAACAATCTTTGAAAGTTGAAGAGGGTCACAAGCAACTTGCCAAGGAAACAGGTTTATCCTGCGGACACGGCAACCGTGGACCACAGCAGTGTGATCGAGCAACCATTTCCACAGAGAAGAGGCAGATGGAATTTTGAGAGTCCGTTCAGGCTAATGAATTTTGTATGAGCTGTCTTAGCAAGTGGGAAAAGTAAGAGAAAATGGTGGGAAGGCAGACCATTTAACTTCCATCACCTCAGCAAACAGTGTTAGTTTGATCATTTTCATCTCCTAAATAACTGAAAAATTAGTACTTTCTTCAGTTTCAAGCTATTTCATTCGAAAGAAAACTATCTTGATTTGTCAGAATAATTCAATTAGCTTTATAGAACAATAAAGATAGAAGTAGAAAGATAGAATTTTTTAATGTTTTATAGACACTACTTAATAAACACTATTTTGTCTTAAAAAGACAAATACGAGTGGCAAAACAGGCCTCCACCATTTTTACATCACACAAGAAATAACCATGTGGTAGTAAGTTATGTCGCCATGCCTGAAAACACAGTTCTACACACAGTACTTTGAAACTGTTTACCTCAACAGCAATTCTCTTATCCAAAGTTTTTGTTTGGGAAGAGCTATTCAAAGAAAAACACTAGTTAAAAATAAGACCTAGTCAAAAAGCTATTAGGGAAAATATCATGTTTCATCAGCGTGATTTGTTCTGACGGGTTTTTCAACAGAAGCACTTTAAGTAACTATTTCATTGGCCTGACGCCATGTAATCTGCAGCGGGTAGGTAGCTGTTTGCTGGAAAGGGGTGTCTCCTTCCCTTACACCATCCGCATTTCAAAAGGTCACTTCCTCAAGCTTAGAGCTATACAATAACCTTTAAAGTGCTGTCCTCTGCCACCTCTTCAAATGTCCCTTCTCATACTTTAATAAACACTTTTTTTTTTTGTGGGCAGCATTTAAGCGTAACGCAAGTATGCGATAAACATTAACTGGAGCCCAGCAGCACACTCTGTACAGTAAATGTGATTTAAATGTGTGAACAGAGAACTTGGACTAAGAAAGCTCCATGCATCTGACTTTGCCATAACAACGTTCGCATTTGATTACGCAAGCCTGGTGGCCGGCAGGCAACATATGGCTGGGCAAAGGGGAGATTATAAAGCAAGGCACACTACAATGCCAGGGCTCTTATGCAAGAACTTCATTTCAGTGATCACACCGCAATTGCCTCACTTCTTTCCTCCATTTCAGAGCTTCTGAAAGAACCACCCTTCTCCATTCTCATTATCTCCACAAACACTCTCCTTCCTAACTGCGGTCTGCTCCCCTTAACGCACAACTGGGCCCGTGTGTACGTACAGGGATGCATAACCCCACCCTGGGCAGGCACAGCAACAAGCGAAGACACGCTCTCCAAAAATATCTACGAATGCACATTTTTTGCTATTTTCTGTGCATAAGGTGGATACAAACGCATGCACGTCAGCTAAACCCTCTGGAAAGTGGCACATAAATGATAACTAGCTGGGAAGGCTAAAGAGCCGAGGCTGTTTTCCTCTGTATCCGCCCAGCACCTTAACTGCTGGGAGACACTCCTGCCCCGCTGCTCACACGCACAGAGACAACAGGCAGAACAACCTGGCTAACAGCCCAGGGCCATTCAGGAAGCTCGGTGTTCTGCAAGGCAACCCTTTCACCTGCACTAGGGCCACAAAGGCGGCACAGGAGCACGACGGATCACACAACTGACATGTTTTACACAAGGCTTTAAGTCTCCACTCACTAAAAACACTTCAGTATGGAGAAACGTGAAGTTGTCCATAGGAATCTGGGCATTAGCCTCCTGTAGTGGTATGATGAGTCCAGAGGGTGCATTCAGTTTTAAGACCTCTATAAGCGCATCAGGACTGGTATGAGGGGGACTGCTGAGCATTATAAGTTGCTACTTAAAATTCATTACAGATGGCTATAAAGAGACATAGCTGCTAACATGTGTGAACTCCACCTATGCTACCAGCACATAATAATTAATAATAATGGAACAAAAATACGCGCTTGAGCAACATAACTCCAAGCTGAAGGCTTCACGTGACCCCTCAGCTTTCCTCGCGAGGATCATCCCCACCGCCACCCCGTTTTTCCCCTCGCTGGGCCAGGACAGCTCCCCGGCCTCGCCGCCTCGTCCAGCGCGTCTCCCGGCGCGGGAAGGCGCCTCGGAGGAGCCGGCACGAGGACGGCCCGCAGCGGGCTCCGCCGGGGCAGCTCCCCGTGGGGCCGGGACCCAGCGCGGACACGGGCAGGGCGGTTCAGGGGCCGAGCCCGCTACCGGAGGGCGGCGG
>VWPW01000693.1:103049-151945 GCA_013389825.1 Crypturellus undulatus
GCGGCCGTGCCGGGCCCCAACGGCGTCAACGGCCCGCGCGGCGGCCGCGCCGCGCCTCTGCCCGCGCCGAGGCTGCGGCCGGGGGATGCCGGCTGCTCACAGGCTTGTGGCTGTGGCTTTGGCTCGTGGGACGCTCCAGGGACTTGGCAAAGCTGCTGTCACTGCAGCTGAGCTTGCGAACAAGTGCCGAATTCCCCTTCTGTAAGTGAGCAAAAGGAAAAGAGGAGGGGGGGGGGAAAAATAAGGCGGTGTGGCAAGGTCGTCCTGGCTTTGTGTCTTGACAGCAGGTGGTGTGGGATGTGTGACCGCATGGTCTGTGGCCCCGCGCCCAGCCAAGACAGGGCAGGCTGTGCCCACACGGCCCCCATGGCCTTGTTGCTTCACTGCGTTAGCCTGGTCCTGGGGAGGCCAAGAGCAAGGCCTTTGTGTTGTGAAATGGCTGCCCTGCCCACAGGTGTCCAGAACAGCTGCAGCAAAACAAAAAAACATATCTTAAAGGTGGCTTTGGTGGCCATGGGGCAACAGCTAACCCGCGCGCCCCTCGTCTTTGACCGCGCTGCCAGGTTTGGGGTGGACTCCCACTGAGTCGCTGAGGGCAACAGGAGGGGAAAGCCATGGCCAAGGCCTGCAGGAGAGGATGGTCTTCACCATTTAATAAACTCCCATCTAACAGAGTTGATGTGGTACCAAACTGCCTTGGAAATTTGTAAGTACTAAAGCAAGGTATATCCTAAATACTTCCCAGTGCTGGTAACTCAGCTCCACAATAAATATTTGAAAGTAGAAAAGGTCTCAACTTTGAAACTTCAGCATTCTCCATGCAACAGCTGAGACCATTGCTCTTCACTTTTGCAGTGCACTTAAAATCATCCAAGATTTTACATCCTGAACAAAGATACAATGAGGTATCTTAACCCACTTAAAAATGGGTTAAAAGCTTGGGTATTGCTTCAAAGCAGAGAAAGACACATTAGTACTTTAGATTTCCCTGCATCATCATCCTCACCAAAATATCATCGACCTCACTCCTACAGTGGCTTTGACCACTAATAGGTTCCTGCATCACTAACAGTCAACTCCACTGCCAATTTAAACCCTTTTCCCTAAGTATTAAATGAAAAAGAAAAGGTTTTATTTCTTTTTCAATATCTGTAACCTCTATTATTATTATTATTTATCACCCTGGGAAAGCTTTTATCAAAATATTTTTCTTCCTTGCTTTTGTATATTCCAGGCTTGTATATTGGAAACCATTAAGGTGATTTGAGCATTAATGAAGTTACTAAATCATGAAGGCTGAAAGCTGAGCTACTCATAGAATATGCACTCTCTATTTTTTTTCATAAATTTAATTCCAAAGCCTAATAGGACAAACAACATCTTTTATTAAATATTCAGTCTGTTTTCCTGTACTAAAGACTGTAGGCCTGTATCCTGAAGCCCTGATTTTGTTGGAAAACTGTTAGGACTTTCAAGATAAAATACAAAATATTTGTTTTCAGGAAAAAAAAAAAAAAAAGAAAGAAAAAAAAAGCCACAATTCTTGGAACATCCTAAACTCACAAAAGTACATAATATTAAAAATATATGCATTCAATTTAAAAGAAGTAGGCAAAATTAGTTTTAAAATTCTAAGGCAAATTAAACTGATTGGTTATAGGAGAACATATATTCCATACTCAAAACTGAGTAACAGCTTCCTAAACTTGCAATTAGCTGGGCAAAACTACCACCACAATGGAATAAAGCAGCAAAAGGCTGGCAGTGCAGCAGCAGAGGAGAGGGGCATGGTTGAAATAATGCAACTTTTATGCTGAAAAAAGAATCAACAAACTTAAATGCTTTTATCTTAAAACAGTTAATAGTAGTAATATTTATCTTTTGCCCTAAGATTTACCAGCTTTTGCCAACCAAATCCAAAAGCTTAGTCATTTCTTAAACAGATCTTAAAAGGACATTTGGCTAAGTTAAAAGAAAGTGTGTCGGCAACTTACTGAAAATCTAACCTACATGTCTGAAGTATGCTATTGAATAAAATCCCATCCTTATCTTTTATGCAGCAGTAGTAATATGAATTTTAGAGAATGTGAAAAATATTCCTTGATTTCCTTTCTGAGCCAAATTCGCTTTTAGCATAATTAAGCTGACTTCAGGAGGAATTATGGCTACTCCTGAAAGGCTGAATTGATTCCTTTGTATCAGACAGAGGAGATAAAAAAAAAAAAAAAAACATGAAAAAGGAAAGATGGACTGTCCCACACTGTAATATTTAATAATTGCTTGGAAAGGGAAGTAGAGTATCACTTTTGGTTTGATTTCCCCTGTGCAGAGCTCAGTACTCTCCACTTAACCATGCAAGTCCTCTTTAAAAATGACTACAATCCCTTAGGTCAAATTCATAAAAAATTTTAAATATTTCCCAGGCTACTGTCCTTCAAGATGATTTAGAAAGGCTTGTGAAACAATGTTTTAAGTCCAAAAATATTCCAGCTTAACTCTGTCTCACCAAAGAAAAATAAGGATTCTTCCAAGAATCTGAAGGCAAATAAAACAGAAGGCCCAAGTGAACTTATAGCAAGCTTTATATATTTTATATACATATATATTATTTTTAACAAAGAGGAGCTTTAGTGTCATAGAGTATAGTAATAAATAAGTGAAAGGAATAGCTATCTCCTATTCTGGAAAGAAATGTGTTACAAAAAGAGATGATTCAGTGGGACACATGCACCCACCCAGACCAAATAGGCTTTTCTGGAAGCAAAGAGGGGGCCGGTATAAAATGCACGTCACCCAATTATCTTATTTTTCCCTTGTTGCTGATTCCTGTCCCTTTTAGCCTAGAGAATGGGAATAGGTAGTGTGATGTTGCAGAGGATGGCTTTGATGGTATTTCTGTTTTATTCAGAGACAGCAGCTTATACGGATCAAGACTGTTGCCTGAAAATGGATTTCTCAAAAGTATGGTGGATAAATGCATTCAGGCCAAAAATAACCTCAATTTCTCCCTTTCAGGCTAACTTTGAGATACCTACATAAAATATGTGACTTTTTGCCCCCTCTCTTTTACTTCTCATTTACCAGAAGAAGGATTTTCTTACTAGCAACTGTCAGACACAGAGTTCTATATACATCAGAGCAACCATCACTAAATGAGGCTCTTTCTGAAAGAGCAGACAATCAGCAAACTTACGAACATGTTCAAAAAAGATAAAGGTTCTTCCTTTGCAATAGATAGATAAATATACAGTGCTGTCAGTGTATCTCAAGAAAAGACAACAATATGATTTTAACTTGAGTTCAGTGTTATTTCAGAAAGTTCATGTTTGTCATCTCTCAGCCGTTAGCAGCAATCATATGAAAATCTGTAACCCTTGAAAGTCTGGACTGAAATATCCATTCATACATTATGTGCTAGGGTAAAAAACTCTTCAGCCCTCCCGTTCTCTCTGGAAGCAAGCGGGTATTAGGAAGTTTTTGTGTGAAGGCAAAATGTTCAGCTTCTTGTAAGATTTCGAGATTGCCAGCATTTTTGCCAGAAACTTCAGAGTTCAAATACTGGATTTCTGTCATTCCTAAAGGATCTGTATTGGCACCAATACTAGGCACCAGCACTGCTACATTTAAAAGGGTAAGTTAAAATGTTGAGAGATAGTACGCTGTTCTGTATTGATAAATACAAGTTTAAATGTTTATTTTTTGCTAGGCATCTGCATTCTGTCACATGCATATTACAGTGCACTGAAACAGCTCTCAGTCTGTGCTTTGTCTCACATCTCCTGCTGCCTGCCTTTATCCTCTGCTATTGGTGAGTCCCCTATGGACTACTTGCCCTCTTCCACTTTCCCCATGCTACTTCATATGGCTTACCACTAAACTTCCCACTAATCTGAATGCACTTTCTTATAACAAATTCCACCTATTAGCATAACTATATAGAAAGCCTAAATTTATGTCTTTGCTATAATTGAAGCATAGAACAGATAACAAAAGGCCTAAAAAAAATGCATTTAAAGAAATAACTGCATTTTCCTCCAGAAGATATCCAGCAAAAATGCTTCTTTTTGAAATAAATATTAAATGTTTACTTAATTTACATATCAGGGTGGGAGTACAACAGGAATCACAGCCATGTTGAAGCATGAACTCATGTGTGAACTCAATCTTTGAGACCTCTAGCTGTCAAACCTGGTCAGGACAGGCCATACAGTCCAAAGTTTAATGTCAGGGAGAGTCCAACTGCCTTAATAGACTGGACTAACACAGGCTCTGAAGCTCAGAACACTCAGCCAAGTCACTGGACGCAGCCCACATTGTTCCTTATGGCCAGATAGTAAGAGGAAAGAGAGAAGCTCTCACAGTTGTTACATACTTGATGTTACCACACAAGACTTTCGGAAAGCACTGCAGAGTGACTGTTCTGTCTATTTTTCTGAAGGCTGATTTCAACAACAGAGAATGAAAAACAGTAATTTTTTCACAAGCTATTTCACCTACCCCCACAGAGAAATTCTAGCTTTTCCATACATTCGCCACTGAGACTACTCAACACGCTTCAAATAGACTCATAAAAGAGAAAACAAAATTGATAGAAGCTGCCAGTGATCTTGTTTTTATTTAGGAGCACATAAAAAAGTTACACTACAGCTTTGGTTGACTGGAATGATATGCATATGTAAGTTTTAACATATTTTTCTTCAACAGTAAACATAACACATACATTCAGTTGTGTGCAAGACAAACACAGTCAATAACACATTTACACCATAGAAAATGAAATGTTTTAAGTACAGAACTGTGAAATGCTTCATATTTTTGGTATTTAATTGGTATTCTGTCAAATTAGTGTGTTGAAACCATTTCACGTATTGTCAGTTTAAACACTCGGACTCTGTGGCAGGGTGATCATCATCAGAGTTGCAGCAAGAGCCTTATTTGCTTGAAAATACTACCTGGAAGTTGTCTCTCCTGCGACTTAAATGTGAAAGAATTAGCAAACCTTGAGTTTAGGACATTTATTAATAATCAGCCACCTGAACTTAAGACAGTGGACAATATTTACATACATTTGCGATAATTTTAAACATTCAGAAATGTGTCATGCTGCAGCGAATCAGCAGAACTGCTCAAACAGGATTCCTCTACACAACCCAATGGCTCAAAGCACCATGGACTTGCCAAAACCGCTACAGCTCTAAAAGTCATTCAAGACCTTACAAATGAGAGCTGCTGACAACCACCTGAATTAGGAGAGAGGTATGAAAATCCCAATGGGGCCATCCTGGAGCCTGAGTATTGTTACACATTGCATGTAATGTCAAGCATTGAGTTCTGGCTGGACTGCAGTCCCTCTCTGCTCTGAAGGGCTGCTAATAAAACACAGATGGGATATTTACAATTTTCAGGATAAACTTACTACCAGACCAGCTGTAACCATTTCTCTTTTTATAAACCCTGCTTTTTCAATGTCACACTTTTGTACAAACACACAGGGAAGCAAATCACGCTGTCTTTTCTTAGTAAACAAAAGATTTTTTTCGATAAAAACATATAAAAGACAATTTTATCTGCTGGATGATATACAGGTACTTACATATAAGTATGAATATTAAACAACAACAGAGAAGGTATTTTAGAATGTTTTATGTCTGATGTAAACACAGAATGAAAGTATGGAGACTCAAAAGTGAAAATACATCAACTCACTCCATTATGCCTAGTTATTGCAGCATGTATGATACAATATCATTCAAATGCAGAAAACACCTGCTTATCTTCAAAAAGAAGTGAAGTGATTTCTTTGGAAATGTAATTAAATAAAAAAAAAGAAAGAAAAAAAAAAAGAAAGGGGAAAAAAAGTCCTAGCAAAGACATGTGTTACCTTTTAGCCCCCAAAAGAAACTCACAGGCAAATTATAAACTCCTGAAAATAGAAGTTTATAATGACAACAGATAATGCTTCATTACAGCAGCATCAACAATGCCACTATAACATACCACTGGACAGGTTTTGTATTTTTGTACATGTTTATAGTAAATATTTGAAGACACGAAAGAGATTCTTGTGCAGCTTTTTCCATTGCAGTTTATCCAGCTGATAGTATTTCCTAAATGTTTTTAAAAACTGAGATCTTTGACCTAGGTATGTAGAGTGCACGCTGGTTGTCCTTAGTCTATATGGATTAAGTGCACTATGAACTGCAGACGCAAATGGCTTTTGAAAGCTCAACCACCATTTAGTCTGTTTCTCTACAATCAAATGCACACTATAGAATCGTTTAAGAAGTTGCTTCCAATTTCTCTGACCAGTTTCATTTCTTCTCACCAATTTCATTTCTTCTCAGAAGGGCTTCCAGCACTAACTTTTACATCATGGGAGGTTTCTTCTGGAGACAGCTTAACATTAGTTTCACAGTCAGCAGATCCACTGGTAGCTGCAAGGATAAGAAATAATAGATTTTTTAGATATTTTCTTTTCTTTATGTTTATATATATTTTCTTTATAGAGAACATCCATAGTAAAAAGATTTTAAATAAAAAAAAGCAAATGCAACAAAAGTTACCTAGCACAGAAACAGACACAATAACAAGACCACCTTAAAAATACCTTGAAGCTGCACATTTATCAATCCATCACTATTGAAAATTCTTTATACTAAAATAGCACTAAAACACTAACTAACACTAAAATAGCAGATAAACCTCAAAATCACATATATTATCAGTAGGATAAGTACTTTGTTTGACCAAGTGAGCCTATCAGAAAAAGCATGCATTTTAAGAGATAAAACAGAGGAAAGTAGGTTGTTAGGCCCTAGAAAGCAAGAAATTACCTCCAAACAAAAAAGGCAAAGCTGGCAGGGGTGGTAAAAAAAAAAAAAAAAAAAAAAAACCACACTCACTTCTTGGAGTAGCAGTACAATAAAAATTGTTTCAAGTGTAAGAATGGGACTAATAATTCAACGTTCCCCATTGAATATTTGCATAAATCTACCGATCTTTCCTAATGAAAAGTTTCTAGCATAGACAAGTCCAAGCAAAAGTATTTTCATAAAAAAAAAAATGTAGTAAATATCAATGTTTACCTTCAAACTCCATGACCCAACAGAGAGAAAGTCAGCAAGTTCTTTCTGAGTAGCCTTGACCAGCTAGTTTAGACTGGCAGGGCTGTCTCTAAGGAGGCCCCAAATGCAACCTGACCTTGTTCTTGAAGCCTTTAAAGCAGTGTGGATGCCCAAGAGCAGACAGCGTGGCCAGCTGGCAGTTCAAGCTGCAGGTGCTACACACACCTAAAGCTGTCAGCTGCTTTCACCCAGCTCCATGGCATCAATGAGGTGCTCCGACTGCCCTCTCATGGTGCCACCTTTCCAACAAAAGAGTATTGACCCAAATATCACAGAAAAGAGGAGGAGGAACTTCCTACTAGATGCCACATCATGCTTTCTACAAGTTATACTTAGACATTTTAAAATATTAACATCTTTCAGAATATCTTTTATCTAGTAGCTTCTTAAAACACAGGAATTTCCATCCCCATGTGAGGAAGAGTTTCTTTCCTGTGAGGGTGACAGAACCCTGGAACAGGCTGCCCAGAGAGGTTGGGGAGTTGTCAGAGATCTCTGGAGATCTTTCAACCCGCCTGGGTGCCATCCTATGCCATGTGCTCTGGGTGTCCCTGCTGAGACTCTGCTGGGGTTGGACTAGATGATCTCTAGAGGTCCCCTTCCAACCTCCATCAGTCTGTGATTCTGTGATTCTTCTCTGTTTAAATAAACATTGTTTGGTATTACAGTTTGCACTGTTGGAGGCACATTATCCAATCTACTTAGCAGTAGTACTAAGCTAAAAAAAAAAAAAAATCCGAAATGTACCTCAAGAACAAATGCACAAGAATTGTTATCTGAACACACAGTTTCTTAATAAAAGCATTTGGATGAAACCAATGTACAAAGCATGAGATATTAATGACAAATTGGGGAGAATCCACAAACAGCCTAACTCAAAGGAAAAGAAAAAAAAAAATCAAGCAAGGTCATGTTATTAGTTTCAAGTCCAGAAAAGATCAAAAATTAATTTTTTTTTTTTTAAATTCTTTTTCAAGTAATGTTGCAACTTCCAGGCCCGCATGCCAATGAGCAGCAAAATTCTAAAGTATTCAAATGAAAAAAAAAAAAAAGAAAAAAAAAAAGGAGAAAGCTGCTTTTAACTGTAACCACATACATACACCCCCTGCTCATGCGTATGCCATTTAATCAGTAAAGCAAGAGTATTTTGTGTGTGCAGTAAGCTAGTGTTATTATCAAAATATTAAAAAATAATTTTCTTTGAATCTCATTGGTCTTTTTCCTCTTTAATTTCCCTGTTGCAAGGTCTGTGAGGAATTCAGTCAATTTTGAGATGCACAGCATCAATCATTTATTTTTCTTTCCCTATTTTGTAAATAGCAGATCTTCAGTTAGTTTTTTTTTTTTTGTTCATTATTAGTATTCATGTTTGCAATGGTGCCATTTAAATAAATACCATCTGAGAAAGACTAGAAATTCCAACATACTTACAGAACAAAGCAAAAATATGTGAATTTTCAGATAGTAACATTTTTTTCATTTTTTCACTCTGGAGCATAAGAGAAATCAGCTATTAACAAAGCTTTACTGTTAGGATAATATGGGCAGTGCTATGAGTTCTAGATGACCAGTAAAATGTTCCCACCTACATATATAGGGAATGCTATGACAGAGCGGAGAAATTACACAATACATAAGAAGAGAAAACCTGTAAGAATTAAAGGAGGTTTGTTATTCTACCCCTGCCAGAAGTTACTTACATGTGGGTGTTTTCTCCACTGCTAGCCTTTCAGGCAAAGCTTCAAGGGGTGTTGGGAGAATTTTTGCTGGGGTGTATGTATTTAACTTTCTTCCTGACAGTGGACTCATGTAAGTTGGAGAAGCTGAAAGGGGGCAGGGAAAAGAAACACATCACAAATATTAAAAATAACATTATTAATAGAAAAACGCTATTACGCATGTATCTGTCTAACACTACCAAAGTCTTAGCCACAAGCCGTGCAAGTCAGTCATGGATCTTTGACTCTCTTGTGTCAAAACTTAAAAGAAAGAAAGACAAACACCTTTTTACCTCAGAAAGTGGCAGGATACCATCTTTGCAACTAAGTTTCAATAACAGAACACAACTGGCAACAGAGTTAGTGCTACTGCTCATGGGTTACCAAAATGCCCATGTAGCCCAACAGATCACAGGAATGTATACAACGGACAACTCTCTAGACACCTCCCCAATGTGATAGGAAAGCGGAAGGATCTATAGACAGATTATCTTTACATAAGCAGAACTGTGAAGATCCTGCTTTCCAAACCACTCCGATAATATGACCTTTTTGTTCCCTTTTGTTCCCTATTTTTTCCCTTCTTGTGAACTGCCAATTCTTTACTACTTTTAAGAGGCATCATCTTTCTACAATCCTAAACAATATAACAAAACTTTTTAAATACCTAAGAACTTTACAGTATTTACAAGCTGAGCTGATTTATCAGTAACACCACTTTTCTTAAGATTACCTTCCCTCCCAGATATAAAAAGCCTGCACTATCAAATTAGCTGCTGATTCAAATCTAAAGCCCATAAACTTAAAACTCCAGAAAGAAGCAATCCCCATAGCATTTGTTACTCTTGTATCAGTACTAGCACACACAAGTTTTCTCAACAAAAGTTTAATTCTTTAAACCTTTCCTCAAAACAACTCTGTTTTTCACTTACCTGGCACACAAATAACAACCATCCTAATAAAAAGGGAAACTAACTGAAAAACACTTTGCAAAGAAACAATGGGAGAATCAGAAGGGGAAAGCATCTTCCCCCACACATGCACACGGACAGAACTCACACCTCACTTCAAGATCACATAAACATGAAACATGCAGCTCAACTTATTAAGGAAAAAAAAAAAAAGCAATTGCAGGGCCTCTGCATGTGAAGCAGCACGCAGTGTTGGAAGATGCAGGACATCACAGCGCTACTAGGTATAAAAAGTAGCACTGCATCTTTACAGGACGGCAGTACAGCATGAAGCTGAAAGCGCATGCTCAGTGGTAGTAAAAAGCATTTGCTATAATCCAGTTGCAACTGATGGGACCAGTATGGCAAAGTTTTTAGCATGAGAAAATAAACCTAGTATTTCATAAAATTTTTGGTCCATTTTACCAATGAGTAGGGAAATTACCTCAATAGGTTTATGATAATGTTCATATAGCAAGAGGATACCAAAAAAGTTAATATTGCAGTTAATCTATGTTGTGGGGTTTTTTTCTTCCTTTTCTCCTTTAAAAGAAACAATATTCTTAGTTTAATCATTTGCTATAAAATAGTGGAAAGATTAACTAGACAATATTGAACAATTTAAGATGAGCATAATTACAACTAAAAGCAGTACATGTCTCCTGTAGATTTTCACTTGATGGAGCAGCAACAGAGGCAAGAAATTCATCCACCTGCTTTAAAGACAGGGAATTGTGTAGGGTTTCCAAAGGGCAAATAGAAGGCACCATGGAATACAGTTCAAAACCTGCAAAAAATAAAAATAAAAAAAGATTTCCAAACATAAGACAGGAATTAAGCTATTGCACAGGCAAGCATTAATGCATAAAACAAAATACTTACTTTAAAATAATCAATACATGCAGACATAATACTCCTGAAATCCTCATGTCAGTATAACATGGAGTTGAAAAAAGGTGGGCCAATTTCCAGAATATACTAAACTCGAAGTACCATGTAACAGAGCATGGGATGCAAGTCCCATGCACATGTACAAGTCACATGTACAAAACTGGTCTACAGACATCATACCAGTTTATGAAGAATAACTTTCCTTTAAGATCAAGTCACTAAAAGAAGTCAAGAAATGGCAGTATTTCTCCTCTCCTCCTCTCATTCTCATACGAAGCAGAACACTGAATAGGTAACTCATCATGCAAGTGGACACCTGCGTTGTCAACAGCTGGCTGAGACAGAAGAGCTAAAATGCTAAAGCTCTCAATGAGAAAAATATGAAGAAGTCGCCCTCTATGATCTTGAATATTCTGTGAAAACAACTGTTGTCTCAAGTATCCATGGAAAACCATGATTAGCACTCGTGTACTTTGAGGTTACATGTTTTAACTGTGTAGAACAGATTTACACCTACCTTTATGGCTTTAAAAATCAGTACTTAAAACACTAGAAGTTTTGTATATTAGCACAGGTAAGTATACCAAAACAAAATCTAAAATTTACTGGACTCTACTCTTCTACTTTATTATTTATCATAAACCAAGCATGCATATTTGTATTACTAACATATCAAAAGCATTTAAATACATCATGGCATGAAACTGCACTTCTGTATACTGAGCAAGTTGCATAACTCAGCTCTCTTCATCCAATTGCATTTCAAGAGAGAAAAATGTGTCCATTAGCATTCTCACATATAGCTGTAACACTCCAAGTTTGCAATTCAATACTGTAAATGTATCTTGCTACATTTCCTTTACGATACTTAAATGAAGAAACAATAGTGAATGAAATAATGTTTAGAATTTCAGTTCAAGGTACATTTTTTTTTAAAGGTACAACAATCTGTAAACTGTTCCCTCCCCCAAAATAATAAGCATCGATATTCCTCTGCTAGCCAGTGTTCTCCATTTCTACTCCTCCCTTAGGGATTTACATAAAAAAAATACCTCCACAAAATTTCAACCCCAGGATGTCTGGGTTCATATTTGGATGCACCATGGCCATACTCAAATTTGAGGGACAGCCACGCCAGCTATACAATCAACTGCAGCGTGTTTATGCCAGCTTCACTAAAGTAAGGGAAAACATTGCATTTCCAGGAAACTTGCTTTCCATGTGCAAAGAAACACCAACACATTCTTCAATTTTTTTTTTTTTCTTAAAAAGACAGCAGCTAAGCTTTAGTGTAAGCACTGGAAAGGTTGGCACACATGTTAATAGCCTGTATAACTGTGCATGCATGCAAAGCGCAAACCCTTTCTTTGCATTGCAGTAAGATGCACAAGAGTTCTCTCTTTACCCTGGCAGAAATGTTGCCATCAGCTGAATGCATTTTTTCACTTTTCAATCTTACTCTTGCACAGAATGCAGTGGGACACTGTCAGGTTCTTTTTGTTTTTTAATACCTATTAATGTTTCAGTGCAATGTTACAGAAAACCTGAAAGGAAATTCAATATGGACCCTGAAAAAAAGAGAGGAAAAAAAAGAAAACAGCTCTTTCCTTTTAGGAATTCCCCATCTTCAGGCTTGTGGTTGATTTGGGGACCTCTGCTATCAGATAGCCATACCCCAGCCATACAGTGTTGTAAAACTTTTGCCTCTAAGGGATATGACTTTGAAACCCAGAAAACCTACCTAACATATTTTATTTGAGAATTTTATGATAATATCTGGTAGGCATAATGAATTTAAGAAATATTTAATAACAAAGAAGACTGACAGTATCCCTTTAATGGAGCCATTTCCTGCAAACTAACATCCCTCGGTGTTTGGCTGTAGTCACTCTTTGCCTTCCAAATGCAAGACAAGGAAAGGGTTAACGCCGCACTTCCAAAAGCCACCCTGCTGTCTTAGGTTTAAGAGCTAG
The DNA here is from genome assembly GCA_013389825.1 of Crypturellus undulatus. Taxonomy (NCBI): domain Eukaryota; kingdom Metazoa; phylum Chordata; class Aves; order Tinamiformes; family Tinamidae; genus Crypturellus; species Crypturellus undulatus. The sequence goes on from VWPW01000693.1 coordinate 115,706, forward strand.
AGACACATACCACGGGAGCCTAGAAATTCCACAGAAGCATCGGACCAGCACCTAAAGAGGTGTGGGTGCTCTGCACAGAGGCCCAGAAAACAAGGTAAAGCACTGTCAGAAGGTAAATTGTTTCACCATGTTCCTTGAACTAAAGATGAGGGGAAGGGGGGAAGGCTGGGAAATGAGTCAGGTGTGAGAACAACAAAAAGGAAGAGGAGGAGAGTGAAAGGGACACAGAGAATCAGAATGACAGGCCAGAAGACAGACAAAATGACACCTTTATGCATGTTAGTAGGGAGCTCTCAGAAACCTTTAGGTTTCATGGGAGCTCACACAGCATGCGTTAGCTCGTGAAAGATGTGTGGTAAAACATCTGCATTAAACGAATCAGAACCACCAATGCATTCGTTAAAAGCAATTTAGATGGATCTATTTTTAAAGAATGCAGTCACAAAAGACAGTGCTGAGTGGAAGAGAAAGTAATCCAGCTATTAACTGTCTATATTCAAATGCAGCCCTTACTTCCTGCCTTCGTAATGTTTTCGAAATACTGTCTGATTAGATTCTGAAGATAAAAAATAGGTTCCTACATGTCGTATTTGAAATATAAGGCTACAGTGGGCCTTTCTAGAGCAAATCCAAGCGTCAGCCTTACTATACTAGTCTCCTTCAGGAAACTGCAGTGCAGCTCCCTAGGGGTTCCAAATGCAGGTAGTAAAAGAGCATTTTGCTTCATGGCAAAATGAAGCAGGCACTCACTTTTCCTCAGCCTCACTCCTAAACAAGTGCATTTTGAATCTAACAGGACCATGCTGATGATTTCCACTGCACTTGCCATGATATATCATCATTATTGTCCTGGGTCAGCAGTCATGCGCCTTAAAACTGAAATTGAGAGATCTGGAAAAGGTACGTCAAGATCTGGTGAACGCTGAAGACCACAAGGGGTTTCCATGAGTAGGATATATTTGGGGTCTATGTAATCACATAGAAAGTTAGGCACAAAACATTGTGCTGTGAAAGACAAAGATATAGCTCCGTCCTGTGTGTTAAACCAGACTCATGTTTAGAAAAAAAAAAAAAAAAAAGTAGACTGAAGACAAGTTCTTTCTCATCCTTGATTCTCAAGAGGCCAATGGAAGCAAGAGGCAACCATTTCCCAGTGATTTTTAGTGCAATATTGCAGTAATTTGCACACCCAATGAACAGAGAAGTACGATCAGGTAAATTCATGGTTCATTGATATGTACTGCAATTTGACAGAAACAGAACCAAAACTTCTGCTCTAATTCTATTTTTATTTATTTATTTTTTTTAATGTTGCATCACCTCAAGAAGATAGTCATAAAATCTGTTTGTCAGCTCCAGTGTTTGCTTTGGGATGGGAGGAAAATAGCTCAGCAGAAGGAAGACAAAGAAGTAGCAGCAGCTATCAAGAAGTGTATGCCCAATAAAGATCTGATACGATTCTGTTTTTATCTTGTACCATACAGTTTGATCACATGAGAAATGGGGGAGAATAATTTATTAGAGATCATGATTAACAGCAGCATTTAAATTTTTCAAAGATTTTTCTGATGAATGAATTTTGACATCATATTTATATTAATGGATGATAAAGAAGAGATTTAGGATATCTAATGATTACAGATATATTTGGAGCTGTGCTTGAAGTTAGGAACGACAGACGGTTGGATGATACTGTACACCCCATATTTGAAATAAAAATAGAAGGGATGAAGCAAGGAACCTTTTGTTTTTGTTTTAAAATAAAAGCAAAACGTACCATTGGTTGGGTGTCGAGCAAATGAGATAGAAAACCTTTTAACAGCAGAACCGCGTGTGGTGTCTGAGAAAGAGAAAAACAGGTACCTGAAATTCGTAACAGCTACCAAAAGAGGGACATTTTCAAAAAAGGAGAGGAAGAGGAAAGACAAAAAAGTAAAATAACCAACAAAAAAGAGATAAGAAGGTGTTAGAACTGAGTGGCATGCAGAGGGGATCAGGGAAAAGGGCTAAAATCTAAATAGAGGTTAAAAGAAGAAAATTTGGGCTGTTGATAACTACAAGATGTGTCATGAAGTGTATGAAAACAAGCAGAATGAGCTGGTGATTCTGGCATACGAGGTTATATCAGGTTAGAGTTGAACACTGAGTAGTGATTTTTTTTGAGGAAAAAACAGCAGGAATACTGTTGCATCTCAATGTTATAAAGGGATTTACATTCTGAAATCTATGGAAAGAGTTTCTGCTCTATCCCAGATTATACAAAACTGAAAACCTCCTGCTCTTCAGTAAGCCAAACCCCACCAGAAAAAGAGTCAGGAATCCTAAAATTTTCACCATCAGTATTTTTTAGTTAGTTTATCATTTCTGTCATTCCATGTGTATGCTGTAAGCAATTTAGTTCAAGACCAATAAGAAATGATAAAACCAGAAGCTTGAAATGAGAAAAAGAATTTCAAAACTTAAATTTTAGTGTATTGAAAAAGGGCACTTGAGTGTATTGAAAAAGGGCACTTGCTGAAATCTCTTGGCATGTATTGCAAGCCTGTGAGCTAGCATTCAATTCAGGAGAGTAACAAGAATTAACTATGCTATTAAATCAAACACAAGCGAGCTACGGGCAATACAGAAGCAACAGAAACTCATACAATTAATACTAAGGCAAAGGATTCTAGGATTCCATGAAAATCAGTAACCTCGGATTTGTCTTTAGAAGCTTAATGTGGCCCGTGGGTTGGTGCGTGCATGTGCGCGAGTGTGCACATACCATCTATGAAGCCAGAAGAAGTCAGCTTTTTACGATGAGTACGAGCATAATCCTGTAGGTTAGGTGCACTCGAAGAACCCCCGAGCACTGAGGTGCTAAACAGGCCCGCACACTGAGACCCTGATGGGAGTTAGAGAAAATACATACAACAACCAGGTGTTCGTCCATTCACATTGGGGATGCATGCAGCATGCAAGCACGGGGCTCTTACCACACAAAAGGCAGCTTTTGGCAGTGCCTGGGACACGTTCACAATATGCTTGTAATGTCAAAGTGGCACTTGGAGGCTGAAACTGTCATAATTTATTGTGCTTCTACTCCTGACTCAGCACCCTCTGCTACAGAGAGCAGACAGGACTGACTTTACCAAAGTGACTTCACGGTCTGTTTTCAGGTTTGGTAAAGAAAAGTTACCAGTTAGCGTCCAGGTAAGCAGAACCAAAGCAACAAAACAAAAGCAAGATGATGATGTAAACGCTGCGGGGTTTAAAGCTGGCGGTCCTGAAACAAATAAAAACTGGGTAATACTGCTCATTGCTTTCATCCAAATCAACCTTGGAGATGATAGGCCGCAATGACGTACTCATGCATTTCCACGGATTAACATGGAAACATTTCCCTTTTAACCTCTATGGAATGGTAACCAAAGCAGAAATACTCTATAGTATTTCAGCTGCCTTTGTTGCCAAAGGTAGAAACTGAAAACACCTACAGTTTTTCATCAAGCTTAGCTCAGCTCCTTCCTAAGAAAGACTTCTGCACATTTCCATGCAATCGAAATGCTTTTGCTACCACTTGTATAGTCCTGCCACTGGGAATTTTAATGTATCACTGAAAGTCATACACAGAAATAGAATTTTTTTATAATCCAGCATATGAGACTTACAAATACCAGTGAATCAAATGGAAAAAAATGGTGTAATTTTTTTCCTTTCATCTTCACTATGACTCGAAGGGAGAAATGGTTCGCTAGACCAACTATTTGTAGATATTTCCTTTCATTGCTTTGGGTGACCCACATGAGAGGAAACATTACTAGCACACGTGACCAATCACAGCCAAAAGAAACGGGTGCCTGGTCTGTGGCAAAAGCACCAAAAGTAACATCTTGATCTACACACACAAATATACCATCTTCAACAAGCCATATTGTGTCACACTGACAAAAAAAAAAGTTGTTTAGCAAACACACATTAAAACAGGACTTCAGTAAACGAGAGCACCTGATGTATGCATTTTACTACGGAAAAAAAATATAAGTAGGGAGAAAAGTATCACAGAAAGATTAGACAAAAATTCACATCTTTACAAGGAAAGGAAAAAGCTACCTCTAGCCTGATATATATAGCTTATGTATTTTCTATGCTGCATTTTTCCCATGAAAAGACATTTTACATTTACAGAAAAAAAATGCAGTATTAATTTACATTAGTGCAAAATGTCATGTTTTTGCACGTTGGTCAAATGAATGCCTGTTTGAAAGAAACAACAGAAAAACATCAAGATTTACAAGTATTACAATAATTTGAAATAGGTCATTGAATTACAGCAAAATTAATTCTAGCTCTGAAAGATAGAAATCCATTTTTGAAAGGGTCTATGTGCAAAAGCCCTGATCCACCCAAAAAACTTGAAGTTTGCTTCTTTGCTTTTTCCCTGCTTTGGTACCACACCTTCAATTCCATCAATTGCCCACGGTAGGAAACATTAATTATCTTCAAGAAAAGGGTTTTAATGGTTTCCACTGTAGGCCTTTCAATCCCCAAGATTCTGCAAAAACCAACAGCTCAGTCATAAACTACGAAATCTTAAAGAGCTACATTATGCTAAAAATACTCCTGTGTACCTGTTCTGGGCAGTAAAGAGTCAGGAATGTTAACCGGCTCCAACAATTTGCTCTTTTCAACTACAATTTACATAAAAACTTTTGCTGCAAAAAAAATAAAATTGTCCCATTCAAAAGGTTGTACTGTTTCAGACAATCAGTAGATATTATTAATTACAAATACTACCTGGTCCTTGCCATAGAAAAGATTTAAATCAATTAATCAATAAATTAAAGGAAAAAAATAATAAAGAAAACACAACTGTGCAAAACACTGGGCAGAAGAAAAACTAACATGAAACGAAATGTCAACCGTATGCACATACCTAGACCAGCCTGCTTTTGTTCCAGAATAGTTCTTGGTGTTCGTAAATTACTATTGCTTTCTGATAGGACCTGGATATGGAAAACAGAAAAATAAGGAAAAGTAGAACAGGAGCATGAAACGGCTATTTAATTTGATACAGCAGCCTGTTTCAGACAGACAAGTGTTAATAAGCTGTATGATAAGTGTTAGTAAAAATATGTAAAGGAAGTATGAAAGATCATGCAATATCCCCTTCTGAAGGGAGTCCGTTTTGACATATGAGTTCCTTGCAATGAAGTGGTGCAAAGCAAGCATTCAGAATGGAAAAGGACACAGACCAAGACATGTATGAGAACAGACATTTGAGACAGATTTTATTTTATTTTACCAAATGCACTCTCCTAAACTGCGCCTGTATTGAAAAAAAGGAGGGGAGGGAAGGAAAGACAGACAAGCTATTGAGGACACCATACAATCACTGACCCATGCACGGCCTCAATCAGTGTCATCCTCAGATGCTCACAGCCTTTACTGATATTTACTTTCCCTACATAGTTCTAGAATTTTCGACAATAAAGAGAAATTACAAAAATTTTTATAAAGGAAAAGGGTAGGATTGACAGAACACCATCCATTGCCACAGAGGTAAACAATATCTTGAAACTCTAAACAGTCTTTAGGTCTTCATTGGTTGATACTTCAAAAATGTTTGTGNCCTTTTTTTCTGCTTCCTCCCTGGCATTTAGAAGCATCTTCAAAATATTGTACAGTTCAATGGATGATGTGCTGTGTTGGGAGTTTTAGACACCTCCAGATACAGAAGGCAAGAATTATTAGTGCTAGAATTTGTTCCCTGCAGTAGTTAATACCAGGCCACTGAAAATATGATATATGCAAAACAAGTTTTGAGTAGCAATATGAAGTTCCAAATAAATTACTTTAAATGGTATTGTTCGTCATTATTTAAAAAAAAATTCAATTTACCTACCACCAAATTAAGCAATGCCATTTTCAAAGTCTTAAAGGACAACTAAGCCAAAGCAGAAATCTGTTTCATAAGGCAGTAGACTGTGTCTTTTCTACTGTGTTAACATTCGCATTTCCTATAGAGGAACCAATTCTTCAGGGAGATGTGCAACACATTCCATGGAAAAAACATGCACTTGCTCTTTTTTTCCCCCACCCAAACATTCTCGGGAAGTAATTTTAAGAAGTGGAAGAATTTGCTTTGAATCCGTAACAAGGGATTAGATGTCCTTAAAGACAGTTGGTTGTTGCTTGGAATGCATAATAATGTTGAATGAAGTAAAGTTTAAAAACCTGTTGCCATGAGCCAAAAATACTGGATGTGAAAGCCAATGATTTAGGGGAGACAGGGGAAGAAGTGATTTGTTCCCCTGATCTGCGTCTTCGACGCCCAGTACCCACACCACTGGTGTAATGCAGCCAGGTACCAATACACTCTGGGCTAGACACACTCAGGGGGCTCTCTTCCTGGAAGTGAGAAAGGGGGCAAAAAACAGCAAAGCATGCAAAGTTAGATTCAACAGAGCCAAATGAACAGGAAAGAAAAAAAACCCGCTCTGCTCACACCCAGACTCTAAACACGGCTTCTTTCACAGCTATCCAATGGGGACTAGGGACGAGTATGACTATAAAGCTATTGGTTCTGCTTGTGATCACTTGTATCTTCAAACACAACAGTTTCATCACATTCTGGTAGGCTAATTATTAAAAAATAGCTGGGGTCAATAATTGGTTTAAAACTTAAAAAACTCCCCTACTTGTTGGAATAAAAATATAATATTCTTGACATACTGTTTAATAGTTTCCCCCTCTAAGTACATTAACCCTTCATATTTACTACTTAATAGTTTTGACTTCTAGTCTGGAACCTCGCCTAAAAATTTTGAACACTTTTTAGAATTGCCTTGGAGATTTTACACCTGACTGTCTGGAAGTGGCACCAAGGGTCTTCCAACTTAAATTATACATATTTAATTTTCTGATACTGGACAGCTCTAAGACTTCAAGGGACATTGTCAGGCTAATATTCCTTCATGCCCTACATAACTTTTATTAGAATGATTAATAACAAATATTTTTGGTAACACAGTATTCGATTTTCAGTGCTGACAGCCTGACTTTTCACTTCATTGTTAGAACTCTACATTTTGTTTTCATAACTTAATGCAGAATTGCAATGCATCTTCTGTAAAGATTGCTGGCCTACAACCCAGATTAAAAGTTACATGTAATACTACCTGACAGTGTCCCTTAAATTAACAGACATAAATGAAAAGAGAATTGCCTATAGAGGAAAAAAAAAAAAAAAAAAATCAAGGCAGTTGCAGTTTAAGTTTCAATAAAATGATACTTTCAAAAACACCTGAAAATACCATTTGGTGTAATTATTCAAAATATTTGGTTTTGCAGATTTCAGTATACTGGATGAGACTTCCAATTTTAGTTTTTAAAGAAAAATTCATAGGAAATAATTTCTTTAAGTAGGCGATTTCCTTCCCAGAAATAAACGCTGAATGCTGCAACAAACTATCTGAACATGCATTAGCAGCACAGTCAAAATTTAGCAATTTATGTCCTTAATATCTTTAGAAAGTAACTTTTAAATAATTTACAAGAATGAAAGCAGTTAAAAGTTGAAAATAATATTAAGTTGTGTGTGTGTGAACTCATAACGAGGAGGGGAGCTTGCATGATCATAGTGAAAGCAGCTTTTGAAAACCCGAAGTACTGATGTTGTGAGCATTTGTTTGTGATAAAACTTGTAAATAGAAAATGTAAGACATTCACATTTACTACCTCTGTTAATTTATGACAGCCATGTGAAGTTATAAAGATATACCTGTAGCAGAAAACCATGCATCTTGTTTCTCTCCACACTACTAATAACCAAGCTGCTTGCAATCCTGCTTCCGCAATGCTCGCACTGCGTACAAGCAGCCCAATTCCAACACAAACACAAAAGAAGATCTGCACCCAGTGCTTCTCAAGTTCTGATGGTTTTAAGCAACTGAAAATGAGGCAATGGGAAGCTGTTAGTCTACTCCTAGCACTAAAGTCACACAGGTGCCACTATGCACCAGCTGAAGCTTTGCCACTCAACCACAAGAGTGGTACCATGACGCGGCTGTGCATCCTCCAGACTGCTGTGACATTAAAGCCGTATCTGTGAAGCACAGCTGCATGTCACAGCCTTCAAAACTGCAGACTAGACTGCTTAGATACCTAAACACTTTGTGAAATGCAAAACCCACCCACTTCAAGAAAGACTGCCAGTTTGTTCTCTTACCTTCAAGCGCTGGACCACCGGAGCCACTTTCACTCCGTGTGAAAGCAAGCGCAGCTGGAAACATTTCTCTTGCCTCCTGCTTCCCCTTTGCCACCCCAAACCCTCCAGTCCCTCTCAACATCACCACCCTGCAAGGTTTTTGCTTTATTCCCCAAAGCAGTTGCCTTAATAAGGATGAATACAAAGCAATGCGTGTTAGTTTGAAGGAGATGTGCATTTAGACTGAATATGTTTTCAAATAGTATTTTTTTTTTTCTTCTAGGGTTTTAAAAGCAGAGTGGAGAGTGAGCAAAGTATTAGCAAAGTATTTTGTGGCAAAACAATCTCATTTTTAAAAAAAGCCATTCAGACAGATCACTGCCTTGTGAAGTTTCCCACAGCATTAAAGCAATCCTTTTATGAGGTATATCATCATTCTCGCTTTGTGTAATCAAAAGCAGAATTGCCTTTTGTTTTGTTAAAAGCAAGCAGAAAGTTAATTTCTGTAAAAGACATGCTCTGGAACAGAAACACTTACTTCAACAGAACCAATCTTCCTAGATCTGGGAAGAGGTGACTTTCTGTGTATGTGAATTGGGTCTGATACCATTGGCTTGAACATCACTACTGACCGATCTGTTTCATCCCTTTTAGAAGCATGTGCCTCCTCATCACTATCATTTCTACGGGAGGTTTTCTTCAAGCCTTCATTCTACAAGCAATAGATAAATCCTCTTCAATTTAGCTACACACTTTGCACCAGGTAGACAGAAGTGGTCATTAAGTAAACCTTTTGGGCAAGCCAAAAACAAGCTGATTTCAGAAATAAAAAGATTAATCACATCGCATTTAATGACTAGTCATGAAAACATATTTTCCTCTAGACTTTTACACATCTGTGAGTGTTTGCTCCTCACAGACAGCTGCACATGACAATAAGGTCCTAAGTAATCACACGGTTCAACTACTCCACTTTCTCTTCACATAGCAAAGGAATTCTGGATCCAGAGACCAATCACAGAAGTCTCATCACGCTTTACTATCACTTATTTCTCAGAAAGCCGATAGTAACTACACACAACTCCAAACATATCAGCCATTCCTCAATGTCTACTATCAAAAATTCCAGACTACACCACTTCTTAAATACTTTTTGCATTTGCCAGAACATCGTTGATGTAGCACTACCTGCTGGCACCATTTTTATTACAAGTACTTCGCATTTCTAGCAAGACAGTTGGGCAAAGTCAAATAAAGGTGTAAAGTACATGTCTATTTCCCCAGCATCCATCTAAAAAGGAAGAGTGTGTTGGCATTTCCTTTATTGTCTTAAAGCAAATAAATAAAAACACATTTTTATTTTTCACCTAGCAAAATGATTTAGAATTTATTTTAGATATAACCACATTTAGAAATACTGACTTTTGTTCTAAAGACACAATTATTACCTCTCGGGAGGCAGGTCTATATCCATATCCAGCTGGTAAGTTTTTATCTTCCTCACAGCCTTTGGCTCCTGGACTAAAGTGAAGCTCTACATGAAAACGTTCCTCTGAAGAAAGTTCCTAAAGAAAATGATAAATATTTTTAACCTTAATACATAGTTTAGGATTATTCATTCTCGAAAATATTTATCCATTTTAAATACCTTGTTTGGATCCTCATAAAGCATGATAACAATCTGTGTCATGTAATTGAGTTCATTGACAACATTCAGATAATCCATAGCTCGCTTCCACTGTTCATCTTTTGACTCCTTATGAAAGAGGGAAAAACACTTTGTGAACAAATTTAAATCTAAAAAATTAAAGTCAGTGATTGGCTCTACAATGACTTACAATCTCTGTGTCACTCACTCTGCATTTGAATTGATTTTACTTTCACAGAGGAAGTACAAAGCTCTTCCCAGGTAATGAAAAAAATAGCATGGACATAATAGACAACTAGAAAAAATATAGAATGATTTTAAAATCATTTAAAATTCTCCTGATAGGAGTATTTGATTTTGCTAGAAACTAGTTCCAAGCAGTGTTTGGTTGAAAAACTTTCTATTTTTATCTATAGTTATATCTATAGATAAGTATGTATACATACACAAAAACCCATAAATATATATATGTGGGTATGTATGGTGGATTTATTTTGAACCACCAAATTTAGGCTTAACAAGACAGAGTACAAACGACTGGAATTATTAAGCTGTGTTTCTAGACATTTCTCAGTTACTCAAATGAACAGAATAACTTGGGGGGCTTCTAGAATATAGGGCGGGGAGAAACCCTACCATGCATTCCCAAACTATTTATATCCACCTTTTTCATGATCTAAAAGTGGTGCAGTGATTCTGAAACACACTGAATTTAGAAAAACTGTCTCACAGGAAACTTAAAATTGTCTCAGTCTGAAACCAAAGGTTTATATCCTATATCATCCTATCACACTGAAACCTAGGCCTAAACATGATTTTTGGCTCATTAAGTTCACTTATCACAACCAGAATCAAGTATATTCAAAAAGTATTAATTCAAAAATTAATTTAGTATTCAAGTACTATCTAAGGAGCAGCTATGTAGGCTCTAAGGTGCTGCATTTATCCTCTCCATTCACCTCCGTGGGGTCATATGTGATTTGGAGGAGCTTATCTTTTCCAAGGAGCAGTTAAAAGTTGCACCACAGATTCCTGAAGTTTAGATTCCAGAGTTTAACAGAAGAAAAAGTGTCCAACTTACATCACATAAGGCACCATAGCGAAGTGTAGATAACAGGGAATGAACATGACTTTCGCTGGTGAAATAAAGCCGCGTGCGAACGTGCCGTTCAGGGGACATAACGCCCCGTGAGTAGCTAAAAAGTCAACAAAGTCTTATTAGATCATAACGTGAGCTCATTTTAGAAATATCTGTTAACAAATAAATCTGTTTTTAAATGACTGTGACCTGATAAGACATTTCAAATATGAAAGCTATGCAAGACATTCAGTAAATCTTACAGAAGTTAATTTAGTCATATATAAAAAAAAGTAAGACTTACAGCGGGTGAAGCTTATTTACAGTATCATCATCTTGAGTTCTCTGAAGGTCAGAATGGATTTTTCTAACTAGAGGAGTACAGTAACCTTTGGCAATCTCTAGTTTCTCAGCCTTGGAAATACCATACTCCTGTATAAGAAAAAAATGACTTTTAAAAATCTTTACCTTTGCATTCAAGGCCTGGTTATTAAAGTCTCCTAATATTTTGTTCTAGTTGTAAAGTGTTTTTAAAAATGCTTTTAGTCTTCAGGCGTACTTCTCTTCATGTAAGACAGGGTCTGCTTTTATGCTCTTTGGGTTGACATGAAAAAAATCCATTCACTAGTCCACTTGTGAAGTAGTGAAGTAGCTTATTCACTAGATAAGCCACAAAAGTGGATGCACGTTGGTATGAAGTAACTCTTTTCCTAAAGCAAAACAACCAGAGAATGTTCTTACCATACTTGTTCAGGCACTTGTAATGAATCTCACGTGATTTCAATTGACTAATTTTTTTTTTTAAACTATCAGTAGAGAAAGACACAGTATCTATTTTAGCCTGAGGCAAACCATCCCAAAGGAGATCCTAATTCACCTCCCACAGTACTGAAAACTGCGTATTATTTTAAATAAGACAGGCATGTGGTAGTAAAACAGAACTGAAAAATAAGTATTGTAACAAATGTTACAATATTTATAACATGTAACATCTCCTTTTTCAAAAGTTTCATGCTCTATTCTACCCATCAAATGAAAGCAAACTCATCATTATGATGGACATCCTGGTTATCCTGTTACCAAAAGGTGTTTTCCCTTTTGTATTGTGGGGGTGCACCAGGTTTTCTTGAATTCTTTCAGGATTTACCCTTATCTTATATCCACTCTTCTCTGAAACTATATTCAAAAGTAAAGTTTGAGTGTCATTGCTCTTTGGCTCTCCCTGCAGCAGGGAGGGGAAGAACCTCCCTCACTTGCTGCAGCAGATCAGGGCTGTGTAACTGTACAGGGGAGAGTTCTAGTCTGTTCTGTCCCACAATGTAATTCCACATCCTACAACATTTTAGATCAGTTTGAACTGGATAGCCTGCAGTGTAAAGAAGTTCAACTTGTCCACTTCTGGCTTACTTCTTAAGAAAAGTGAAATTTAAACTGTTTGGGGTTCACAATGTCTCTTTGCAATAGCCTGAAAATAAAGCTTCTAAAATCAGGGAGAATTAAGTTAAACAAACTTTCAGAAAACACAGGTGTTCACACCATCTTCACTTAAATCTATCAAGAATAACTGAGATGAAAAAGTTTATTTTAATATGCTGTATTATAAGAAGCATATATGCTCAGAGTTTAGACTTGCTGGAAAAAATAGTAATTCTGAGCATATTAAATTTGATAATTATGTATCAAAACTTGTCTGATGCTAAGTATTCTGCTTGCTACCAGAAAGTAAGAGGTGAAATCTAAGGTGAAATCTAATTACTGCCAAACACAGGAACAGTCAGATTAAAGATGACAAGATAGAATAGGCATATTTCATGTAATTTGATTAAATACTTATTTTAGAAGCAAGCTACTCACTACCTGAAAATGCTTACCTGAGGAATCACAATGTCAGCTAAAGCCTTTGAAAGCCTGTACAACTCCATTGTGTTTTCTAATTTTAAGGAACCATTGTGTTGAACATCATATTTTATACAGTCATAAATATCAGGAATTTTGCTAATGTCGTATCTTCCATTCTTTGTTTTGAAGTCTTTTTCCAGCTTGGCCCACCTCCGCAGCATCAGTTCTAGTGTTTCACTATGGTACAGCTGAATATCTGGACAGAGACATACCTCACGTAAGTATTCAGGATCATGTAAACAACAAAAGCACATTTTCAATTATGTTATTAACCTTTTAAAAAAGTTTAACAGAAGCTCTAGCTTTACTTTCATTTGCTTTTCCCATTCCTTCTGCAAACTGGTGAGTCCCAGCTTATTATGACAAGAATTTCTGCAGATAGTTGAATGTTTCTATATGCGAGGAGAGCCGTTACCTCCAAAATGACCACAGGTTCTTCCTGTCGCTCTCACATAATTTTGGAAACACAATGCTTTTATTCTAAGTTCACACACACAAGATCAGACTGTGAAAATCATTGCTGATTTTAAAGTTCTGCTATAAGCTAGTTTAATGAGGAAAGGTTATATTACACTTCTCTCTCAAATGTACGTTGAGAGAAACTAAATATAACTACAAAATATTTAAGTACCTGCAGACTTTGAATCTTCCATTCTTTGCCTGATCTGAGAAGTCAAGATCTAGATTAAGGAATAGACCTTATCACATGTCTTGACAGGATTTTTGATAACCTGCATCGATTTTATCAAAGAGATACTTCCAGATGGGGTAAGCTGAAATTTCAGATAAACACAAAATTATCAAAACAAACTGGTTAATTTTAAAACAACTAAGGAATCAAGATAAAATTAAATATCATTTTCAGAATTTGATTTTAGTAGGTATACCCTACAGAGTAAGAACATTTGAAAGGATTTTTTTTAAAGTTTCCTAACTACTTTCTCACTGTTCCTAACACATAATACTTACATTTAAAGCCAGGAATAATTATTTGTATTAAGTCAGCATGGACTTTATTTAGATGCGCTAATTTAGCATGTTAATGAGACATTTCCTTTCACTGTTTACAAAGTATTCCATTGCTATTCAGCAATATAATATTCTTGCAATTCTGTTGCAAAAGGCATTACAACAAGTTAAATATTGGTACAAACTTTAATAACTAGGCAATATATATTGCATTCCCCATCCTCCATATACTTAAATCTCTTGAACAACTAAAAAAATTAGAAAAGTGAAAAGATTTACTAATGTATTCCCTACCAACGGTTATAAGCCTATGTCAAAATTTCAGCTATTCCAATAACTCATGTTGCATGAAGGAACAAAATATTTGAAGAAATTTCCTGCAGATTCCTGCTTAGTTCAAATTACTTGCAATCACATAGTTTTTCAAAATAGATCAATGAAATCCCCGCTTACTTCTTCAATACCAATATTTGCTTAGCTATTTATTTCATTTCACAGAAAAAGTAACCTCATTCTCACCTTATCATAATCATCAGCAGTAAAATCTCTGTCCCTCTGGAGAATTTCATGCAGTCTTGCTTTAACGCGGTGCTGGCAGCTGCTTAAGGAATCACTGTCACTGTCCAAGAGACCATTCATGTTAGCACTCTTCACCATCTGGACAAGAATAGGAGTCAGCTCACCCTCTAAGGCCAGCAATCCCTGCAAGAAAATAATGTAATTAGCTAAACAGACAGAGATGAAAGGTAAAAGTACCTTCAAAACAAAACACCAACAATTGAAATCAAGGTTATATCGCTTGGCTACATGCTAGATATACGGGGACTTGGCAGATAACTTGTGCAGTTTGCACAGAAGTGGCACCCAAAGCACTGTTTTAGCATTTAACACTGCTAGAGGGTTGCTGAGCACGAGCCCCAGCACCAGCTGAAGCAACCCTGACATGTCACAGGTGTTGCCTGAGCTCCAGGTTGTCCAGCTCTTGGGCTGCAGGGGTGCTTCCAGTCTCTCCCCAAAGCTGGGAGTAGAGGCAAGTGCTCCCGTTAACAGGCTGAGCCGCAGTGAAGACCTGTGGGAAGAGTCACCAAACAGAAAGACTGGAAAGGACTAATGCGTATTGCTATGGCTGCAAAAGTTCAACTTGTCTGCAGAGAGCTGCTCCCTCAAGAGATTCACATGCCAAGCGCATTAATTGGAAACGTATCACATTGCCCTACATACTTTTTGAAAAAACAAATTAATTCTTTTGAAGTGTAGTCTTGCACTTCATACAACATCCTCAGCCTTCAACAGAAAACCCAACCCTGTGAGCATCAATCAGGGCTCTCGGTGACACTGCAATTTCCCGGGGCACCTTGGCAAAAGCGGCCGCCGTCATCTGGACGCGGCCCTCGTCGGAGGCGTAGATCTTGAGGTCGTGCCGGTAGGTGCTGTGCAGCCGCAGCAGGCCGCAGCCGGGGAACCCCGCGTAGTCTCCTGCAAACAGACACACTGTTCACACGGCTGTCCGGCCCTCCAGCAGCAGCCACAGCTTAGGCGACTCAAAGCAACCTTCCCCCCTTATTTTCATTAATTTGTTTTACCTTGTCCACCTGGATACATGCACCTAAAAGCCCTTCCCAGCTCCTCTGCTTGAACCCTGCCTGCCGGGGTGAGCTCTCCTCCCCACTTCAGGACCAGCAGCAGGGACGGTTCGTTTCTTCTGTTGTCTAATTGTGCACAGGGAGAAAAGGTCAGTTGTGAACTACATTACAAATCTGTTTTTGTTTATAAATAAAAAATAATGAAACTATGCAGGGCTTTAGTGAAGGATCTCTTCAACATCATAAACTTTTAACAGCATTCTACCACTAAGAATACACTGAACTAGACTAGGTACTTAAACAGAGAAACCTGCAGTAGTTCAATTAGAAAATTTAAGTGAAGAGGATTTAGTAAGAAATCTGAGGGGGGAAAAAAAAGAAAATTCAAAAGCCAGAAAGTTAAAACAAATGTGATGCTAAATACCTACAGTTATTCCACTCAAAAGTCATGACAGCACAAGAATTCTTTAAAGATAATAGTCAACAGCATATGTTTTTTTTCCCCCTATATCTGCCCCAGGACACTATTTCTGGTCAATCACCAAAGTTTCTTTCTCCCTACCTATCCATTACCAAAACAACAAAAAAAACAAAACAAACAAAAAAAACCAATGTTAAAATACAAATTTAATACCTCACTTTAGATGTACAACTCAGCAGTTTAGGAGACTGCTGAACATCTGCCATCAAAATACACATTCAAAGCAACGTATTCTCTTAACATCATGAAAGTTATACCATGAATCCCTTCATTTTGTACACAGACATCCTATTAAGACAGAATACACACTAAAGTAATATCATACCTTCCTCTTCACTGGATGTTTTGGGGCAACCATGAGGAAGATATGTTAACTGGACTTTGCGATTTATCCCCGAAAAATGCCCATACCTGAAGGAAGAATTGATGGAGGAAGCAGGGAAGAGAGAAATAATATTTCAGGTAAGAATACAGATCTTTCCAATACATATTCAAACTTCCTGTGTTCCTGCAACAGCTGTGATATAACAGATATGCTGCTCGTTGATTCATGCATACGGTTCCCCCAATATTGAAGCAGGGCTTGCAACAAACCTTATTCAACAACCTGGGTGGGACCTGCCAAGCTTGCTGCAAGGTGGACAGTAGAGACATAGCCTGAGTGCTCACAGGCTCCAGTAGGCTTCACTGTGTCACACATTGCAAGATTCACACTCTACGTTTGAGGAGTTGGGGTTGAAAAACATACCCAGAAATAAAACTTGAGATCAAAAAAGCGTTCCTTTCATAAAAAGTGTACTAAGACACATGCTTAATTAAGATCAATAAAAAAATAAAGATAAGGAGAAAACATGGAAAGAGGTTGAGTCTCCTTATTGTCAAATATGAAGTCATCCTTTCTCGTACTAATCCTTATGCATGAATTAATATATCAGTGCATATTATTTGCTAATCACTGCAGTTCCAAGCATTCAGTGAAATGGCTGGGAAAGGCAGAATAGCAGACATTTGTATGGCTGCAAAGCATTAGATAAAATCAAATACTTACATTTCTAACACAGTCTTTAGCTGTTCAAGTTTTGCTTTACTTTCTTCAATTTCAGAATCATTGTTTTGCCCAAGTTCCACAAGAAGTTGTCTTGCTATATCAAGCACTTCCTAAATAAAGGAAACATAGGATTTCCTTAAAACAAACTATATTCTCGTTACAAAATACGAAGTGGGGAGGAGGGAAATAAAGACAAACTTGCCTGTAACTGTTTGGGCTTCTTCAATTTTAGTTTTCCAGATTTGTATCCATCACATTTTTCAAAGAGATCAAAAAATCTTTAGGAGAAAGGATATTGATTGAAACAAGCAAAAACAAAAAAACAGAAACAAAACCATCAGTAAACCATATTTAGTAAGAATTTTGGATTATTACTTGAAGAATTGACTTTTACAATTAAAGTGGCCTGAAATTAACATCTGTGCATTATAGGAAAAACGTGCAAAAATCTGAACTTTAAGAGCTCAGGTCAGCCTTTACTCCTTCAGATCTTCCCTCCCTCACTATCAAAGTCAGCAGAATTCTGACTTGCAAAGCAAAGCCAAAAGACAATTCCACAAAACACCCTACGCATCAAATGACCATATTTTTGAGCATACAGTGAGGTCTAGCTAGTCTTGGTTTCAAAAAATATCCTTGACAGAAATAGAGTATAAATTACATATATACTGTTCTACACATTTACAACACACACACTGCCGAATGCAAGAATCTAGTCCCACAGTGAAAAACGAATATGCTTTACTGAAACTGCACATAATTCCAGAACCTCTAGATAAAGCACTTGATATTCTCTAACCTAAAGATGGCAGTTATAAAAAAAACCGTATAATCACATTGCAGAAGACAGAAAGATGGTGCATAAGATGCCAGGTTGTGCAAGCACAACAGCAAGATAAAAAGAGGAAGTCAAATGGTGAAACACAAATATTCTCTGCTATAATATTTTAAGGAAGGACACCTATAAATCAAAGACGTATTCATCAGCTGTAAACAGGAGCATATACAAGTCACAACATAGGATGAAGGAAGTCAATTATTGTCGTTAGAGAGGTGCACATTTGTTATTTAGCTAGAATAAAGCTGGTTAGAGTTAAAAGAAAAAAAAAAGACAGCAACAAACAAATAAACAAATACAAACATGTACTCAAGCAACTTCTGCTCACTTCATTGCATTATTTTCACATGCTAATGAAATCAGTTTGGTCCTACAGCTACAAAACTATCAAAATTTAACTCACCGTTGATGTTTGACTTCCATTTTCATTTTTTGTTTTGGTGTTCGGTCCCCATGACGTATTACAGCTATAACACATCTAAGCTCCATCCTGAAATTTTAAGAGTTTTTTTTTCAGTCCAATGTTTTACTTTAATTTTTATTAAAAACACCGTGAATCAAGATAGTTGACACAATTATATTTGACATAACTACAGCAGTGACGAAAGGATATGCAAGAATATAAGGTTAACTGAAAATGATGGAAGGCATAAAAATACTGATTTTAAGACGGGTAACTACAGAATATCTATTTGAAGTAGTTTTTAAAACAATTTTGAGGTTTATTTAATGAGAGAGCATGTTTATTAGAAGCGCTTATTAAGTTGGTGCTGAGCAATGATTAGCAGTGAAGGAAGCTATGCGTAGAAGGTGCTACACTTGAAAATCTGCTGCTCTATACTCAGCTGGACTAAGGGTCAGAAACTCTGATTGCTGGCATAGCAATTGTGATTCCTTCCTTGTTTTCACCACACAAAACAAGTGGTCATAGACGAAAGTGGACACACCTTTTGAAGAGAGAAAAAAATTCACACACAAGTTATATTAGGGCTTGATACAACTCAGGTAGAGCTACTATTCTCTTACATTGTTCCAGAGGTGGTTGGCACAATAGGGATGTCTTCAGCTTCTAAAGGAATCGACCATGGAATCTGAAACTGGGGAGCAAGTTCTCTCATTATGATATTTCTAGAAGGAGAGAGAGGTGGAAAAAACAAAACAAAACAAACTGTTTAAAGCAGGTTAAAGCGTGGCGTACACAACACATACAAACTCCAAGCAGAGGTATATGTATACTTTTAACCAATTTCCTTTTGGAGTGCTAGTGACATTAAGTCTCTACTTACATATTTTTCTCTTAATTTTATAGAGTACACTGATAAGATACTATATTTAAGCTACCATAATTCTTATTATATTTGCCATAAAGACAACAGAACCATAACTTGCTCAGGATTTGTAGGAAACCTAAGTCTATGCACTGCAATTCCTATAAAGACACCTAAAACCAGATTTGGTCTGGTTAATGTAAATATTCACATACCCGACTCCATTATCTAACTAACAGTCTCTGAAAATCAGCAAGTCATTCTAGCCAAAGACTAACTAGTACTTTTATTTCTGGGAAACTTATATAATAAAAATTCAAATAACACATAAGGACTCTGTCCAGAACAAAATGATTATGTTAAACCCACATACAGAAGATTCAAAAAGATTTTTACTGTCCTATTGATGAAGTATTTCCTCAAATACAAACAAATATTGAATTTGAGACTAACATTTACCTTGAGTACTTAAAATTCTGCATTCTAAATTAACTCAAATGTTTCAGAAAGAATTTAGGAATAATGGGAAAGTAGAACACAAACTTGCAAAGTAGCACATAAGAGTTACACACAATACAGTGAACAGGCAAAACGCCTGAAGGAAGTCAGTAAACTTACCCAAGTATCTTAGCACAATCATCATAGTATTTCATGGAGTTCTTCACAAAACTGAAGCCATTCACATCACAGACATAGGACTGGCCGTTAGCACGCAATAAATCAAAGCCACAAACTGTTTGCTGTTTCAGAAAAATAGTTCAAGTAATTTCTGGTAGAGATCATCTCTGTTTATTAAAAATATTCATTATATATATATATACACACACGCAACCATTTTTGTATTAGTTTCTCACCCCCAACGTCTCCTCAAGCTTCCCCCATACCTGCAGCAATATCAATACGGCAGTTCAAGTTCACGAAACTAATTCTCAAGAATTAGTGCAGGCTTTTGAGGGTGGCAAGCAAGAAGAGACAAAGCACCAATAAAAAATGTTTTTGTCCACATTGTAATCTCACTGGATATTTGAAATAAATAACATTTCAAATAAGAGCATATTAAACTACACAGATATCGAAAACAAAAAAAAAAAAACCACTAATCCTGCCAATACTAAAATAATGACAATCAGGCCCAGCATGAACACTAGTTAACAAGAGCTATATAAACTTGACTACTGCAGCTGAGTTTCCGTAACTCAGAAAACACAAACACAGCGTGTGAGCATATGATGCATAAAACACTCAGCATGTCGACTGACAAAGCACAAGAATAACAGGAAACTCACATAATAAAAGCATCCCATCCAGAACTTTTTAAGGCAAAGGAAGACTTCTTCCAGATTAAACAAAATGCGGATGCAGAAATTAAACTCTTCTCCCTCCTGGGAGGCTTGCAGTAGGATAACTACTGGCTCTGTACGCATAAACGCTCAAGCAGTTTCACATGGTAAACAATTAATTAGCACTAACTGTTTGATCAGATAGCAAAATAATCAGCTTACCTTGAAGGCAAGGCATACTTTCCAAGCAATTAACTTCTCTCTTGCATTCAGGATGACGGGATACCTCACTTCTTTTCCTTCACTGTCTCTTTCCACCTTGCCATCCAGAGCTGGAGACTTTCGGGCTTCAGCATGAGCATAGTCTGGACCTACTGTGTACACCTTTATTAAAAAATAGCAACTCTTGATTCAGTGCAATTAAGCTGCATTACATATATGCAAGCACCTTATTAAATTTATCTCAACTATGACAGTCAATGCAAAAGATGCAAATATGTAATTTTTGATTAAAAAGTCTCCAACTAACCAGGCAATAGCAAGTACTGTCAAATATTCCATCTCTTCTCAAACAGGACCCAAGAAGGCTCTTATAAGACATCTCATGCAATCTCTGAACCTCCTTGCTTCTTATCAGATGGAATAAGGGCCTAGCTTAGGGCACAGAAACCTCTAAGTTGACAATACCGCTTTCTTGGGCTGCACTTGACTATGTGTGGTTGAATATAAGGTAATTCTGACTCACTTGAAAGTCTAACGAGACTAGACTTGACTTCTCTCAAGTGGTTTCATCCTTGTCAATAGATTTAAGGGAGTAACTGTAGGTAGTTACACTTCTTCAAACAATTCTCAAAGGCAAAGTCCTCTGGTCCTCCATGTGGAAGAGATGTGGTGGCAAGCGTCTCATACCACTACTGCAAGGCACAGCCTGCAGTATCAGCAACCGCCTACAAGACCCGACTTTCTTTCCCACTAGATTTGATGAATGCCAAAGAGAGATTAGAATAGAGTTTAAAATACAGATGACAGGAACACCTGCAAGCAGGTCAGCTCAATTAAGAGGGCAAGTTGCCTGATATGAAATTGACATCAGTCTTCTTGCTTGAACAGAATCTATTTTCTCAAGATGCTGAAGTCCACAGTTGCTGTTCAGTAACTGCTCTATCACACTGTTGACAAACAAAGCTGTCCTCACTGACCCCAGTTATCTGCAACTCTTCAGGTCGTTAGAAAGTTTTAGTTTTGGAAGTAGATAATAAAGCTTTTCCACAGGCTTCTGTAACCTCAGGATAATCTACTGCTAAATATTCTGCATCGTGTTGCATGTAGATTCTTCAAAGAGGACAGCTTATAAAGAACAGCAATTTGTAGATGACAGAATTGGTCTGGAAACATAAAACCAGCTTTCCCCTCATGCAGCTCCAGGTAGGAGAAGGTGACTGCTAATATCAAGTCTTCTTGGTCTTCACTCTTGGCCTAAATATGGTCTCCCATGCCTACGGGCAAACAACTGTTTGGCAGGTTTTGTGAGGGACCTGCAATTGACTTCTGATACAAACAGAAATAAAGCAATTTGCATAATTGGCTGGATTCCCCTTTCACTGTTATTGCTGTATTTTACTGTTCTGTTATGATGCTCCTAATCTTATATCTGTTCAAGTAAATGAGAAAAAGATGGAAAATGACAGGTATGTTTAATACACTTTTTCTGACTTCATATAATTTTAGGAAGTAACTAGTGCTTA
The DNA here is from genome assembly GCA_013389825.1 of Crypturellus undulatus. Classification (NCBI taxonomy): domain Eukaryota; kingdom Metazoa; phylum Chordata; class Aves; order Tinamiformes; family Tinamidae; genus Crypturellus; species Crypturellus undulatus. Next base: position 137,731 of record VWPW01000693.1, read on the forward strand.
TTAAAGAGAAGATAATATTTGGTAAAAATATACTTCAGGTACAGGCTTCTTGGTAATTTTCAGGAAAAAAAAGGGGTATCAAGGTAGCATCTGTTTATATAGTAGAGTGTGTGGTGGAAAAAAATAATGAAAAAAAAAAAAGACAATATGTCACATAACAAGCATCCAGTGCTTAACTGCAAAGAAATAAGCAAGGATACTCGGAATTATAACTACTATATTTTGCTAGAATAAGAACATTCTCTACTTACAAACTGTACCAAACCTTGATTAAAATGAATCCTTGACACACAGATATACTTTCATCTTTAAAAGTTGACAAACTCTTAGAGCACTTGATTGTTCTAAATATAAATCAGAATGCATAGTTGTCATACCTTCACATCAGTGCCATCTGTAGGCATGAATTCCTCATAAATATAGGAGCCTGTTTTTCTCACACTGCTTTCAGGGGAATAAACACTGCTTCGGCTGCCAATCTGAAACAAATATTTTTCTATTAATAAACTCATAGGCTACTGTCTCAGAGACTTTTAAAACTCATTAGAGACCCCTTCAGTGCCGATAGAACAGATTTCCTGTTCTAGGTGAACCAAATAGTTTTCTGACGGTTCTTAGAAGATTTTCTGGTATTTATCTCAGATAATTTTGGATTATTTCAGAAAATAAAAAGGAGAGAATAGGAAGTAGCTGATAATCTACTAAAAGGAACAGAGGTCTTAATTCATTCTACGGGTTTTCCTGAAACTCACTTTTCGGATCTACATAGGCTGAAGGTGACAAAAGCAGAGATGGAGCTGCAATTTTTGCTTTTTTTTTTTTTTTTTGGCGTGATGGAGAGGGTAGAGGGGTAGAAAGAAAAAGAACTGCAACCTTCCTATGGAAACCACTGTTGTGTTCTCATGCCAGGAAACTGACTTCACCCCTCCACAAGAGTTAATGTCACCAATTTTCCACTTAGCATGACAGAATTTCCCTATTTTTTCACCATTTTTCCACTATTCTTACCTTTCGAAAGAGCCTCTGGCTTCCACCCCCAGCAGATGTTGGGTAATAAATGTAAACATTGTGGTCCTCAGCACTAACTGGTTTTTCTACAAAAGGCTTTTGGAAAATTTCCCCATTCACCTCCACATGATCTTCTCCTTCAATCAAACTGCATTCTGAAGAAACAGTGCAAACAGAAATGCAATAATGTATTCATGGAAAAAAATGATTAGAGATTAAAGGTGATTTTGGTGGGTGAAATGAAGATTACTATGAATCTTTGGTTGGCTGATTTGTTATTGACTGCACAAAGACTTCATCACCACATGCTGAACATATTTCCTGTGCCACATCTAAACGGTATTAAATTAATCCTACGTTTCAGAATTTCTGCTGATTACTGCAGAATTGGTGGGCAAATTATTCCCTACAGATGTACAGTCCCGTATATGAGCATGGGTTGTATTTTTTGGGGGATGGTGGGGAGTTGGGAGGGGGATGTTTTGAAGGGAGGAGGTGGGACTGTTAGTTTCTTTCTTTCAGTGCCCTTCTCTGAAGAAACAGAGCAACCACAGCTGGACAGTGAACGTGGGGCCAGATGCAATAGCACTTTTAATCTTCTGAGAACTCTCTCACAATATAGAAGTCAGTTAGGTAACTCAGGTGTGTACTCAATCAGAAATCACTTTGCTACAGGTTAACTGAGTGCAGGAGCTTTCAGTTGACTTCAGTAGCAATCTTTTCTCCAAGATTATCGAGATGGTTTGCCCCTAAATTCTCTGCCTCTCTTGAGAGCTACAACATGGTAATGATCTGATTTTCCTTGTTCTTATTTCTTACTCTTATGTCTTAACTAGTCATTGTAATCTCCTATAGATGTATAAGGTTTGATCTTTAGTAGAAAAAGCCCTCAATATTTGATTTAAAAAAAAAAAAAAAAAAAAGAAAAAAGAGAGAAAGTGATATTCAGAGAGAGAATCTCTGCAGAATCTCTCTGGACTGAATTTCTTTTACATCATTTCTTGTATTTGAAAGGGAAAGAATTCAATAGAGTTGCTTTTGACAACACTATCATTCTATTCTAAACAAGATTACTAATTACCATGGGTAATGCCAGACAAATCTGCTCTCCTTGGTTTAAGAGTTTTGCTATCAAATTGGTAGTGTATCTCTACATGAGTTTGAGTTTGGAGGGCCTCATTCTAGCTGGCTTGTGATGGCTACAAGAGAATTTCAACTCAGACTTCAGAATCACTCTTTTCAAATGCTTACTTTAAATACTGGAGAAAAAAAAAAAAATCTCAGAGCCAAAGACCTAATTCTCTAGGAAGCTAAGCTTATTTTTCCAGTATGAATCCGCTGCTCTCCAAAAGAAATCAAAAGATGATATTGATATTCTTGTCATCAGTTTTTACCTTGGGGATTGTTTGGGTCGCGGTTTAGAATTGAATAACGAGGAAGTAAAATGCCTTCAGCCTTAAGAATACTGTATACTTCTCTCCTAAAGGAAAAGAACAGAAGTTGCACAGTAAGACTGCAGGTCCTGAGAATATTTGTATTTTCCAGCCCATGAATGTGTGGAATCAAAGAAGTAACTAACACCCCAACATGTAAGATCACATATATACTGTAACACCCCATTTATATATACGGTGCTTCAAAAGGATGTTGATGGAGAGCTCCACCTCAGCAGGAATCTCACCGGTACCAGTAAAATAATCACATAGGCAGTGCCAGTGCTTTCCCTCCACACTCTCAGAGCAAGGGCAATTTGCACAGAATGATTCTCCCAGCACAGGAGATTAACAAGAAAGGCTTCAAAGCAATTGGAGTCATCTAAAATAGCAAGTCTGCTCACTGACCACAAAGCTCTACCATTTCTTTTGCTTACTATTTTTTTTTCTGTTAGTAGGATCACAGCCCCAAAAGAAAATTTGCTTTGCTATTTGAAGATTGCGTAGTCATTCAGCAACCCTCAAGAGCTCTCACTTGCCAGAAAAAGCCTTTCCTAAGCCACATGAATTCTTTAATTACGGAACATTTTACAGCAGCAAAGAGCACTTATGGCCCAAAGGGCAAATGAGCTTTTATTTCCTCAACTCAGAAAGCAGTTTAATATACTTCCAGTTCAGCTTTTCCTGTTTCGTAGCAAGCATCATCTTGCATAACAACTACCTTAATTGAGGCTGTTCTCTTTCAATACATTCAGCTGCAAAACACAGTCCTCATGAAGTGTAACATCAGCACAAGAAACTGAACATTTCAGAGCAACTTAAAGCGATGGAGAAAATCTGCTCTACATTTCCATAGGTGGCATCAGGATCTCAAAGTCTCACAATTCCAAAAGACTTGTAGAAGAGGTAATCAAACATACATCAAAAGTCAGACTAATGAACACTTCCAGACAAGTAACTGTTACGTCACTTCATGTTGGTGCTTGATAACAGAGGACTGTAAAATCCAAGTCTATGCTATACGTATTTTCAGACTTTGAAATTTTTTTATTTGCTAGGCATGAGTCAAAGGTATTCCAAATGTCTATCTTAGTAAATCTTCAGAGCTATCAATATGAAAGCAGTCAAGGCTGAGAAAAAAAGAATGTCTAAGCACACACTGCAGAAAATTGTACATAAATTAATAAAATACGAAATTCACTGTAATTTAAATTACTGTACAATACATTGAAGGTGCTGTTGTGTGATACCAGCAGATTCTCCCAGTCCTTCCCTTAGAAGTGATTTGTTCTTGATATTAGGGTAGTTACCATTCCTTACCTGTCTTGTATGTGATACTGCATATTCAAGTCATTGATTACAAATGGATTCCTGAGTTTTGCATAGGCAACTGCTTTGTCCAGTGGAAAACCTAAAATGTTTATTGATAAATACAAATTAAAACCACAAGACCCAACTAGTGTTTGGTACCCTAATTTTCAAACAAAAGGGTATAACCAGATGTGCAGCACTGGGAGGATGTTCCCTCCCTCAACAACAGAGGCACATAATGTGAGCTTAAGACAAACATGAAACTGTAGGGCAATTTCAGCATATATCAGCAGAAATAGTGGTCCTGTCTCCCACTCACTCCTCCTCCCGCCACATCCCCTAGTGACGGAACTAAAGTTTGTGTTGCCTTTGCCTGAAAACGTGTTTTTTAACCTCAGCCCACTCACCTCTGGATCACTAAATAGTCCCACAAACAAAACAAAGTCTTAAAGAGAGTATCTGAGATTCAGGAACACGCAGCTAGAGACCCAACACATCCACTGCATGCGCAGCCTGCTGTTGCAGTTGGGCCCAGTTGGTATTAGATCAACAGCGCTCACCATTCCACTGGCATCCCAAGTACTTATTAAGGGAACATCTATTTTAAATGTCATGCCAAACCAGAACTTTCACACACAATAAAAATAGCATCATTTCAAGAGCTGCACTGTAAAAGTCAGTTGTATTCCATTAAACCAAGGCATTGCTTCCTAGAAAAATCCAAGAGAACTACAAGGCAAAAAAAAAAAAAAATCCCCCGTCTGGAAGAAATATTTAGTTGTTGAAAATACTTCCTGTATTAACAAAAGGCCTACCTTTAGAATGAAAGGAAATGAGACAATCACATGCAGGCCAGTTTTCTACTGGCTCATTCAAAATGACATCCTCTTCAAATATTACAACAGTTATGTACTTAAACATGGAGAGGCGTTCAAGAATTTCTTTCATTGGTTTGGACTTGGATTTCTTAGCCATTGAACAGATCCCAACCAAAATCTGTCTTTCTGGAGGCTGAGGAGGGGAAAAGAAAAAAAAGCAATTATTATTAAGTCTTCTCAGAATGCAACAGTGCTTTAGCAGAATAATACTAGTGCACACATATTCTTTTAAAATCACATTCATGATTAAAAGCTAAACTAGAGGTAGTAAATTGCTAGTAAGCAATACAGTGTGGGATGGTAGCATTTTGCCCTGCATTCTTATGAAATATGCTTCAAGACATTAAGTTGTTCAACAGTACTCTATTACTTTGAAGTATTTTTGTGAGCATCATTCTAGAAACAAATGTATGGGATCAAAAACTGAGTCAGAAATGCCACACCAGAGAGAGATCATTCTTGTGGCTTACTGCAAAATTAAACTGTAATTCATTTTTAATCAATTTAAACTTTCTAAACATATTAGCCACAGGGCCTCTCAGTTTATAACCTATTATTAACAAGTGAATTACGAAAATGAAAGCTAATCAAACGCAAGATATCCCTGTATATATCTTCTGTATGGTCCATATGGTCTTTCATTTTACAAGCCCTTAATAATTTTAGTTTCCCCAGTCACATCAAATGTGATAGATGTCACATCTGTTTAAAAAGAAAAAAAAAGCCTCACAAAAATCCCTTGTTATTGTTCTTTTGAACATTGCCAGTTACGATTTCTTGCTAAAATAAACTGACTGCATCAACCAACCTGAGCTCCTAATTCTGGTGCTTGAATTCCATTTAATCACAATCAAGCATTTGACTAACCTCTCATTTAAATTTTAGGCATGCTTGCAATCCGAAAACTCAATCTGACCATTCCCTGAAGTGAAAAGTTACAGTTACAGTAATAACAGCATGACTCATACAGAATCAAACAGCTTCAGTCTTCAGCTAAGAAGTGGCAAGCACAGTGTTAAATACAATTCACGACATTCTGCAAGCATGAAACTAGATCCACCAAGATAAGAAAGAAGGAAAGAATAAAAACACGTCATATCTTCATGAAAACAACAGTAAGATGATTCTAAGATAAAAATTAGAGTCTGTTCAAACTGAAATTCAAAGGTAAATCCAAAGCAGCTGACAATATATACCATGGGTAAACTTTCCATCATTATTTGCTAATTATCAAATAGGGCTTATGCACTGAAATTTGACTCTAGAAGCCAAATGAAGTCTGCAGAGTTGGCACAAACCCTTGAACCGTCCTCAAAATCTGCATTATGATCAAGTACATCTATTTCCAGGTTCAAGGTATACTCATATATATACTCATATATATATATATATATATTTTGAAAAGTGCTGCTTTTCCAAATGTAACTGACAGGTCATTATCTTAATATGATCAGACACTTTCCAAGTTAAATCTAATGATGAAATGGTGATCTAGGAGAGTCAATGTCATGTTCCAGGTAAAATCGCACTAGAAAGCGCACAGGATAAAATCATACCAGAAAGCACAGAGTGCCCACACATCCCTCAGGTACATACAGAATCATACTCCTCCTCCTCCTCCTCCGCATGGCCGTAGAAGCGATCATAATCTGCAGACCTGGCTGAGTCCAGCAATTCCTCGCTGTCTTCCCCCCCGACGAAGAACCTCGGCGGGTCGTTCTCCGTGACAGTCACAGACATGATGACGAGCGCTCTGGCGATCTAGGTCGAAGCTGCAGCGGCGCGGGCAACCGAGCTGCTGGGCATATTCCCAAGGACAGGGAACACAGGAGCCCCTGCTCTTCACTGCTCCTGGGGAATAGCCGCCGCCAGGCTCGGTTCAGCGCTATCAGCTCTCCATAGTGTGCTCCGGTGGGTGCTCCAAGAAACCAGCCACACGTTACCACTGCCCTGCGCCGGTATGGTAGCTTCTTATTCTAGAGACAAACACCCACGATTCAACAAAGCCACGTTAAAAAAATATATATATATATTTTTTTTTTCTTCTTTTTTAAAAAGGTATCTGCATATAAATACATCCTGATACAAGACACAGCGTTCAAAGCAAAGCATCTGAAATAAAACCCTGCAGACTAAACAATCTGCACTTCTACAGGTACATATGGAACTGGATGAAGCAATTTCTACATATTTCAAACTGCTGATGCTCGACATTTTTAAAATACCCAGTACAGCTCCACATTCCATCCAGCTTAGCAAAGGAAAAGCACCGAGGACATCTCTTATACAAAGATAAGAGAACAAAGAAGTTTCCTCCAATATTCAGAGATATTTAAATCTCTATTTCTGTCAGCTGTTTTTCCTACAGTTTCCTACTAAAATAAGCAATCAAAAATAATGAAAATGAATAGATGAAAATATTGAAAAATAATCATATAAATCTACCACTTAGGCTATTTAAGAAGACTATTCTTTCAAAAACAGAATAAAATTCTGTTTTTAAAGCAAAATATACGCAAGCAAGGCCAACTTGATAGCGTGTGCTTATTTAACTCAATTAAGTGTTGCTTTATTTTCACCCTAAAAAAATATTTACAGAAGGACCCATTAGCACTGCCTTTGATCAAAACTACTTCTAAGCATCAATTTTCAATGCCACAGTGAAACAGAGACATATTAACCAGTCATGTCAAAATAAAGACTTGGCCAGGCGAGCTGTATATAGAAACAATGAGACTTGATGCTCAGTACTCTATTAACTAGACAACTGTTATTTTAGAAACGGTGCCTGGTATTATCCTACTAATTATAACTTGTTAGTACTTGGAATTTTAACAAGCAGCCATCTCTAAAAGGTATTTAAAGCAGGCAAGTGCAGAGCAACCACGTAGACAGCACTGCACGCACTTGCTGCAGTTTGCCCTGCTGCTTCTTAAGCAATAATTTTCAGGCAATGAGAAAAATTATTATAACGTGGAAACGTTCTAAATTAAAGGGGCAAGAACAAAAATAACCTAGGTTGTTTATTAGTCAGATCATTATGCAAGTGCCTTTGAACAACGATGTCTCAGCAGAACTGAGCTCATCTTTAAATATCTGCCAAAATAACTGAGTGCTCTATAAACCAAGTGGAGCAATAGGAAATTTCCAGTAGTAATCAGCCATTCAGCCTCCTATTGAAAGAGGGTGGCAAACAGAGCAAAAGGTACTCAGAAAGGATCTGTCGTAAGTGAGAGCACCAGAGATTAAGCATGGATAAACAGTACAGCTGCTTTGGATTCAAAAAAGCATTTGTTCCCCTGTGAGAGTTAGAAATTAGGTATTGAGAGAATCCCACTCACAAAACAAAGAGTGAAGAAAGCAAGTTAGAAAACAAGCTGTCTAAATCCTGCTTCAAGTAAGATTCAGCAAGGCATAGGTTACTGACAGTGAGTGCTGGCAGCAAATACAGGGTGTTGAAATGGTAGGAAAGATAAAAATTGGCAGAGCCCGAAGAATTGGATCCAAGCTTAAGAAAACTGAAAATAAAGTTTAACCATTCCTCTCAAGACAGTCTGTCTTCCTTCCAAATTCTGTAAATACTCTCACATTTAAAAGCATAATTAATTGTCAAGCGAGTTCCTCACCAGACCATTAATAATACTTAAAAAAATCATTCTCAATTCTGCCAAGATAAACTGAGGGAGAACTTTTTGGAAAGCTATAGGACAAATTGTGGTGTACTATTGCACCACACACAGCATGAAATTCTTGTTGTTTCCTCTTTAGAAAAAGGGGGACAATGTGAAGAAAAGGGTAGAAGACTGAGGCACAACAAATCTACAGAATCTCTAGCAATAGAGAAGGACAAGAGTGTGTGATTGTTCATTATCATCTCCTCTAATATTTTGTTTGGGGGCAAAGACTGGCAGGTAGAAGCACAAAAAGAGGAGAGCTTTTCCTCCCCTCACAACAGACATAATTAAACGTTTTGGAAATGCAAGTAGTGCTGATTCTCTAAACATGCATGGGTTCACAAGGTGATTAGGTAAATCCACAGGAAAAGGAAGATATCACCATCTCTTGAAGCTCCCAAGGTGAATACTATTTGGAATGATCAGGAAGACAGGCCAGAAGCTCTTCTCTACACATTTTGTTCTGGACTAGTCTGGCCTTTGGTCTGACGAATTCAGAATAACTTCTCTCAAGAGGCTCTTAAACTATGTACTCTAGCTATAGTGCTGTAGGAACTGGCCGCAAAGATAAGTAAAATAGTATCAAACCTGTCAAGAACAGAAATTAAACATTGGACCTAGCTATTCCTCTGCATGAGGCAGCCAGGATGCAAAAGGGAGGGGTAGAGAGGTAATATGTTTACTACACCTTCCAAGCTGTCTCCTGATGATTTATTTCTATAGCACAAGCTTTCAGACAGAGAAACTCTTGAACAGAAAATGAAAACAAAATCTTAAGTTCCTCAAACTGAGAGCTTCTTTTAAAGAGGAAAAAGCAACCACTTAAACCAGATAAGCAGTAGGTCATCAAAAATCGGTTTGTTGGTCTTCTTCCCCCTTAGTTTTCCTGTACTGTTTGTGAAAGCAGATGTGCCAACAGCTTGTGAAAAATAGACTTTGAGGAGCCACTTTGCATTCAGCAGATTGTTTTCTGCAGGATTGTTGCAAGGCATGCACCCATCTCAGTACACTGCTGGACAAATTCCTCTTTTGCAGATTTCTCAGATCAGTTTTACAGCATTCCCAAGAAAGCAGGTTTCTCAGGTCAGTTTTACAGTTCCCAAGAAAGCAAGCTCCCTGTTCATACGCACATGCTTTTTAGTTGCCCAAGAGCCCCTCTAGCTCCTTGGAGAAGAGGATGCATTCCGTGTTACTCCAGGAAGCGTGGTAAGAGCTTGTATTTATTAATCTAGAAAATGGACAAACTGCAGTTGTAGGAAAAACACTTTCATATTTTGTTTGGAAAACCATCCACAGTCTATCCCAGAGAAAAAGGATAAGCAACATGGCAAGATAGGTCTGGCAGGGCTTCAGATGCTGCTGGGGAGCTTTCTTATCATTAGAAAAATGCATTTTTCATATCTTAGAAAAGTCTGAGGGTAGAAATACCTTAGAAATATCCTTAGAAATATCTAAGAGTAGCTGCATGAATGCCAGCTCAGAGTACAGATTTTCTCAGTTTACCACACATGAAATTATAGTTATTTTGTAATTTACTCTCTTGTAGTGGCAGGGAAACTAGTATAAGGTTTATGGATGAAGTGACAGAAACCTTGAGAATAACTCATTTCATAAATCAACTCTTCATTCCCTATTCTGGTTTCCAGATTTTTCCATTTGCAAAAATACAGGATCAAAAGGTATCGACCCTTTTGTAGTCTTACAAACTGCTACTGCTGAATGATGATCTTAAAATATGGCTTATCCATATGACAGCAGATGCTGTAAATTACTGTCATTAGCACAAATTTGTGTCACAGCAAAAATAAGAAAATTCTTTATTTTCAGAACAAATGATTTTAGAAATAAGAATTAAGATCCTTCCCTTCCAAATGCTTGGGCTACTATAAATTTTAAAGAATCCACTTTCTTTGGGCATGACAGAGAGAGAGTCCAAGGGAAGGGACATGAAGAGAGAACCTGAAAATAAAGGACTGTAAATACAGTAAATAATTTATAGAAGTCTTCTAAAATATCCACAGTAACTTGAGGTCAATAGAAAATGCAGGAGCCAACACATGGTAGAGATACAGTCACTGGACTGATAGGAGAAGTTTTTAACAGACTGTGTCTTAAGCAGAATCCCATCTTCCTTGCAGCAAGGAAGCTCTTGTTTTTCTGCATCAAAAAGAGAGCAACAGCAGCAGCAAAACAGAGGCAGAGATGCTCCACATTATATCCTCTCATACCCAGTGCATGAGCATAAGCTTAATCAGACAGCGAAGATTAAAAGCTTACATGTGTACTCCAACCTGAGAGGACTGCAATGCAAGCAAGACCAAACCCAAAGCTTTCTGCTGGAACAAATACTGATCCGTCTCCAGTGTGGTAATGGCGAGAAGACCCAGGCAACAATCTCCTCGTGTGCAATAACCTTTCAAGGTAAAACAACTTAGATTATGCTCCCTTTAAACCTCTGCTGTTACACAAGGACTTTTTATTACAGTTGACAGATTGTCAAAAATATGATTTTTTTTTTTTTTGTATCACAATTGAGCAGTGTCATTTCTTTAAAAGAAATTTCAACCAAACACACAGGCTGGTCATTCCACCTGCCGTAAAATTCTCTCACCATATCATCATATTATACATCTTGGCCAAAATTATAAGGGAATTTTCTGTAGACTTTTTCTAGTAGAATCACTTTCTACTTCCACACAGAAAGTCTTAAAGGGGTTTCACAAACTGAGAAGCAGTCCCTACTAAATGTCAAATATGTTTCTTCAAAGCGTTTTCTGCCCCTGCTCTGTGCGTTATGGCAGCTCAGGAATCCAGTCTTGGTATTCTCATATTTACTTAGCCTATTAAAATTAGCATTCCAGTAGCTGTCAGCAACAAATAAGCCCAACATTGGAGCAACGATCTGAAGAGTCATGTATAAAGGGTTCAAAGTTCTAGCAAATCTGTTATGAAACATTTATAAAAATATGACTTCTGTAAAACACAGCAAGCTTTCCTGCAGCTTTTGTTTTGTTTGGGATAGCTAGCTGAAAAGCAAGCTCTCTCTGCTGCGCTCTCATGAAAAGTAACAGACCAAAACCGGAGTAAAAGCATTTCTCATTTGTAATCTCAAGGAAAAGAAACTATCAGACACTAAACATCCATAAAACATCTCTGCATCAGGAGCCACACGGGAAAACTTCTTTTGTAAACACCACCATAAAACAAAGCAAACCCACCTTTCACCCATTTGCATTACGGAATTTAAACAAGTAACTGTACCAAAAGTGTTCCTACTGCTATCTGCTTCGTGATTCCATACTTGAAATAAATAAAACACCAGCAGTTCCTCTAAAGTATTGCCCCTTTTCAAATCTCAGTTCTTACCACAGTAAGCTTATTCAAGCTGCTGAGAGTTCACTATCAGCTTCCTCCAATTCAGATTAAGGAGCGAAAAAAAATCAATTGTCCAAACAACTGTCACCTCAACAAAGTCTTTTACGGCAAGGTAGGGTTTTTTTTGTTGTTTTTCCAGGAACTTTTTCGAAACACACTTCTGCTTTGGATCTGCAATACACAGCCACGGCCTATTTAAGAGGTCTGAAAAGCCAGAGTTTTCCCTGTCCCGGGCAGCTGCCGCATGCAGGGGTGGCGGCAGGATTGGGATGGAGAGTGGCCTCTGGAATGCCACCCGTGTGACACGTGTGGTGCAACAAGCTGGCACGGAAGGGCCCTTTGTTGGATGCTGCTCCTGTAGAGCCGGCGCAATGCAGAAAGCAAGAGGGACCTAGGAAGACCAGGAACGCAGGATGCGGATGCTGTGACAGCCAATATGAGACGGCATCAGGGCTGCAAAGCTTCCCTATGAAGTCCCGAAGTGTACTATGTCACATGTACATGCAACATCTTTTTACAGACGATCCAAATAAATGTGGTCCTAACTCAGATCTAAATGCAGACTCGGACTAAAAACAAGGTCACATTCAGTACTGACATTGGGTCTGACAGGTGACCAGGAAGGGGAAGGCAATAGGATACCGAGAAGGTAGGAGGACCAGGGAAAGGATGTGAAGCCACCAAAGTGACTGTGAGCAAACTACAAATCACTTGCTGTTTAGTTCTACATCTTGCATAGCAACAGACACTTGGCTTTCCAATCTACTTGAATATTCCACGTCTTCTGTGTCTTACCTTCGCTATTACTTAATATTCACCCACTTACAAGTGCACTTACAAGTACCAGTTATGAACTGTGAATTACGGACAGTCTCCAGCTCCCATTGTCAAGGAAGAGCTTCGACCCACCAAGACCTGCTCTGTGCTCCAGCACAGGGACAGCCAGCCCTTTATCATCTTCCTTTTCCTGCACCTTACGGAAAGGTTTGGACCCTGTCCAGCCCGCAGGTGAGCTTCTCATCTCCTCCAGCCCTGCCTGCTGGCTCCAGTTGCCTTCATTATAGAGATGGGGTAGGGTAATCTCCACAGCCAGCCAAGAAAGGGATGAAACAATAGAATTTTTGCAAGACAGAAGGTGGACAGTGCTCTTTGGTGCTATTACCCAGCCATCTGGTTGCACCTGCAAGTCAAATTTCTTAATTATTTAAATTTCTCAAAATATGACGTGGCTCAGCTAGTCAACTAACTACATTTTCACAGAGAAATGAATTACTTTGCCCCAAAACTTTGCCCACTACCCAAGTGGGGCACCTAAAGCCAGGTTTCCAGCTGACCCTCTGTGTTACAGTCCAGGGTGACAGAAGTTCGGAGCTGAAACCTGTCACACGGGCCAGGAACGCGTTCAAAAGCCAGCCCTGACGAGTGGGAAGACCTGCTTGTTAAGTTGTGGGTGAAATAAATGGCAATCCTCAAAAGACAACTGTTACGTTTTTTCAAATATTAATTACTTGGCTGAGTTTCCCATGTTTGCTGTCTTCTCTAGTAATTCCACAGAGAAAATGAAAATATTTCTAGTCATTTCAGGATCCCAAACCTGACACAAAACATATTTTCTGTGAAAATACCTTAATCCTTCCCCTACGAAATTTTCTGCTTAAAGCATTTTTTTGCCAACATCTCAGCAGCTAATGTATGATCTTTCAGCATGCCCAATGACATCTGCAAAAATTCACTTTTCAGGGTCTAAATTGCCAAACGATGCACTGGAGCCCTCCAGTAGCGGTGCTGGAGCAGTTTTAGAGGGCAAAAAAGCCCCATCTGCAGAATGTCTCCCCTTGAGACAGAAATAAAGTGTCGTTTTAATAGTGGCACACAGTACAAGAAGCTGACAAGCAGCAGGCCCTGCAAGGGCCTCCCACAGAACCAATAACCTTCACACAGCCCAAGTTCATTTCTAAACCAAACCTCGTCATGCACATCACAGGCAGCAGCCATGAAGCACAGTCATACTAAGGGCAAGTTTGAAAGTTTTAAGAAAAGCTGATTTGGGATTTTTAAAGCTTCTACTTCAAAGACACCAGAACAACTTCCCTATATGCTCCCAAAAAGAAAATCAGTCACTGTAACTTCTCAGAAATACGAGTTTTTGTGATGATGTGGAAGTTGCCGCCAAAAATCCTGTAGCAAATTTCCAACCTGCTCATTCTCGCAAGGTCTGATCCGATCTAATCACTCCGATCCAGGAACATCCACAAAGGATGTCAGCCAAGCAGGCCAACCCAGCCAGTGCAATAAATAAATAAATAAACAAACCACATTTCTCACACAGGAAACACAGAAGAGGTATATCTCATCAGGCAACTCTCTCCCTCAAGGAAGCTTTACGTACCAGCAACAGCTGTGTTACGGGCCGAGCTCGGGCTCACTAGCTGCCCCTCGTTTGGCTCGGGGGAGCTGCAGCACAAAGGCAGCCCCGCAGCCGCGCGGCGCGGGCCGGCACAAGGCGCCGCTCTGCGGGCCGGCGGCACGGGGGGCG
>VWPW01000693.1:152687-165015 GCA_013389825.1 Crypturellus undulatus
GGGGGGGCGGGGGGGGGGGGGGGGGCTGCCATGTTGGCGCGGCGCCGGGGTTGGCGGCCGGGGGCGGGTTGGGTGTCACCGCGGCGGCCGGGTGCTCGCGGCCGAGGTGTCCGCAGCCGGTGGGGCACCGCTGCCGCGCCCGGGCACCAGCAGCTGCCCAAAGGAAGGCAGAGCCCGCCATGAGGTGAAGCACAAGCACCGTGGTCTCGCCCTTCTGCCCTTACCGATGTGCGTTTTGTTATAGCTGATAACCGCGTAGCAGAATGTGCGCGGCTCCTGGCGAGACAGACGCGAGGAGCCAGGAACACTGAAGGGATAAAGGCAGCCGTGCGCTGCACGCGGGAGCCCCTGTTGGGCCTCGTGAATCCCTCTTGCTAAGGGTTGAGACGCCCAAGATTCTGCGTCAGGAAGGGCAAGGCAGCGCAGGGCCGAGCCTGCCGCCCCGCCGCACGTGGGGAGCTGCGGGGCTGGCTCGGGCAGCGGCCCGGAGCGGGGCCTCGCCGCGTGGCCCCGACACGCAGGGTGTCCTCGCGGCGCTCCCCAGCGCGCCCTCGCCCTCAGAAGTGCTGGCTAATAAACTGCTTTACAAAAACAGGACGGTAACTGTATCATGGCAGCCTAACCTTAGCGTCCCTGCTGTCAGCGATCAGATTAGCAGCATGGTCAATGGCTTCAGCTCATGCTCTCAGATAAAAACTTCTGAGAGGTTACTGTGCCAGTCAAGGTCCCCATAAACAGGATTATGTTCCGGCTCTGCCCCTTTCCTGTGCTGAAATACCCTCTTTCCTGGTGTAGAAGAATACAGCAATAAAAAGCTTGTGTGTGCCAGTTCTCTGACCTGTGAGAATTTAACCTTTGCTTTAAAATAAAAATGCGAGGAGGTTGTATGACAAGGGACTTGGTTGTTTGTGAAAGCCAGGCCCAACTTGTGCAAAATTAGATATTCAGTGGAGCAAAGGTCTTGTCTTCCTTAGAACTGTCAAGTTCGGGGCGTGCATTTGTTGTTGATAACAAAGCAATGTTTAGTCTCTTTGCTTATGTAGAATATGGTGTTCTATAAATAACACTAGCAGAAAATACACATGGCATTTGATCTTTCTGTTTTTGGGTGGTGGGGGGATAGAGTAAATGCTCAGACAGCCCTAGTAATTGTAGAGCGATTTACCCCTTCCACACCCCCACCTTAATAAAAGCAGGTTAGAGTTGCAGGATGAAAAACAAGCACCCTGACTTACACATTTAGCCTTCAAATGGTGTCATCAGATAAGGAAATGATGTGAGGTCCAGAGCGCCTGGATGCTGTCGTCTCCCATAATCATATCCCACTTAGCAAGCACGGCAAACACTGATTATTCTTTCTAGCCAGCTGCCATGTTGTCACGTTGTCTAATTTTGGGACATTGCAGGGATAAGGGGAAATTTGCTTAATGCTGTGGCTGACCAGCATTCATTAAGGAATTATGAGCTGTCGGGCTCCAAGCCTGAACTCGCTCTTGCCGAAGTCAATTAGAGCAAGATCAAACTGCTATTACAGCCATGTGCTCATTGCTGCTGGGGCAGATTTGAGAAAACAGAAAAAAGAAATTGCTGAAAGCCTGCATGAATATTCCTGCCTGTTGCTTGTCATTAACTGGTAATTATTCTGAAGCTATTATTTCTGGACCCAAGCTTCTCCTGAGCCAATGAAGCACTTTACTAATGACTTTTTAGCTTGTTGTTGCAATCAGAGAAGTGAGCCCAATTATTACCTTAACCGCAGAATCTGATTTGGGATTTCAGAACCTAATTGCCAGGTGAATTAACAAACACAACAAATATCCGTGGCAGTTTCCATCTCGGGAGTTACCTTTCCCCTATTAGTCTACTTCTGTGTGTGTGTGTTCTTTCTTTTTTTCTCCCCCATCAGAGTGACTGGGCACATCTAGTCTCTGCTGCCCCTGGGCCGGGTAAATAGTCGGTATTTCTCACCCGTGGCTGCTACATGCAGGCCTCGGCAAAGCCTGGCTTACTCCCAGATGGACCTCTTGGGCGCAGAAGAGCTCCATGAGATCAGCAAATGTGCTGGCTTAGCGGGATGCTTCCCTTTGAGCATCAAGGAAGCCAGCAAACGCTCAAGAGGTGCTGCTGCTGCTGCTGCGGCAGGTGCTTGAGCTGACCGGTGTTGTGGATATTGCTCAGGCTAGCAATGGTCCGGAGTGGGAAGAACGGCGGGCTCCACCTGAAGCAGATTGCGTACTACCGGCGCACGGGGGAGTACCACCCCTCCACGCTAGCCAGTGAGCGGAGCGGGATCCGAAGAGCTGCCAAGAAGTTTGTTTTCAAAGGTAAACATGCGCTCTCACTCTGCTTTGGAAAATGGAGTTTTAGCTGAAGATTTGATGGTATTAAGGAAAGCAAAAAGGTGTTTGGCTCTGCAGCACGCCCTCTGATCTTTATACGTGTGCTCTGTAAAACAAATACCCCTGCCTCTCCCCTGTTAATATATAACAGCGGCCGCAGAAGTAGGAGCCCTTAGCACAAGGGCTTTATGTGTCCGTCCGAGAGCCAAAGCCTGTTTCAGATCCCGGGGCACCACGCAGCAGGGAGGGCTCTACCAGCCGTGGTGCTTCCGCCACCTCCGAGTCTCCCTGCGCTTCCCGCTGCTGCTGCAGGCCTGCGAGCACAGCGTGAGGGCTGGTCCTTGTAGCCAGCTCTCCATGTGCAGGGCCGGCAAACCGCCCGGCTGGCCCAGGGAGGAGTCAAACCTGCTGACTCTCACGCAGTGAGGCTTCTCACAGGTGTTTCGTCTTCCCACACTCAACACTGCCTCTCCTGCCGCCCTCAGCCTGAGTGCACGGTTCAGTGAGAGTTCCCAAGGACGGAGTCTGACCTCCCCGGGTGACAGATCCATTGCCTCGTACCCGGGTTTATAGCCACGTAAACACATGATCCCCGGGAAGAAATAATTGTGAACAAAGGGGCTGTTCTTGCACAAAATAAAAAACAAAGTAGAATTGAAAAGCCATTCTTTATTGTGCCCAGTGTTTTAGTAAACTAAGTGACAAAGCAACAAAAGATGAAGTGCTGCTGTATAATTTATTGGTATTTCCTTTCTCTTTTCAGAAAACAAATTGTTCTATGTTGGAAAAGACAGAAAACAAATGCGCTTGGTAATTGTTTCAGAGGAAGAGAAGAAAAAAGTGCTTGAGAAATGCCACGAAAATGCTGCAGGCACTCATCATGGCATATCAAGGACACTGACTTTAGTGGAATCTAATTACTACTGGACCTCTGTAACAAATGATGTCAAACAGTGGGTATGGGCTTATAGCTCTAGGGTATATTTTTAATGTATGCTTTGCTATAAACACTTTGTGATTCCCCCACAAGATTCATCTGTCTTGTGGGAGACATGTGAATACTGAATTTGGGCTAAAGTCTAGGGTTCATTTACAGAAGTTCCTGAGGGGACTTAGGAACACACATCTTGGGGGAAAAAGCACAACTTAAGCATATAAGTATTTGCACGTTTTGAACAATCTGAACATCACTGACTCCTAGTGAGTCATGCAGGGGTTTTGAAAACCTTGCTCCCCATTGGAGTTTGTCAAGCTCACAAGTAACGTTAGCAAGTTTTTTAAAATATTTTCCTTAGCTGATGAGCAAGTAAACACTTAGCGTTAGAAACACAGTCACAGCTAAATGCACAGAATACTTGAAAGACCTAAGAGTAAAAAACAATCATGAGAAAAGGATGCTAAAATGAATGTGTTCAGTGTATCCAGAAGATATGGAGGACCAATGGGAATTTATAGTATTATCCTCCTGCTTGTTTTAAACCCTCACCCCCACTCTTTACTGAGATCTTCGTCCCTGGTTTCTGCACTAGGTGTATGCTTGCCAGCATTGCCAAGGGGCAAAGAATACAACCAGCACAGCACCCAGATTGCAACCTATCAAAGCTGAGGACCCCTGGGCAGCAGTTGCTATAGACCTGATGGGACCTTTTAGTGCCACCAGCAGAAGCCACACAAACATCATTATTCTGACAGATCTATTCACCAAGTGGACTGTTCTGCTGCCGCTGGCCCATACTTCGGCAGCTGAAATTGCTAAGGCAATTGTAAGTGTGTTTTTCTTATATGGGCCACCTCAGAAAATGCCTATGGATCCAGGGAAGGAGCTTGTTCATCAGGTAGGTCTTGGCTTGGATGATTTGCAATTGTAACATTGTGTAACATTTTTCTGGAAGGAAGAACAAAAGCAAAATAACTTCTCAAGGGTCATAGTCCAGGTTTTGTTACTCAATAGTGCTGGCACAGGCTTTTGCTCTCCAACAATTGTATTTGATATGTTCACATTGACTCATATACTAAACAGAGCAATGTCAAAAATACCCTAAGGTGCAGCAAGTCTGAAGAACTTTACGCTTAATCCTCTCAAAGATGATGAAATAGCAATAGAAAGGCTGTGATATGGAGGAAGTTACAAACTGAGTGGCAAAACTGTGTCTAGAAGCCTTCATGCTGTCTCCTAAGACATACTTTAACTACCACTCTTGAATGTGGCCTGTTACGTGGGTATGTTTATATAAGAGCTTTTCTCAGTTGCCACAAGGAGTGGAAAGTCATATTGAATTTGTTTACTAGAGCTGTGATACCAAACAAGGAACTATTCAATAATTATGTTGTGCTTTTATTTTTAAAGATAAACCAAGAAGTGTTTGCGCTCTTTGGAATGAAACAAGTAGTAGTGGGTTATCCTCAGACAGATGAGCTAAATGAAAGAACAAGCAAGACAATCAAAGCTTTCCTTAACAGCTACTGCACAGAGCACCCAAATGATTGGGATGAGCATTTATCTGCTATTGCCTATGCTTTAAATTTGATTAATGTGGTATGTGAAAGCTCTTCCCCTCCTGCGAGTTGGGACTGATGTCCCCGGGAGTACCTGCAAAGCTGTTTGCTAAACATGCTTGCTTTTTGCTCCCCACTGAAATAGGAGCCAGATGAAAGTACCCCATATTTCCAAATGTTTAACCGTCGCCCGTATGTGGCTGAGTCAACAAATGCACATGGGGAAAGAGAAGACAGCGTGTTTGCCAAAATATTTGAAGCAACGAAGAAAGCCAGGCAAGCACTGGAGGAAGAGAAAACCACCGACTGTCAGGTAAATTCTGTAGATTCGGATGTTATTGGGAAGAAGACATGAAGAGAAATAAGGTAGAAAGATTTGAAATGTAAAGTGAATTAAACCTTTTAGAGTAGTGAGGTTTTTTTTTTTTTTTTATCTCACCATGAGGTCTTTGGATCCCAGTGCACATGTGCTTGTTTGTATGGAGAGGAGGTAAACAAGAAAACAGTAAGTTCTCTCTCAGCTTGGCTAGGTTGTTTCTGTTGGGCCTAATGGAGGTTTAAAGCGAGTGCTTGGGGAGTGTTATTTAAAGTAGGAACGCTGCTAAAATCAATTTCTTGAGAACTTTGCTTTTTTATATGCTACACATTAGACATATACAAAGACATCTAATCTTAGAGTTCAGCATTATTATTCAATGTTAGAAAAATCTATGGTGACTCTTAGGAAAGGAAAATATTTTGTTTGTTTCCTTTCACAGGTAGTGAAAGGCCCATCAGATGAACAGAAAACCCGAAATAAGCTTACTGTCAAAAGGAAGCCCAAACAGTTAAATCCCCTTCGCCTTAAAGTTGGGCATGAGGTCCTCAGACAAAGGAAAAACTGGTGGAAAGATGGCCGTTTTCAGTCAGAATGGGTTGGGCCTTGTATTATAGATTATATCACAGATAATGGCTGTGCCATATTAAGAGATGCCATGGGATCCAGGTTGAAAAGACCCATCAAAATGTCTCACCTTAAGCCATACGTAAGAGGATCCAGCGAAAAAGGTATGCATGTGTATAAATATATATATATATATATAGATATAGATATTTTGAGAGGACAGTTTAACTTTTCTGTCATGGTGTGGTATTAGGTGAGGTAATGAACCACAAGGACACAGGCTAATAATGTAATCGCATAAGGTGAACAGCAGGCATGACTACTCTGAAACCTGTGCAGAGCAGAGAGAACAGCTAATGAATCATATTTAAAGGGTCTTTAAAAATAGCTTCCATTAAAGCTGCTTCCATGTGGTTTGGCCCTATTCGTGCTGGCTGGTGAAAACATGCTGAAAGCAGAGCCAACCTGAACCGCGTTCAAAGACTGTTTCCTAACTTTGCTCCCGGCTTGGTGTGTGTGGGAGAAAAATGTCAGGATTCACCTTGCATTTCCTTGTGAAATGGAAACCTATTTTTTCCTCTTAGTCTGACTAGTGCAGATTGTGCGTGTTTATACCCTGCCGCCCCCATCTTCTCTTTTTAAGCAAACTATCTTCCCAAAACCTTAAATACAAAGACTACCTCAAATTAAGTTGTAATACTGAAATGGTAAATATGCTTCTCTTACTGGAGTAAATGTACCTATTTCACGCAAAGATTTTTAATCACTTAACATTTTTAATAAAATTTTTAATCACTTAAAATGATTTAAATTCCAAGTTAAATTCCAACTGAATCAAGGATTTAAATCCAAAAATAGCAGCCATTTCTTTTCAGCTAATGCTGTGTTTGAGTCACGTTAGACACTTAGAAAAAAAGAATATAAATTAATAAAAGCATAAAAAAGTTTAGTCCAGATATCTTTGTAGGATCAGGGTCTAATATATTCACCGCTGACTACTGCAGAAGCTGTAAGTAAATGTACATTTTCTCCCCCTTTTCCAACAAGGGATTAAAGATTAGTTGTCTGATACAAGTAGAAAAATGCTTAAATTATAAATATTTACAAAGCTTAAAATTCTAGAGTGATGTTCATACATAGTTAAATTGTGCAGGAAAGTAAACCAAGCTGTGAAGAAAGCATTTGCAGGGCTTCCTGTGAAGTAAATGTGAAAAGGTGCATCTTAAGTGATAGTATTTGCCATGTCCCTGCTTACCAGATTTAACGGTGTTAGTATTTTGCTTACACACACGATTTTGGAGCGGGGCATCTGCTGTCTGTATGTCAGGCCTTCAAACCATGTCTTGCTTTGCTGAGCACTAGACACAGCCTGAAAATGCAGTCCTCGTTTTAAGGTGAGGAAGAAAGATACTAAGGTAAGAAAGGGCTGCTAATGGCAAGGTTATTTTCTCCTTCCCTCTCCCTCTCCCTCTCCTTTTTTTCCCCATAACGTAGTCTGAAGGTGAATCCTGAGTCAGTGTTTTGGCAGAGTTCCCATTATAGGCCTTTCAGGTTTACAGGCTGGCAACAGTAAATTGAGTAAAATGGGGTTCTTTGCTACCTGGCAATCTACAGCTAGGCAGAAGTTCCAGAATACCTTAAATCACATATATACCCATTCTGTCTGAAGCAGCATTTTTTCTTGTTTGAAATGTGGGTTAGTTAATATTAAACTCTGGGTCAGTGCTCTAATGTTTCAGGAGTACAAATAAGCAGATTTAGGACACATCTATTGAGAAATATAGCCATAAAAGTGCAGAATCTGCTTTCTGCATCTCAGAGTCATTTGTAGCCCCCTGTGTAGAGATAGTTATCTGCTGAATGGCTTTTCTGATTTAACAAAATACCTCATTTTATCCTCCTGTGCTCCTGTGAGCAGGCAAGCAGGCCCTAACATCATCCTCCAACACAAGAAGGTGTTAACTCCACATTAACTATTACATTTCTAATTTCTATTTCATTGGAACTCACTTGGAACAAGTCGAACACTTCAACATGTTATCAGATAGAAGAAATGTCCAGTAGTACTATAGAATAACAATCATTTGCTCTAATCTCTAACATAAATAAATATGTTAATGCACAAACTCAGTTTATAATTTTGTGTTTCTTAATTTCTAAAGAAGACTCTGTGCTGCACTGAGACTTCCTAGAGAGAGTCTGGAGTAGCTGCATTTTCTGTGTGGGATACACAGAGCAGAAGCAGTTACCTATAACATTAGGGGACTACTACTGTACTAAGATAGTAGTTCAGTAGGTGACTGGCAAACCTCAAGGTTTACTGACATTGCAAAGAAATCCTGTTCACAGGAAGCAGTGAGGAATATTTTGGGGAGGTACCAGATATACCTGAGCATTTGGTTCTTAGTGCAATTAGTACATCCATATTATCAAACTGCTGTCACTCAAACATTCTTGCCTTATTATTGAAATTGCTTTGCAAAATGATTCAACACCTCAGCCATCATTTTTTTTTTTTGTGGTTAATGATGTCAATGACTCATACTGAACTGGAAAGATCTGCTTTAAAAAGTACTTTTCTTTTGCAGACAACCATTACTTCTTACACGGTGCAGTAGTCGTTGACCATGACTATATTGGCTTTTCTGAAAAATCACATAATCCACGCCAGCAGGACCCCATGGAGGAAGGGGGAGTAAAGGCCTGTGCAGGAGATGTGGTGTCGACTGTGCAAATACCCCCTTCAGCTGGCCAAGACCAAGCAGCAACAGGTTGCAAACAGCAGCCTGACCTAACGAAAGAGCGTGGCCTTGGACCCAACGCCGCCCAGCCACAGCAGTGGCCTTCACCCTGCTGGACACTTCAGGGCAAGACAGAGGATACCTAAGCAAATAAGCGCACGTCATGTTTTACTGGCAACTTTCCAACTTCTGTGCCAGACCTTGACACTTTTAATAGCTCCTAGTTCCTTAGACAAATGCAAGTCCCTACTGTATGTATTTAAGAATCCTGCAGATATCTGGTGGTTAAGTGACACGGGCATTAAGATGCAGTCCCTGTGTTATCAGAATTCTGGCACAACCTAGAAGCAGCATGTAATCTTCATGCAGTTGAACTACAGACGGGCTGGTGGCAGATACGCATGTATGGAGCAAGGTGACCCTGCCTCCCTGTGTGTTGGCTCAGGGAACGTCCCACCATTTCATTCCAATGACCTTTCATCAGTCCTCAGCTGACTCATTTTTAACATGCACAGATATTGTGGGATGAAGCAATTTAATATAAATTTTGCCTCTAGTGCTGAGGAGTCAAGAAGCTCATGTCCTCCCTTCTTTTGTTATAAAACCCTTTCCCATTCTTTCTGGGAAGCTGCAAACTCTGACCTTTGCAGCTTTTATTCTCAAGTTTAGCCCTAAGATCTTGTAGAACAGTAAAACTGCCAAAATCAAGTACAGGCAAGGTTCTGCATATGAAGCAACGGAGCCTGCAGCTGTTCCCTGCTCATCAAAACTTTACTAGGGAAAGCAATTTTAGTCTCCCAGGCAAGTCAGAATCTGAAGAGTTCTCAGCATTTACTTGTGCTCTCTTCACAAGCCTCTGATTTCCCTTGCTCTCACTTAAGAGTTACAACAGGTTTGGAGGAGAATTCTTCTTCTTCCATTGTCAGTGCTCTAGGAAACGTCAAAGACCCATGTTGTTTATTCTAGGAATTCCTTGACCCAGTTGCTCTTGGCCTGCATCTCTTGCTGAGAGGACTGGCAAAATCTACTGTTACAGTCAGTGGGACAGTAATTGATCACAGCAAGAGGGTTCAGTTCGTCTTAGGCAGAAGGACTCAGTCCTCAAGGCTGTTTAGCTACCAAACTTATACAGAAATTCATGCTTGGTTTATGGTTTGACCCATCCCAGGACATGGCTGTGTAAGAACTCAGTATCGTCATGCTATTCTTGAATAACATCCTAAAATGCTTTCTAAATACAAAGTAGTTCATGTAGTCCCACATACAGCTTTTTTTCTCCCACTGAGACACTGTTTCACAAAGAAGGTGCCTAGCAAAGACAATTGGATATTATGTCCTAGCACCTCCGTGTCAAACACAAAGATGAACAAGGTTCGTGTTGTTCATTGATGACCACGCTCCAGCTCAAAAGCCCCTCCATATACACATTGCTTTTACCCCCAATGTATATTGTCCTTTGAGGCCAATAATTTTTATAATGATTTTTCTAATGCAGTTTCTAATGCAGCAGCAAGTAAGTGGGCTTGCTGCAATACATTTTTCCCACTTACAGAGAAGGCTTGACAAGAAACAACATTCTGTTAACCTATCTTGAAAACAAAATGACAAATACCATGTGCTTATAAACAGGAAGAAGCTGGTGATTGCGAGCGATGGTCTTACCTCGTTTTTCTTCTGTAATGAGCAGGGTGTTTTTCTTCAGGAATAGCAATTTAAAGATGTTCCGTCCAGGAGCTGGGGCGACAGGCACACGCTCCGGAGGTCCAGGGCATGGTAATGACCTGGCTGGCAGTTTCTGCACCCATCCTTCCTAGCAGAGCCCCGCTGCTCTGAGCCAAACTCGCCTGCTCCCTGCAAACCTTTCGTTCTTTCGTGGGCCTTTCTGCCCCAAGTGGCATCTTCTGCTAGGGTGGACTTGTTACACAACAGGGTCTTGCCTACCAGGATCTTGGCAGGGGGCTGTTTGCTGCTAGAATGTGGGTTCTTTCACAGAGATAAAATCAGGTGGAGGATAAGGAAGCTGCCTCCAAGATGCCCTTCTGCTCTGTTAGAGCAATAAAAACCTACTCCATATGTTATTTTTCCAACTGGACGGTTCCTTATTTGCACAGTGCAATAAAGCTGCACTGCAGAGCGGGGCAGAGGGAGGGGAGAGCTCTAAGAAGTCATAGGTGCTTCCGAGAGCTCTCCTGCTGGAGAGGAAGAAAGGCAAAGCTGGCTGTGGGAGAGGGAAAACAGCAGATGCCGTATCCACACAGCGCTCCCTTCCCTTCCTGCTGTGCTAACAGGCAAGTGTTAGTGCCTCTTCAGTTCAGCTAAATAGAGCCTTCTCTGCATATAAAGGGTTTAGTGAGCTGAAATACATCAAATACATCCAAATGAATGATGCCAAAAACAACCAGGAAGAAGAAGAAAATCCCTCCAGGGAACTTGGGAGATTCGGAGCAGCACAAGGTGCTCAGGGAAGGAAATGGGATAGAATCCGTGCCCCCTTGTGGTGCATTGCACGGGCAGGAGGAAGAGGAGGTTGTGCAGCATGAAGGAAAATACAATGATACTTGCACCTCCCAGCTCAGAAATACAAACTTTGACCCTTTGGGTTTGCTGGAGGTGCTAATTACCAGGTCAGAGCTGGTTGAAAAGCGTGTCCCAAACCTACCAATCTCTGGTGAAAAACTTGTGTACAACCATCGAGAGTTAAGTACAGAGCGAAAACCACAACTCTCTTGCTTGGCTACGTGTGTGCAGTGCTTGCCCATGCTGTGCTGAGGTGCTCACACTCTTCGCTGTCCGCGACATTTCAAAGTTTCTCCCTCCTCCATCATCTGACTGAATGTTCCCTGCTGAAGGATGCTGATGAGTCATGATTTGCTTTTCACAGCAAACAGTTAACAAATCTTTGGGAACCGTCAGTCTGGAGGACCAAATGAATGTGTTTATTCATTTGTTTGGGTGCAACATCCATGTCAATGGCCTTTTGCAGCAGACCTCATTACTTTAATGACCTCCCATCAAAACCTGTTCCCACAGTAACCTGCTTGGCATTTTCAAAATAGATAATGGATTTTTTTTTTTTACCTCTTGGGAACAGAACAGAGGCTTTCAATTAATTTATTGGACTAGCTAAAAATACAGTGTGCAACTTGTGGAGTCTCAGCAGGCGGCGGGAAGGCGGCGAGGTGCTTGTTGCCCACATCTGCAAGCTGCCCGTCCCATCCCATCCCTTCTGCCCATCCCATCCCAGCAGGAGGAGATGCCCCCATTGCTAGTCACTAAGAGCAGGTGATGGGGTAAAGTGGAAGGTTAAATTGGTAGGAGAAAACAGGATTTAGCAGTGTCTTAGGGGTGATTGGTATTACACTGCTCTACCCAGAATGAGAGACCTGCCAGCCTTCTGATTCAAGGCTGTAGGAAAAACATGTTTGGGTCCTGCAGGTGATGTTGCCCCGCTGCAGATTTTCATCACAGTGCCCAGCCGCCCTGGAGAAGGCCTTCCACAAGTACCTGTTGTTGCTCATGAGGATCTCTGCGCTTTGATGGGTGAAACTGGAGTGGTCTGAGCCGCAGCTGATGCCAGAAACTGCCTTGACCCATATGGTGTTTAAGACTGAGCTAAAAACAATACATCAGATTTCATCAGTTCAGTCATCAATCACCAGTTAAAGACCTAGAAAAACGAGAGCGTCCTACCTCGCAACAGAGCGGTGCAGCAGGCGGCGTTACACCGGCAAACCCGACCCTCTGGTTTCCGGGCTCCCCGATGTTGGGCGCCGCGGCCCTGGGGGTTGCTAGCGCGCAGGCTGTGCGCGGGCGGGCTCCGCGGCCCCGTGGGCGTCCCGCCGCCGTCGCCCTGCAGGAGCCTGTTGCCA
>VWPW01000694.1:0-65821 GCA_013389825.1 Crypturellus undulatus
GCCCCGGCCAGAAACCCGCGGCAACTAGGAAGATGAATCCAGAGAACATTTAAAAGACCTTAATCAATGAGCACAATGCTGACTCTCAACATTCATCATTGGGGAGAAACAGTCATAAATCTGATGCATCAACAAGATTTTCATAATAATTCCTGCAGCAATTGACACTCAATACACTAAAACAAAACTAGAATGTGTGGAATAAAATTATCTTGCATTAATTTGTATGCTGCAGTATTCATTACTACTCAGGAGAAGTAATGAAGAAGAGCTAGGGTAAGAACAGAAGAAGACAAAGGCAAATGCTTATCTATTTGTGTTTCTCTGTAAAAAAAAAATTAAAACAAGGCAAATGCATATATTAAAAAAACAGTTCTTAAATAAGTGCAGTGGTACTAAGGAGCAAGAATTAAACACCACTTAAAGATGGGATTCCTTCTTGGCTTCATTAATCAATATTTCTTTTCCATTTCCATTTTTAAAAAATAAAAGTGGGGTAAATTTTAAACGCAGATAGGCAGAAAGAGAAACCTTTTGTAATTTTGAGAGGGTCTTTTTTGTTGGTTCACTTACCATTTCTGTTGGCAAAGTACCTTTTTCAAAAATGCAGAACTTGTATGCTGAGAAGTCAGAGGAAACAGACCCTTAAAAGCAGAACTGTGTGCCCTTTAAAAATATTTCTGTGAACAGAAAGATTTAATGTCACTCATGAATTTCTATTTTAACTGTCCAGTGAATTACAAGAAGGCAGAGAAAATTGGATCCTCCAAAATTCTGAACACTGAAGCTGAATGATCCCAGGCTCTATTAGGCTCTCATTAGAACAAAGGCATAAAGTTGATCATCGTAGTTTTATTTCTGAGCGGTGGCTTTTCTGTATTTGCTCTAAATAGGGTTCTATTTTATTTAAAAATTCTTGAATCTCTACATAATTAAAATGTTTCTACTGCTCCCAGAATCAAAGAATCCCTTCCCCTTGTTGGCTCATCAACCACCTGCATCAAGAAGTTATCTGCAATGCTCTGCAGGAACCTCCTGGGCTGTCTGCTCCAAGCTGTGTGATTATCCCAGCAGACATCAGGGTGGTTCAATTTCCCCATAAGGACCAGGGCCTGGGATCTTGCAGCTGCCTGTAGAAGGCCTCATCCACTTCCTCTCCCTGATCAGGTAGCCTGTAGCAAACTCCCATGACAGTGTCACCTTTGTTGGCCTGCCCATAGGTTCTTGACCCATGCTTCATCCTCCCCTATGCTGAGCTCCATATATTCCAGTTGCTCTCTCACTTAAAGAGCAACTCCACCACCTTGCCTTCCTGTCCTGTTCTTCCTGAAAAGCCTAAAGCCATCCATGACCACATTCCAGTCATGAGAGCTGTTCTACCATGTCTCAGTAACTGCAATGAGATCAGGGCCCTGCAATTGCACACACATCTCCAGTTCCCTTTGTTTATTCCCCGTGCTGCATGTGTTTATGTAGAGGCATTTGAGTTGGGCTCTCAATGTGCCTCTCTTTCTAGCTGAGGCAGCTCAAACTTGACCATGCAGGCCTTCAGGAGTTCTGTTTTTTTTCCCATATCGCCTCTTCAGGTTTAGGGCCCCCAACACAGGCTATGGAGTTAGGCTGCTGTGAGTGGCATGGCAGGCCATCACCTACCCCATAATACCTACCCTCTCACCTTCCTCTGAGGTCATAAACATAAATGCTACTATTTAAATGACCAGTTTATAATTTGACAGTTAGTTAGGTTGAAACACTCCAGAATGGCTTTGAAATTGGGATACACAGATTGATATAATTAAGCAACCCACATAAAATAGATGAGTGCTAGATCAAGTCTGTTACCTGTTAACTTCCATATCTATATCTATGCAAATATCTATATAAAAAATTATGCCCCCCCAAAAAAACAGTGAAAAACTAGATGTCTCTAAACATTTGAATAGATAGGAATTTTTTATTTATACCAGGTTTAAAATAAAGTTTCAGACACAAGATCTTCCCTCTCCCCAGCTGTGCTGGGTTATATCATTGTGTTCGTGTGAATATAACCACCAAAATCCAACCTAAGCTGACCAGTGTCAGATAGACTATACCTGAAGCAATATCGGATATCATACAACTTTGCTTCTCATACACAACTCACTCGAAAGTGGCCCAAAGTGAAAAACAAGAAAAAGAAAAAATAAAAAGAAGAAAAATCTATGAACGAATGAAAAGGAAAAATTGTAAATAGAATGCAATGAGAAAAGTGCCTACTGGACAAATTACTCATCAATCTGAGAACAAAAGAATCCAGCCTAATCTGAACTTTAATTTCATCTCTTTCTGAATACTACTCTTCCTCACTCCCATTTCATTCTGACCAGTGAAGGGTTTACAAAGTTCAAGATTTTACAAGTAATTTGATGTGCAAGGACAATCTGTTCAGAAGCAGCAGAGATTTAACACCAGAATATGAAAAAGAAAACATGGGTCCCCCAAAATCATGTTGTGATTACTCCATGTATGATAAAATTGATGAGAAACATTATCGGTCCCAAGAACCTCTAACGACCTTTTGCTGTATTCTCAATATTTCTTCTGGGGCTTCTGTTCCAGCATTTTTCTCTTCTATTCTCGTTCTATTTTGTCTCACTTTCAGGTAGTGTGTTTTGTTGCTCCTGGAATATAAATTAACATGCTATTGGCACCAGAAGTCTGACAGTATGAATAGAGGCCAAAAAATATCTGTTTTGAATTCAAATGAAAAAAAAAAAGAATAACTAAATATAGGCAATGATGAAGTCTGCCTGGAGATCCAGGCTTGAGAGAACAGAATGTACACAATAATTATTGCATACTCATTTACCAACCTGACTAGATATTGCTATTAATTGTTTTCACTGTGAGAATATCTATGGACTTTTTTGTTTATTTCTGGTCTCCCTTTCAGCATTGGAACAACCTGAAGAAAATGGAAGTCACCCGCACTGTTTATTTATGCCTACTTATACATCGTCTTGTCTCTGCAGACACACAGTTGCCTGCATGATCATGGATTCTGTAAATGCTGTTGCCCTCTCATTCCTTGTGCCTTTTATCACTATTGAATATAGCAGTGTGGTTAACTCACTAACTTTAAAAA
This sequence comes from Crypturellus undulatus, assembly GCA_013389825.1. Classification (NCBI taxonomy): domain Eukaryota; kingdom Metazoa; phylum Chordata; class Aves; order Tinamiformes; family Tinamidae; genus Crypturellus; species Crypturellus undulatus. The sequence goes on from VWPW01000694.1 coordinate 3,125, forward strand.
AAAAAGTCTAGTAATCAGAAACATGTCAGTAGTGGTGACACAGGATATAGGAAATACATCACCCATTTTTTTTTAGTGTTAATGTGGTATTTGTAGAGTGAACTCCTTGCCTTCTCGCATCACTGGGAGCTTGACATCTGACTTCAAAAGCATTTATATTTTATCCACAGAAAAAGGTCTCTCAGTTCTTTGTCTAAAGGCTTAGAATCATATACCTGTCTTGCTGTGAGCTTGTCAACTACTGCAAAAATATATACACCATATACTATAATATGGCATGTATATACTATGTGTGTGAATGCATGCATATATATATGTATATGTGCTATCTATGCACTATATACATATTCACAGAAATACCATATTATACTATATATAAATCATAGTGAAATGCATTTTTTTTACTTCTGTCATTCATTAATGCATTAACCTTTTTCAAAATTGATATTTTTTTATACTGGACAAGAGAAGCAGAATAGGCTCCCTGGAGCTACAGGAAATTTAAGACATTGAACCTACAACTTTTTGAGACACATTAACAGCAAAACCTACTTTTTGAAGACTGGAAAATATTTCTGTAATATATACGTATAGCAATAATTACCCCTAATATAGTGATAATTGCATTTTATTTCATTATTCTCTTTTATACTTGAGACAATTTTGCATCTTTTCTAGCTTCCTGTTCAGAAGATTATTTTGTACAAAGGATTTAACATACAAATCTCAAACCTGTATCATTTTTTTCAGTGATGAGTTGGATGGTCACCTAAAACTGTGCAACAGAATTATTATTCTTGTTTTCTCTTTATAATCATAAAGGTAATCTTGCAGCACAGCAGTGGCTGCAGCATTCTGCTCTGTCTTGTATCCTTAGCAACACAACCTAGTTCCCTTATTCAGAGAGTTCAGGGTAATATAAAAGTGTCATATCCCCTTTGAAAGGATAGGTATCAACACCTCGTACCACTCAGTATGCAAACACAGTGAGGAGTTAAACTCCATGAGGAGCCCATCAGCTCAACAGAAACATGACATTTAGGAGGCCAACTGGTGCTATAACTCTAAACCAAATTCTTTACAGCTGTGCTGCAATTGAAGTGAAATTCATGATAAAACTGCTTCATTATAGGCTATAGTTTATGCTCATAGGTAAAATACCAGACAAATTAAAAACTCCCCGCTCTTTAGGATCTTGACATTTTGAAAGTTATAGGAACCAATAATGTATTGAACTCAGAGCCAGTCATTATATCATGAACAACATAAAGCTAATATCAACATCCAGTGAAATAAACTGGTTATTATTAGCTCACTCATACTGATTTTATATGAATATAGAGAACATGCAGGAGAGAAATAGCACTGATTTTAAAAATCATATAAATGTTAGTTTTTTATTGCCTTATAATCCACAAGGATGTCATTTTAGTGAGGAAGTTACATCATTTAATCATATGTGAAGAAAGAATCGTTTATTATTAATTTTATGTATGATAAAATCAGACTGCTGTTCTTTGAAAAGTTAAAACCAAATATGCAGATTTTCATGGTGTTCATATGGGTGACATCATTATCACATGAAAGCAAAATGAAAACCCACATATCTCTAAGTGGTAAGAGATGAAAATGCAAAGTTGTATCTTCTTCATTTTGTCAGATTTTGTCAAATTTTATACCTCTAACATAAATAATATTTAGGAAAAAAAAATCCAGATAATTGTACTCCATTCTTCAACTGTTAAAAGTAAGATTATGGTAAAACTCATCTCCTTTCAGTAATGACCTGTTCTTGGCAAATTTATACTATTCTGCTTTTTTTCCTTACCTGACAGCTATTGATCAGGGCAAACAATGGTACATTTTAGATGTTCTCCTGAAAGCAAAATAATCTCTGCATACCAGGCAGGACTGCTGTTTGAAGATAGGTCCTTTGGAAAGTCCTTTAAGAATCTCATATTTTTCTTGTAACCCAATTAAGGTTCCATCTGTTTGACCAATCCTTTCGTGGAACAACAGGGCTAATACCTACACTGGAGCCACTCAGAACTGCTCTGAAGCAGCTGGGAGTAACAGAGGGCATCTCCCACTGCAGAGCTCGTAGTATGTGCACATTTATTCTATTCCAAAGCCTATTTTTTAAATATACAATTGTAAGTAAATGAAAATGCGTATCAGATGAAAAAATAAGAGCAAATAAAAAAGGCCGGACAGAAATCAAGTGGAGATGATATAACAGGACTTTTTTGTGAAACATCATTTACAAATTACTATGTCTCTGAATGAGACTATCAAATTTCAGACAATTCCCCACACTAGAAAATACTCAAACAGCACACAGGAAACTATTTCATGGTATCTTTAACAGGCCAAAATTTCTTTCATTGCATGGTCTTCAGTAAACGAATGAACCTTAATTATCCCAATGGGGTTATATTATTAAATAAGTCAACAAAGACACATACTTGAGGAAGCCATGGTAATGTAAAATATACAGATTTTTTTTCTACAAAAAGCGTTACCAGAAACAGTGATTTATTAGTGAAACAGAGTCAGTCTGCTTCACAGGAAGACTTCAAAACTCCATTTAAGAAGTTGTTCATTATATTTTAATGATATAAACTGAGCATCAACCTCTTCAGATTTCTGAAAACTCCAAAAAATAAGCAGATAAGAACTAAAAGAATGTGTGAAACACTTCTAACATGAATGTGCAGAATTCAGAGAACTCTGTGCATGAACAAGTGAAAACTGAAATGAAGGTTTTTCTTGAATGAAGATGAATCTCTGCTTCAGATGCAAACATTGTCCAGAGAGAATGCTGTCCGTGCTGCTGTCCATGTCCTACTGTTGTTGATGAGCTATGAGGAATACATAGAGCGTAAAATTCGGAACCTGATTGTTCGCTGCCAGCTTTTGCTTTAAGAGACAGCTGCTTTTGCTTCTGTAGTATGTGATCCTGCCTTTGGGGATGTATTACAACCTTCCACCACACACCATTCAAAAAGACCATTTCTGTTTCCCTGAAAATTGTAAGATCAGCAGAGTCAATAAAGGACTGAAAGATACTGTTATGCCTGATGACTAACAAATCCCTTAAAGCAAAGACTGACAAGTAAAACAGATTTAATATCTCAATAAAAGTAGACATATTATGGTCAGGAATAAAAAATCTCTCAAATCAAGAAGTAGCAAACCATAATCACTATATGAATGTGTACTTTGACTAAGAGCTGTATTAACTCTGAATATTAATTCTTCTGCAAACAAATGGGAGAGGAAAAAAAATCAGTGCTTTGAAAACAAAGTATGTAGCTTATGATAAGTGTATGAAAAGGCTTAAATTGAAGAGCTGTAAATCAGACCAAAATGAATTCATGTCAGAAGCTACTATGGAATAAAAAAAGTGAAAACTTTGGGAAATCTGAAGGACTGCAAGAAAAGTTCAGCCTGACTTTAAAATATAAAAAAAAATAGTCTTAAGAACAAAAATCTACTCAGCTATATCCATGGCTGAAGTATGTATTTTATTGTAAGGATAACTGGAAACAAGAACTAAACTACTCTGACCTTTTAAATATGTGTATTGCTGCTGAATCCTATCCCAGTCATTTACTTATTGAAATGGCTACATTTCCTCTTGACATAGAAAAGTAAAATAATTCTTCCTCATTCTCTTCTGACATACAATTGTAGTTCCAGCTGTGCAAAATGCTTATTTGCCCTATAAGTAAAATCTATCTCTTTAAAAGGAGAATGAGCATCCTGAATTTGGAAGGAGAACATGCTGCTTGAGGGAAAAAAAAAAGGTGGATTCATAACTGAGGGAGGGCAGAATTCCGGATTCTTTACCAGTCAGTCAGAATACAGTGTTTATTTTCTTGTTTTGTCAATGTCAAGGTGATCTGACTGCTCCAGATATTGAAGTGATGTCACATCTTGTGAGAACGGGATAGATCCCAACAAAGCCCAGGTGACGACTGATCCTCATTGCTCAGGAGTGAAAGTTGGTTCACAAGAATCTCAAATGAACTAAAAAAGGAGTGTCAATGATCTCCATGGATCTGAAAACCATTTGTTGCCTTTCCTTAAGATATAAGGTCTGGATTCTGCAAATCATATTCTTAACACTCATCTTTCTACTAACCTTCAACCAAAGGTGGATTCAACCCACCCAATCTTTTATCCACATTTGCATTTGTGTAAATTTTCTTTGCAGCTTCCCAAGCAAAGCAAAGGCAACCAGTTGGTGATTTTTCCTATTTCTCTTAGGTACTTACCTCAAGATGTTATGTTTCTCACTGTGAGACCCTCTTATTCTCCATTAACTGCAGAGGGAACTCAGACAACTAGTTTAGACTGGCTAAAATTAGGTGAGCCCATTACCATCCCATATGTATTAGCTAATCAGAAACCACTCAAGCATGTGATCCCACACCTAATAAAAAATTGGTAATTATTTTATTCACCTAACATTTAGTTAAAATCTGAGCAGAATCACGATACTCTAAAAAGTGACAGAAAGATGTAACATTGTAAAGAATTCACCATTAAGATTTGAATTTTCTTGCATGTGCAATTCTGGACAAACTGTGCAATTGTTTTGTGTACTGGAGCTTCATATTTCTAGGGGGCATCCGTTCATTGCAGCTAATCGCCATATTATGTTTGGCCCAGATGCAGCTCACCACATAGGAAAAGCTCTGCTTTCTGTAGGAGAATTTATGTTGTTTTCTCACTATTGCTGGCTTTCTAATCATCTAAATCATGAATCCTTTGAAAGCATGTTCAGTATACATAAAATATAAATATATATATGTATATTCTTATGAAATATGTAACAAGAAAAATAAAATGAAGAAGGATAATTATTTCAAAATGAAGTTAAGATACAAAAAAAGCCTCTGTAAGCAAATGTTACTAGATTTGCTATGGCTTCAAACTAGTAAGCACAGGATGTCATCTGAAAATGACAATGTAGTATGTATCCCAGGAGATAAGCCTTCCATATCATGCAGAAACTGCACTACTTTTTAAGCTTTTTAATTTCTCTCACTTCTGTGTAGAAAAATCCTGAAATGTTTAATTTGAATAAATACCCAAGGATGCACAATAAAGATATGCCTTAATCAGAAATAAGACAAAAACTTTAACCTAAAACTGAAAGGGGACACATAACATAATTGATTTTACAAGAGGGAAAATGAACAAGAAGTTTCACTAACTTATCTAAAATATAATGTAAGGATAAACAAAGTAATTTTCAAGTTATTCCTGTTGCCGAGCTACTGAAGAGAGATAAACAGATCTGATAGTAATGCCAGATATCAGTTAACTTGCAAGTTCAGAACTCTACCTGGAATTTTGTTAGAACCACTTTTGTTGTTTATATGTATGCCATCTACAAATGTTTTCATTAAAGTATTTTATATAATCATATCCTATTTTCACAGATAAAAAGAGATTGATGCATCATTTTTCTACCTCATTCTCTTGGAATGAGAATGATATTGATAAGATCAAAATATATGAAGACACTACTTTTACAGAGAAGGAAAAATGGTTTGTCATCCTTTATCAGCCAGCAGAAAACATGATGTCCAAATATTAGGCTTTTTAACTCAGACTTTAAGATTTTACTACCTTGCCACTCTGAAGCCTCCCACCACATTTACTAAATCCCAAGTCACCTGCCCCCAAAGGAGGTTCTGATTTGGATCTGTTCTTTGAAGAATTGTCCATTATCATCTGCTCAAAATTTTTGATGCAAGCATTCAAACAAAAGGTCTTCTGCACTTATTAATGGTCTAAACAACCACAAAAGGGAGCAGAGAGCAAAGATGAGAATACATGTTCACTCCTAACGTCTAAGTCTGCATTGGTAACTAGCCAAATGGGACTTCTCTAAGTGCTGGTAATCATTTATAACTTTTTATGAAATGAAAATCTGTAATGAAAATGAAAACTATATCACTATATATAGAGAGAGGGTACCTCTTTCTAAATTTTTGAATTATGCATTTGAGAACATATACCTTCTTTTTTACTTGGCCTATAGAGCCTAAAACTCAAAAAACTCCAGTTCTGATGTGCCACAGGACTGATATGCAGTATTTGTAAGTTTTCTGTGCTTTAAATATTGATCCTTTATGACAAATGCAGCTAAGTGCAAATCTACATGTGCGTATAAAAGCTTGGAAGTTCAGGGCCTTTACATATATAAACTTTATGTATACTTTATGTGTATAAACTGTATATAAACTAAAATAGCTTACGATGTTCAAAGTTTCCTCATACAAATACACACACTTTTTATTACTCTATTTGGAAATGATTTGTAAATAAATGGTGTGTCAGAAATACTAGCCTTCAGCTCTAACAAGTGAGCCAAGCAATTACTCTAACAGTTCACCACTCTCTGTGACTGTCTGCTAGCAAATCAACAAATGACTCACCGTAATTTATTAACCTGATCCAAAGATCTTATGTAGCTGACTTTGCTAAACAATGTGGGCATATTTTAACCCAACTGGTAGTAAAAAAAAAAAATCCAAGTATATGAGAAACAGGCATTGCTCCTTTCTCAAGTTTAGATAAAGATACTCAAGCTACATACATATATATACGTGTCTGAGAACATGGAAAGGAGAGATAGGAAAGAAAGACAGAAATTTCTCACAACTAACCTCTTATCCTACCTGAGAAAAGAGTAAGAAAGGTTGCTTTGGTGTAGAAAAAATGAGGTAAATGTTTGTGGGCAAAAAAAGAGGGAAAACTTCTCAGCATTATCTCACCAAAAAAAAGGAATTTGTAGCTTAAGAAACTGCAGACCTTGCAAATCTTTTTTTGAAAAGTCATTTACCTTTAAGAGCACCAAGAACTACAATAAAAGCCAAAGGAGCTTTTTCCAGTTGGTTTTCCACTTGTATCTTCGGGTCAAGTAAAATAATTACAGCACTCAGATCCATTTATCTCTAAAGGGAAAATCAATTCTGCAGAACAAATAATGTCTTCTTTTGTCTTCGGTCTCATCTCACTAAAGTAACAAACACATTTTCATCTGCCTCTATGTAACAGAATATATATGTGTAGCTTTTGATTCTGTTTTTAAGAATGTGCTGTTGGTATTATCCTAATTACATACAAATCACTTTCATATGTTCACATTAACAGCAGGCCGTTTGATTATTGTAACTTCACTTTGCATTTCATTAAAACCAAAACAATTCTGGTGTACAACCTAAATATGTTGACTTAAATGTTTATTTTCTTTCTATAAACAAGAAAGACACTATATTTCATCTAGGTAATAGAGTTACTCCTGTGTACCATCTTATCTTCAGTTAAAATCAATTTATATCAAGCAAAGTTCTTAGGCTTATCTATCTCCTATTTGTATTCCTGAAAAAATGAAATGCTTGAACTGAGCTCCTACAATTCATGGATGTTATCTGCCTTGACTTCAGCAAAGGTTTTGACACAGTCTCCCATAACATCCTCATAGGAAAGCAGTTCTGGGCTCCCCAGTACAAGGACATTGAGTTTCTAGAGAGGGTCCAGTGGAGAGCCACAAAGATGATTAAGGTATCGGAGTATTTGTCATATGAGGAAAGACTAAGCAAGCTGCGCCTTTTTAGTGTGGAGATTAGAAGACTGAGAGGAGATTCGATTAACATGTTCAAGTGCCTGAGGGGTGACTGTAGGGAGGATGGTACCAGGCCCTTCTCTGTGGTGGCCAGTGACAGGACAAGGGATAGCGGGTGTAAGTCGAAACACAGGAAGTTCCACCTCCATATGAGGAAGCACCTGTTTCCTGTGAGGGTGACAGAGCCCTGGAACAGGCTGCCCAGAAAGGTTGTGGAGTCTCCTTCTCTGGAGATCTGGATGCTTGGATGCTATCCTGTGTCACATGCTGTAGATGTCACTGCTTGAATAGGGGGGCTGGACTAGATGATCTTTAGAGCTCTCTTCCAACCTTCAGCATTCGGTGACTCTGAAAACATTGAGTCAAAACCAGTCTAATATTTTAGTCTAATATTTCATTTTCCTCTCCTGTAGTCAAAGGCCTTAATATTTTGTTTTCCTTTTCAAATGTAGTAATTTATTCCAAAAAGCCAATGTGCTATAAAAATAGAACCTCAGAAAGAGCTCAGCGATCACCATGCAGCAGCATCATACTGCTGTCCTCATCTCAGGGTACTACTCAGTCAGTCCCATCCTTCTTCTCTCCTTTTTGTCATAAGAAGACAACAGAGAGTATGTGGGTAGAAAGAGTTACACAAAGTTAACAATTTGCTACAGTTCCTTAGAGCAGCACAAAACTCTCCCAGTCACAGTAGCAGGAGTACATTTATTCTAGCTACAGAAACGCCTTCAGCAAATTGGAGCCTCTTCCTCTGCCTGTACAGGACCGTTCTGTAGACACTAATACCTGGCAGTGGCTCAGACTAAAAGATAGGTAACATAAAGCAGCAAGTATCTGAAAATCACCCTTGATTTCTGTTTCTTAGCAGAAAGAGTACTCTGTGGAATTCATAGGGAGGCTAAAAGCATTTATATGATAACTTTGGCTTCCATTTTCAAATTATACTTCCTAAAAATCACCACCTAAACCTGGAGGCATATGAGTTTTCTCTGTAAATTTGTCCAGCTGCTACTGAACAAACCACATAGCCACCTAATGACTAGAGCACTCAGTTTTTCTAATGCTAAGCTCAAGCAAGAGTTACATAGTAGGAATTCCCCACCTACCTTGCCTCTGGTACCCAAATTCCACAAGGAGCACTTAGAAAATTACAAACTGCCTCATAAGACACAACTGAAAAAGAAACAGCTCTGTACACTGTTCTTCATCCTCTAAAGCCAAATAGTTAGTGCATTCACTCAGGAGCTGAAAGGGCTATCTTGAAATTTCACCTCTGGATGGGAATTGTTCACTTCTCAGAAACACAGGCTAAGCACAGGTCTATACATTAGCATGACAATATTTTAAATATTTTCAAATATTTAAAATTATATATATATATATGTCCACAGTATTCATTTCACAAATACCTTATATAGATATCTGACACTCCTCAAGCAGTGTACAGGGAGATGGGGCACCTGATTTCAAGGGCTGAATTTCAAGTCAAAAAAAGGCATTTAAGAATTAGACTCTTCAACCTGAAATCTTCCTTATAAATTTATCTTGTCTTCTTGTATCAATTAACATATGCTCAAAGCATACATACGGATATTTCCTAACAAGTTAGGAAAAGCCACTTAGAAACTCAATGTAAAATGCTTTTAAACAGCAAATGAAACTGAGATTTCCTCCCATCTTTGTCTTTCATATAACATTGATCAACTGTCTAAAAAAAAATTCAGTGGAGATCAAAGCCACCCAGTAAGGCACATGCTGCAGTATTTAAAATCTGAAATACTTGAGGCATATCATAATGCCTGTTCTAGCTAGAAAAAAAAGTGAAGTTGATAGTCAAGGTCCTGTAAAGAAGTTTCCTCTTCAACAGACCATCACACAGGGCCATCTTCCAATAGTACAGCAGTGTGCAGCAGAACAAAAAAGATACATATTGGCGGATTTTGAGTACCAATTTAAAGCTTTCAGTGCAGTAGTATCAGCACCAAAATAGACAAGTATCCTAGCAGAACACTGTGAAGACACCCTAATCATATTTGAAAGTCACAAAAACAAGCATAAGGAATGACCCCCCTGACAGCTGGTGCTAGGCTGTGTATATTGGAGGTTAACATACCAACTCTGTAGTAAAATAAGCCTTGTTTTATTCCTTACAGTTCAGTTTTTTGTACCTCCCACGGCTCAACAATACACATCTTTAGAACTAGTATCCTGCAGCCCTTTTCTATCCTATTTTAAAACTTTAAGCATGTTTTACATCTACATAGCACCAATGTAAGATAAGGAATATGGAGAATACACTCAAGGAAGAGTGCCCCTTGTGAATGACTTTCTTCTACAGTATCTTTAATCACTGCTTTTACCTGCATCCTATCTATTACAGAAAAAGGGTTTTTTTTATCTAGTACAACAAAAAGATCTTTCTGTTCACATATGAAGCAAAATACGGTATCAGCAAAAATGACACTTCATCATACTTCAGAGAAGACCACTACGAATTTGTCATTATACAGCTGCAAATAGGTTCAATTATCAACTGCAATTACCTGTTCTTTTTTTTCTGTATCTTGTCATTCATAAAAGAAGGCTTCCAATTTCCATTAGCAAAGGAGGCGATCTTCTTCACTAATATTGTAGACGAAAATATTTTTAAAAATGAATAAGCCAGTAAAGAATCTCATAATCATAGAATTCAAGGTTCAACAGGATCTTTAGTGGTTGTCCATTGCAGCCCTCTGTGAAGACACAAAGCAGAGTTTACTTCAATGTCTAAAGGAACTTAAACTCTGCTTTGTGTCTTCACAGAGGGCTGCAATGGACAACCACTAAAAATCCTGTTGAACCTTGACTCTAAGTTCCTTTAGACATTGAAGTAGAGTTCCTTTATAACTCTTAGCGTTAGATCATGTTGCTCAAAACCATATCCAATGTGGTTTCAGTATCTCTAAAAGTGGAGAGTCCACAGTCTCTGTACCAAGGTTTGACCGCCCTCACTGAAAATTTCTGGCCCAGTATCTAATCAGAATTTCCCTTGTTGCAAGCTCAAATCTATCATTTACCTCATGGACCTGAGCTCACTCAATTTGCTTAAGTGGTCTCTAAATTATCTTCTGTTGTGGGCAATAGTTCACCCTGCCAGACCCTGCTACTATGCACAAGGATTTGCAAAAACTTTAAGTTTACTTATAGTAATGTCAAAGACAGAGAAGACACCTTGGCCTTTTCCATCCCCTTTTTCACTAGGCCCTCTGCCTCACTGAGCAACAGGCTCAAATTTTCTTCAGTATTCCTGTTGCTGCTGAGGTTTCTATCCAATCCTTTTTATTGTCTTTCCTGACCCTTTATAGTTTAGTTTCTTCCTTCCTGAAGAATCTATATCCATCCAGCACAGCACTCTACTTCACCATGCGATCTGTAGACCTGCAGCTGCACACTGGACTCCTGTGTTTCCCATGCTGTGTGCATTCACTCACAGGCATTTCACATGGGCTCGCAGTCATGCTGCTTCTCCAGCAGAAATACCATACTGGCCTCCTCCTTCATGCACTTCTTCAGTGCCACTGACACGTCCCTCCATTTTCCTTGGGGCTTTGCTCGCCATTCCTCAGCAAAACTTCACCAAGGTCTTCCTTGCCTGCTAGCAAACATGCTCTTGTCCTCCCTGGATAATTTGGTTCCCATTTGTTCTTCAAAGAGAACCATGTAATTGTCAAAGCCAATACTTTGCCTGCAACACCAACAGCACCACCAGGCAGTGACCTGCTAGATGCATCTGCTCCTACTCAAACCTTTTGTTCTTTCAAAGAATTTCAGTTTGCTCTTTTTTTGCACACTCCAGGACTGTAACTTTTATTCCAACATGGGCTGTTCTATTTTTATTTGAGTATACAACAAAAAGGGCTCTTTACTGCATTTGTATGAAGTGCACAGAGAAATGGCATCCTTCTTTAACTAAGAATTACTCATTGATATTTTCTGCATCTAAATATATTTAATCTATAATATGTGTACGATATTTTATATGCACTAGTGCATATGCATAAATAAATGTATGACAGCAAAGTTACTTCTCATATGAAAATGTATACATATATTTATATATAGCAACATAATTGTTGGTTATTATACAGGATATTTTTTTCTAGTAGAAGAGAAGAGCTGATAAAAGAGAGTAAGAGGAACAAATTGACTTATTTTAGTTGTATGTGGTTTTATTCTGAGAGAATATTTTTTTTCTCCATGCACCTGAAAGAACAGAAAGAGGAGGAAGGTATAACTTGGAAGTATACTACATGAGCAGTACTGATACAGACAGAACTGTGTAAACACTACTCAGTACTTAGACACTCGATTACCAAGCCCCAAGTACCTTTGAGAAAACCACTCAACACATAAAGCAGTACCGTTGGCTCAATCGAGGGGCCATCTAAACCAGTGAAATGTTCCCACTGACTACCTAAGGGGACAGATCAGTCCCAACATTAACAAACTGCATCCAGTCTGGGGACACTATCAAACCCCTAAATTATGCCTATTGGTTTGTGAACATTTCACTTTTGCCTCTTTTTAACACTCTTTGCTCAGCTGTGACTTAGCCATCAACTCGTGCTGCACTGCATCCTTTTTTCAGTTTTCCTTACTTGTCCAAATAAGAGTATTTACTCAGCTCTCTGTGAAGGTGAGTTAAGAAATGTTTCCAACCGCAATTATCAATACTAGTATAATATAAGAAACAATCACAGGTTATTTGTTTGCATAATTAAGTTAAATTTCTCAGTGTTTGCAGATTACTTCTTCACTTTTTGATCTGTCCTTCCAGACTGATTAAATTAATTTGCTTGCACTCAATTTAGTGCTCTTTTCTGTATTTGTAAATATCATGGCTCTCCTTTCCTTTTCTTCACATTAAGGAACGCCAGTGCTTGAAAACTGTTCTTGCAGGTCTTATTTGCTAAGCCTCTTATGTTTATTGCTCCATTGAAATTCACAAGAGTTTCACACTTAATATTCAGCAAATATGGAGCAGCATGATGCTGTAGCCACCGGCATTCCCTCCCAGTCTATCCACAAAAGAGATAACTGGTCTCACACTTTTTTATGTCCAGATAGTCTGTGAATATTGTTACCTTATTTTTGCTAAGTTCAAATACATATAAATCATAAGCCTTATATAAACTTATGATTCATAAGATTTATAACTTAAGATGGAAAACTCCAACCTGCATTTACACAGCACAAGGTGACAGAGGGGAGAAACATTCTGCAGACACAACTGCATGCATTTTTATTTTACATTGCACACTGCTATTCTTAAATTAAATCCAAACTCATGTGCATGAATAGATTAGCACACGGAATGCATGCACATAAAGAAGACTAAACAGGAGCTTCATATGTGAGACACATGGAATAATCCATCCTATTTACCACTTGAGCTGTTTCAGTAGGAGTATCATGTTGAAAACTGCATATTGTATCTGAAGAAAGATGAGATTCCTTTAGCAAAAACCTCAGTGATGAACTTTTGGATGATTAGAGCCTTACGGAAGATGACAAAAGAAGACTGAATGAGAAGTCTGATTGGATCAGGAGAACAATCTTAAAATATTCACAAGTATTTTCCACAAGAATTTCTTTATTTCCATAAAGAGATAACAACTATTCTCCATGCTCTTGTGAAGTAGGCAAGAAATAGTGGACTAAGAGCAGTAAGGGAGATGAGTTTAAACATAACAAAAAGGTTCTCAGAGATAAGACAGTGAAGCACTGGGACACACTGTCTAAGAAGATTGTGAACTCTTCATCACTGCAGAATTCTTAATAAACTTTTAGGTAAGACAACTATCAGGAATTATTTATGTAGAATTTATCTGGCCTTGGGGCAAGGAGATACCAAAGCTTATCTCCTGTGATCCTTTCCAGTCCTATTTAGCAAGATCAGGTATTTCTATCAAAACTTTCAGAAAACAAAGGACAGAACAAGCCACTAAAGAGCAAGATAGGAAGTTCTGTATACACATAACAAAAAAATGTTACTAAGAGGGAAAGAAATCACCATCAGCACCGCTTGGCCAGGCAGATTGTGTAGCTTTCCTCCTTAGAAACATTCAGAACCTGACTGAACTTGGTCCTGGGCAATGTGTCCTAGCTGACCCTGCTTGAGCAGGGGGGTTGGACTACACGGAGGAGACGCCACCGCTGCCAATGTCATGCCCTGTGCCTATGAGAGGCAATCAAACCTGCCTAGACCAGCGATCTCCTTCTGGAGACAGGCTGTCACCAAGGCCTTGATCTTATTCTTATTCTGGCTTTGGTTCAAACTCAGGCTGTGTTTCGTAGATAAACAGCATCAAGAGATGCCTTGGACAATGGACTGAAGTGTCAGCAATTGCAGTTGCACAAGGAAGTTCAAATGGAAGCAGCATCGCCATCTTGGTATTCACTCAAGAACTAGAGCACAGAATGTCTCTCTAAAGAAGTAGGCAAACCCGCACGAGATCTGTTAGCAAGACCTGTGTAAAGGAGAATCCTCTCCTTTGTAAAAAAAACACCATGGCCTTCCAGTAGAAAAGTACCTGTTGCATCCTATACCACAGAGATGCTTGCAAAGTGCATTTCTCTTTATGAAGCTTTGTCATTTATGATTTCTTTATGATTCCAGTTATGGAAACCTGAACACAGGCCGTCTTTACCATGGAATAACTGCTCAATTTAAAGTGCAAATTAAATTTGTCTTTGAATAGTAGTAAAGAAAACAACGATAAAAGAAAGATGTCATTTTGCCAAGTTGTATATGGAAAGATGAAGATTTAGCAATACACAATCCTTTTAATTGTTAAGGCATTACACATTAACAACCTATGTGGTATTTGGAAGCTGTGAAATATATTGTTTTTCAGTGCAAGCATTCTGAGTAGTTCATATTATATCATGGGATATTACAAACTGGAAAACATTTATTTCAAAGCTAAGTCTCGCTTTCCTTCTAAATATGATTTTTCGAAAGTGATCTGGTAGTCCTGATTAGACAAGCATTATTCAAAAACTATTCTGATCAACCAGTGTATTTCTTCCACACTCTCAAACACACTGCATTTTATAATGGGCTACACCAGGATAGAATTTGTAAAGTTTCAGCATTCTGGATGAGCAGAAGTTAGAATTAAAGATACTGTTGCTGTTCTGATAGAGATGTAATATTTTCACTAACCAGAGGAGACGTTATTAACTGCAAAGATATGAATATTGTTCCTCTTAAATTCAGCAGTACTGAAAAGTTGGAGCAGTCAAAGAAAGGCCATAAAAGCCCTCAAAATGGCAAAAAGCACATCTTGTCATGAAAGACTGGAAAAGCTCAATCTCTTTTCCAAAAGAAGGAGAAAGTGTGATCTGATTAATGCTAACATATCTGAAGACAAGAACCAACAGGTAAAGCTGCAAACTAGATAAGATGAAATAAATAGGTCTGACATTTCAGCTACACACGTAACTGTCCAAGCAACTTCAGAAACTGAGTTTTCTGTCCTTGAAAGGCTGAGGTTGTTTTTCTAAAGACAAACACAAGTTCACATAACAACTAATTAAGGAGCCTACAGAATGGAGTCAGTCAGACAAGATGATTACAAAAGTGTCTCATCTGTAGTACAGTGATCGGGAATCATGATAATTTTTGCATGTAGGCTGAGCTCAGAAAAAAGCTAAACTGACTCAGAAAAGCTGAAGTTTGCCCCATACTCTTCCTCATTTCTTCTTCATTATTTCTTCTCTTGGCAAACTATATGGCAGTGATAAAGAACAGATGTAAGTGAATGCATTCTGTTGTAACACCCATATCTTCATCAAACCGCTCATTCTAGGCTATATTTGTTTTAACTGCAAACGTTGAATCTTGAATACAACAGTGAAATAGTGTATGGCTTTTCAAAGGACACAAGTGGAAAAAAAAGTTTTTTTCATGGTGGGAAAAACTCATTTCTCAAAGGAGAAATTATTTGAGAAACTCAAATAACTCATTTGAAAGGATTCTCTTCATATTTTCCCATTAGAAATAATCACTTTTGATGAAGAACAAGCAATAAAAATGCCAGGTGAAAAAGTACTTTTGGATAAGTCATAGAACACTGGAAAAGCTCTGAATGAATCTGACCTATAACTCCAGAGTTCTAACAACAAAGCTATGCTAAAATAAGCCTCACTCTGCCAAAACATAAGACAAACAAATGCAGTGGTGCTGAAGCCACTTTGTGCAATGTGAACACACATAACATTTTGCTTTCAGTGCCTGCCCACAGCTGCTAAGCAGGAAAAACACACATACCGCGCTCGTACAATTAGCCAGGCAGAGAGATTATTAGGAACCATTGAATTCTGCCAGCCAAGGAGAAAGGCATTATGAGTACACCCAGTATGGATGTAAATGTATCTTCCATTGCACCTACCATGAGTCCTTCATGGATAGAATCAAAAGTCAAAAATGTTTAACTGCAGATTTCATGGCTTGTAAGGCTCAGGGGCATTAAACAGACTGCCTCTAAGGATGTGTACCTACTAAACAATACTTAACTGAAAAACACCTAACAAGGAAAAGAAAAATGTATTTACTATTGCTACCAGCAAGACCTTTCAACATAATACAAAGTGTCTGCTCTGTTTCTGAAGAGTTTGTTGTGCATGGACTATGCATGGTATCTGTCCCCTGCTGCTTTGAGCATGTATGTGTAATCAGAGAAGTAGAAAAATATATTAACATAAAAATCAGAAAATTTTAGAAACTGAAAGATGACATAGCCATGGGCTGCACATTTTCTAGAGCACCATAGTGCAAACTATGACAGTTATGTCTTATCAAGCCTAAAATCAGTTAAATTCTCTGAAAGATGTACCTGAAAAAACATTCTTACAAAGGTAAAATAATCTCAGAGGGAGTGAGGCAGACATGTCTATGCCCACACACCTCTGAAATGTAAGTCACCAAGACCAGTTGATTCAAAAAAGCACATGCTGTACCTTTACGAAACTAAAATTCATTTCAGTTAGTTGAATGTGTCTATGCCAGGATAGTAGTTGCTGAAAGGAACAAGAGAAATCCATTACAGTAAAGGCAGTTACATGACAGCTAGAGATTGAATGTATCAGTAAAAAGAGTGAGAAACAGATCTTGTGAAAAACCTAGGATGAAAAGAAAAGTATTCAAAGAATCTTTCTAAAGGTCAGAGAAAATATCAAAGCAACTGCTCAGTGGAAATGAGATTAACTCTGGGATCCTGAGAGTAGAGACATACAGAAACTTTTGTTTCTTTTTCTGTTTCTGTCTGTAACTTTTGTTTCTGTATGCCGACAAGAAATCTTAACTGGCTTTCAGTACAACTACATTTAAATAATGTATTGTATTGTATTGCAGCTATTTTTGTTAAAATATACATATATATCTGTATGTATGTATGTATATAAATGGCTGTTTCACGTTGCAATGGAGAAAAAGCAGGAATGCCCTTCAAATGCCTAACAAATTATACAACAAACAACAAATGCCCAAAATACCTAACAATTTGTACATAGCAAAAGCAAGAAAAACAGGGCAGTGAACATACACAGCTCAGAGATTAGTACAGTTGAAATCAAACCCA
The DNA here is from genome assembly GCA_013389825.1 of Crypturellus undulatus. NCBI lineage: Eukaryota > Metazoa > Chordata > Aves > Tinamiformes > Tinamidae > Crypturellus > Crypturellus undulatus. Next base: position 20,393 of record VWPW01000694.1, read on the forward strand.
CGGTAAATCAAGTTTATTTCAACATGTCAATTTTAGCCAGGAAGTTCAGATCTGTTTTACTAAATAAATGTCAGTTCCTCCCACTGAGTGTGGTTTTCCTGTAAATTGGTTTTGATTTCCTGCTGTGTAGATTGCCAGGGTCTCTTTTAGAATACTTCAGTTATATAGAAATAGTTCTGTTTTTTACAAATCCTTCATACATGTGTTTTTATTTTAATTTTAATTTTCATTCTTTAGCAGCTATTTACACAGGGAAACTTTCAGCTTCTGAAGAGAGGAAAAATACGGCTAAAATTTTCCCACACTTTTATGTCCTGTTGAAATATGGATTGTATTTCATTTAGCTCAGACAAAGAAAATGTCAGGAAACAAGAGACCAGTAAAGGAATGTATTCAATCTCTAATACCATTTTAAAAGAGAACAATATTAGTAATGATTAGGAATACATCAGAGAGACTCAGCTGCAGCTTCTACATGGATTAGGAAATCCACACACAAGAAAAGAATGATCTTTTTACTGAATATACCTACACTGTAAAGCCAAAGACTTATTTCCAAAGAAGGACTCAGTAAAACAACTCGGTTGCAATATTGTTTGGGTTACTTGCAAGCTGCTAGTAATACACAACAAAAATTAAAACACTAATTCTAGCAATATGTAACTGCAATTGTTTTACAATGATGATAAAGACCAGAAGAGTGGAAAAAACTTACAAGGAGCTCTGGATGACATAGTCATTAGATCTTGGGCTATGGGGCCCATCTAACTCTCAAGAGTAGAAGTGTTAGAACAGCAAATGAAATTCTGCTTTTGCTAAAAACAGTAATACTTGTTTAACTTCAATAAGATTGATGTTTCACCTATGTGTAACTCTGACATCTTCAGTGGAAGCACTCCAGACTTGCACTGTCTTATCTGTATGCAGGACTCATTTCATCAGATTAGCATCAACCGAGTTAATTCAAAATGAGGAAATTGGATTAATGAAGGAAAAAAAAATTGTTGTATTACTTTTTTTTGAATATCTGTAGAGTAGAGCCAGAAATACCTGATTCTCCAAAATGAGTCTTGCAAATACAGACATAGAGCAGGAAAATAATTTGGCCCTACAGCTGAGATTGTTTTAGCGAGTATGGACCACTCCTGATCTTAACACATTATACAATTCAGTCTTACCAAGAGTATTTGCTCTCTGAAATACGCACTTATCCAAAAACACAAAAGAACACTCTAATGGATCAAAATACCAAAGTCTACACTAAAGCAGAAAATGCTATGTAAACTGCCGAAGATGCATCACGTTGGCAAAGATGCGAAGAGAGATGAAACTGAAGACCTGTCTCCAGACAAATAAAACGGACATTCATCTTTCAGACAGAATACAATTGCATCTTTCAGAAGAAGAGCAGTGCAGCTCACTATTCTGCCAGTTAAGTAAATCTTTGAGACACTTCATTTTGTTTAAAAGAGTTATATTTAAGTCCAAGGAAGAGATTTCCAGGATTCTGCAGTGTCTGACTAGGTTAGTAAGCAAGATCAAGTATTGGTAATATGTGAAATCTATGACTAGTTTAACCAAAATTGACCACAACTATTGAAATTTGGAACCAAGCTAGATACTTTGCCTGCAATGTTCAGCCTAGATATGCCTGTATTCTATTTAACCCAAGTCTGTACTGGTTTGTTTGTGTTTTTCAATAAACTGCTTTTTATTTTCTTATGTGCCAAATGACTTTTAGTGGAAACTGAGAGAATTATATCTGGGTTTTAGTTTATCAAATAACTTGAAAAGGAGGAAAAATGCTTCTGATAAAGTCAAGTCACAACCAGACTCAGTCTTTTTTGAAGCTTACTGGATGCTCTATAGTCTTCTTTACAGGAAGAAATGACTAACAGTCTGGAAGGAGGATTTTTCTATCAATGCTATCTCCACAGTTCCATGAGTCATTTTTAATCATAATAATAGCATATGACTGTAGTGCTGAAGTAAGGACAGACAGGTTCACATAGCTGCAAAATTATGATATTTTAAAGTGATAACAATAACAATTGCCCTTACGAACTAACAAGAAAAATATACCTCTCTATGAAGAATAAAAGGTCTCTGTGGTTCGGTTTATTTCCAGAGCAAAGTGTATGGCCAGAGCCCTCACTGAACCAACCCACACAGGCTAACTTGGGTACTGGAAGACATCTAGTCATAGGAGTGAGGAGCTCCACTGGCATTATCCTATTTTACTTCCCAGGGTGGTTTTCAGAGCTTGAGTACCCCGTACACTCTATAATGACATGTAGTAAAAGCGAATCTGTAGTGCACAGTCTTATAATATTTTGTTCCCATCTTAACTAGTTCTTCCTTGGGGATCATTGGGGAATGAAGAATTTGAATCTGCCTTTCCTTTTCCCCAAAGAGACAGAGACAATAAAACCTACAGTTTCCAACTTTCCAATTTGATTTGGAAGAAGTGTTGCCTTTTATTTCAGTGATTTATTTCAGTGTTCCCTTCAGTATTTTACTTAAGGCACACTATTTATCTTGAAATATCATGTCACACCTGGAATCATAGTGCACAGAACAAAACCCTCAGGTGAGCAATGCCAATGAAAACATGATTCTGGACAACCTGCCAAGTTTTCCCACATGCAAAGAAACAAGCACCGTGGAGCAGGGCTAGCAAATGAATTTCCAGCATAATAATTCCTCACTGGAAAATGATCATGTGAAGTAATTAAAATATTCAAAACGTCGTCTCTTTCATGAAAGTTATTAACAGTTTAGTAACCAAATAACATAATTTCACAAAGATTTCACCCAGTAAAGTAGCAGCAAACCTTGCACCTCTAACCTGGAGTACTATTAACTACAAACAAGAACGAACCACCAGCTGCAAAAGGCAAGTCTGATGTATGATCCAGCAATCTCAGTAACTACAAATAGGAAGAAAATATTTATGGTGATTACATTCAAAACTGATGATTCACAGGTAAAACTTTGATAAAAATCAATATAAAAACAAGCCTTATATCTCCACTCTTCAAGACAACAAAAGTTGAAATTAACAATACCGCTAAACACTTGATTAACCAAACTGATTAGAAATAATAATTTTGACTCTGAAGTGATCCATATTTGTCATAGGGATATGCAGAGACAACTGAATCAATTTTCCTCTGCAGCAATAAGTCTGTCAGCTCTGGCAAAATCAAGCCCTGAGTGTCAAGTTGTCACTTTAAACTGAAAATTATTACAAATGAAGAGTTATTCATTTTAGGAAGTCTACAGCACTAAAACTCTTAAGAGTCTAGTAGGAAAATAAAAGTTGAAGTGTTGTCATCCTAGTATAACATGTAGCAAGCAAGCATCAAGACCAATTAAATAAGTATTAATTATTAAGAAATAGAGTACATAGACTTACGTGACAACTTGTATCAACAAGTCCTGCAAATGCAGAAAAATATGAAACACACATTTATTTTAAAATCTCTGTGGCAAATCCAGATTAACAAAATGATTCTAACACCTTACAGCAAATTTAAGACCTGTAGAAAAAAATATGATTTTCCAGAAGAAGAGAGAAAAAGTTATTTCTACTGAACTTGATCCCATAATTGAGGATGTTTGAAAAGTAAACTGCCTGAAGACTCCAGAGAAGTGGAGCATGTTCCATGTGCCAGTGGGAGACAAAAGCTATGCCGAAGGCTGCTGTTAATCTGACACAGGACGAAATTTCCTGCAGCCCCCACATCTGGCTGGTAAACCATGAATGTATGAGGAGTACAAATCAATCAGCTGTCTATGAACTATTCAAATAAACATATGTGTATAAGATTGTGCACACATGAACACACCTTTATTTCTGATCTGCTTTAATATTTGAGAGGAAAAAAGGAGAAAAAAAATCTCCATAAACTAAACTATGAGCTAAAAGGAAAAGAAATGTCTTTCTTGTGATGAGTCTTCAAGCAAGATATTAAAACAAAGATGATGCAAACAAAGAATAAATAATCTTATTATAAATTTTATAAATCCTCTTGGAGTGGAGCCAGTATTCTGAAACTTAAAATATTGTTATATTCTTTCATGTAACCCTTCATCAGTTTACCAAGTATAGAGTTAAAAAGGATATAATCTGACAATAAAAATCATTCAGAAAGCAAAACAGGAAATCTGTCTCCTTCACGGCCAGAACCAAATGTGTCTATATATGAGATGACATTACAGCAGTTACGTTTCCTGTTAAAGGTGATATCTCCCATCTCCCAACCAGGGGGTTCATTATTATCATCATTATCAGTTCTGACAAAGGAAAGCATTGGCTGAACCATGGAAAGTCAAAGGGAAATGAAAGGAGAGAGCTATGGGATGCACCATGAGCAAGGACCAGTCTAAGTAATAATTTAGACAAGATCAGTCTACCAGTGTGCCCTTGCCCAAGGTTGAGGAGATATGCATTTCCATTAGATGCAATGGCCTTGAATTCAACCGATGAGCAATAAAGTTGTGGCAAACTTAAACATATCTAGCTGATTGACCCAGTTGATTAGGCAAGTGGTTATTTGCTGGTAACTCAAAGTTTCTATAAAAATATGTTTGACAGTCATTTATTTTTTTTCCAAAAAATACTAGAAACATCACAAAGACCAAGTGCTCTCAAGAATATTTTGGGTAGGATTATTGAATGATGTCTTGTGATTTCACTAGTTAAGTCAAAATTCTAACACTGAGACCGAGTCATCTCAGGTTGTTTTTCCATACACGGCTATGTTCTTCCCTGCCTTGAGACCTCCTCAGGTAGGATGATCTGCTGTCCTTTTAGAAAAAAGGAAAAGATATTTTCTGTGTATCAACAACATCAGTAGGAACATCTCATGAATGCACATTTACCTCTTTCAACAGTACCATTATTGTGACTATTATTTCCAAACTAAAATATATACTTTAAAAATAAATATGGCAGCTCACAGAACCTCAAATTATATTGATCTTCTTTGTTTTTCCTAGTTTCTTTATATGTGTACAAATCCCTAGGGGCTTCATCTTTCACCTAAAAATGTAGACCTTCTTTTCAGTTTTCAGTTCTCTTTTGAACAAAGTGCAAGCAACACTACTTTCTGTCCTTCTATAGCTTCGAAAAAGTAAGAATAGCATTTTATGATAGTTACATATGCATCTTTTGCCAGTCAGTGTAAATAAACAAGCGCCTACCTTCCTTTTGGAAAGGAAGAGGTGGGAATGTGTCCTGTGCTACAATCAAAGGCCCTTCTGTTCTAGCAATATGGATGGAATATAAGTGCTAACATGATATAATGTTTGTATCAAACGTTAGCAACTTGTTTATACTACTATTCCCAAAATAAGGCACATTTTCACTTTTTCAAAGTTCTCAGATGATCACCTTCTATCCTTCAATAAATGTTTGTAACACCCTAGGAGTTTAACACCCTAACATCCTACCTTTTCTAAACAACATTGTATCTAATTCCAGAAACTTTCTCAGGCAATCTGTGCTAACAGACTTTTCTTCTGCTAGGCTTCATCCTCATTTCTGCTTGTGCCAGTCAATGGACGCTTCCACAATGAAGAGTTGTATGTCCATAATCTGACTCCACATGTGGATTTTGTGCACTTTCAGTCACATGCTCTGAAGACTCTATTTACAAAAGCCAGTTACCTCAGATTAGCACTAGATTTGCAAATGTTGCATCTGAAGCTGAAAATAAAAATCTGTATTTTCATGTAGTTGCTAGTGAAGCTTTTTGTGCAATGGCAATGAGGAGCTTAGAGTGAACTTCAAGAAATGCTCACTTAACCATAGCTATCTAAGTACATAAAGCTCTATTTTTTTCTCTAAATCCAAGAAGAAATACTATGTCACCTTCTATTCCTGAATCTGCTGAAATGCAAGTTTTGTGCCTACCTATTCCACTTTGACCACATGACTGTAATATATAATACTGATACTATAATATATAATACAATTTATACTCTAATAGTGATACTCATTGGATGCATTTGCAGTGATATGCAGGGCAAGGAAAAACTGGTAGACTGGAGCACCCAGCCACTCTCTCCTGATCTTCTTTCCATTTATATTGGTTAGTTATACAAGACACATGATATATTTTAAATCATGTCATGCCAGATTTGTATCTAATCATATTTCATTCTAAAATCTCTTTCCATTTTCCTTCTGTTTTGAGGAAATGCATAATCTAGCTAATTTATTAGAAATATATACCTATAACACTTCTTAAAGTTCCCATAAAATAACAGCTTTTGAGAGAGAAGGGAACTTATTAGACTGTGATATATAAAATAAGATTAAAAAAAGAAAAAAGTAATATCAATCTGGTCCACAGAAATTGGCTTTTTATTACATTATTTTATTAAAAACATATGCTAAAAGACTGGGCAATAAAATTACCATGCTCTCTTTTTTAAGTCTTTCAGACTCCCTAAAGGGAATAAAACACTATGGTATGTAATCCATCTTAGGAGAATATTAACAAATACTTAATCTTTGGAAAGAGGTGATTTAGGAAGCAGTAAGTGGAAATTTCCAGCAACATTATTTTGCATGATTACATGGTAATTGCTTTTATGTCATTGACATCAAGCTGTGCATGATTAGAGGCTATTCTAATCTCAACCACAAATAACACCTTTATATTGCTGAAACAAAACTGCACAAAACTTCTGTCAGACAGTACTGTTGCTGTAACTGTAATTTTTAGTTAACAGTAACAAAAGTTCCAAGCAAACTACTGAGATTTTAATGGCTACCAACAATCAGCTTCAGTTTGCAAACTGTTCGTGATGCTTCTAGACAGATAAAATTTGCAGAGGAGAGGTAATGGAAGTTATCTATCTTAGCTGCTTGCGACGAAAGCTATTCAAGTTATTGTGTGTTTCTCACAGTCTAAACTATATGCACAGACACTTGTGAATTGCTTGAAGCATGGGTACTTTATATCTCATGTTTTTTTCTGAGTCTAGAGCTGAATTGTATTTCTCCTTCTAAAATGTATTTAATTTTTGTTTAACAACCAATTTCTTTTCTGTTGCAAAGAAAACAGTCCTCTTAAATTTCTCTTCATGGCATTTTTCCCTAAAATAAGAATTTTCCTTGATACAGCTTATGAAACTTACAGTATTTCCAAAATGTGCCTCTCAGTCGCATTTTTGTTTGTTTGTTTGTTTTGGATAGTACATGCAAAATGAATTGGTCTACAAAACACAAACTTGGATTTGCTTCTTAAATCACCTGCTGCTTTTCATGACAGTCTGCCAAGAGATAATGGGAGGATTATATACTTACAAATAGCTCATTTAAAAGACAAAAAGGGAAAGTGGGTCTCAAAAGCACCAATAGAGAATTTTAAAGGAATTAAAATGCATATCAGCATAAAGGTGCAAAAGCACCTATTCATACATCAACAACAGCATGGACCGATGCTACCTCCACCTGGCCTGTTGCAGTGCTAAAATCCTTACTTTTCTATATAGAACTTGAAGATTAAGGAGTTTGACCATTCCCTCCAAGTAAAAGACACTGTTTTTTGCCTGAGAGCACCCATACTGCATACCCTTATATTCCTGGCCTCTTTGGTGTCATGGTTCTTCTAATAATCACATTACCACCGGCATCACAGATGGCTATTGCATTTGTTTTACTTTGGGCAAAAGAGACTGGTGGGAGAAACTGTCACATTTTCTCTTAAGTCTCTTCTCTCCAGTCCCTACTCTACTTCCTCTGAGTCCATGATCTGTGAAGACGTGCGGATTAAAGAAGGGAAACAGATGGCAAAGATAACATCTACCCTGCCAGAACTACTTCTAAGAAGTTCTAATAGTTTTTTTCTTCCTTTGAATTAAAGAAAATATGTGTATTTTGAACCACAAAGCCATTGAATGATACAAACTGTATATAACTCAATAGAACCTTACCACAGAGAAACTTTTGCAGAGAAAAAAATTTCATTCTATTGTTCAAAGATCTGAGTAGTATTCAGTGTGGAACTTTGCACATTTTAAGCAATGCCAGATGAATGCGAAATTCAATAATGGGATAGCTAATAAAATCAAGAGTGCTAGAAATAGAAAAGTCATATGTGTTCTTAGGGAAGTGATGAAGAAGAATGAAAAAACGCTCAAGAATAACCTATCCAAGACACCAGCCTGGAAAAAATACATGAAAACAGAAAAATAACATCTATTACTTATATATTTTACTACTGCATGTTACAAAAAGGGGATATACAATTTAGGTTCAGGTCAGTGCAGAAGCAGTTTATACGACAGCTATACAGCAGATCTGACCTGAACTGTGCCCTACTGAGGCCATTATAGTTAATCTGCTTTTAAATTATACAAGCCACCCTTGCCAGGATAACAGGTGGGTGAAAAATCAGGAAAAGGGATTGATTACTTTTTTATTACTTCAGAAACTACTTTAGGAAACCAGGCAAGCTCCAGCAAAACAGACAATTTTCACAGACAATACATCCTTTTGATACCTGGCAACACAGACTTCAGGAAGGTTGTTGCAGATGTTTTTCTGCTCCATAGGCCTGCAAATGCCCAGAAGGCATTACTATTTCCCTTCCACACACATTAACCACTCTACCTACACACAAGAGGAAAGCAGCAATAGAGATAAGTAAGCAGGCTTGTACTTTTGGATTTTTCAACACCAATTAAAGAAAAAAAAGAAAGCTTTAGTCAAACATTTTGGCAAAGAGACAATTTTTAAGAATGCAATTATAATTCCTGTAATAATTACATGACAAAAATGGCATTCAGTGATGAGAGCAGGCAGAAGACAAAAAGGGGTTGTTTTGGTCTAAAGTCTCACAGTAATTCCATGTTGCACAGTATTTCTCTGATCTGCCACTGTTTATGTTTTCCCTTGCCATTTATTTCTGCTTTCATTTCTTTCCCTATTATGGTGACATTTGGTGGCCTCGATGTTTTCCCAGCAATGCCAAAGCAACAGCCGTCGGCCTTGACAGCAGCTACCCAAGGCAGGTTGGTACATCAGGATGGGAGCAGGCAGCAGTTAGACTGTCCTAACATTTTGGCCAGTCCTTGTCCTCAAGGCTGCTCTGAATTCAGCCAGATGACTGTGACTGTAGAAAATTATGCTCAATGAGCAAGCCTGGGCTCATTTTTCTGTCTCTAAACCTCCCAAAATCTTTCTGAGCTGGGAAAAGCAATGCATAACTAAGCAGTTTTCATCCACACTTACAGATAGCAGCTGCAATTGAGCAACCTCATTTACACATCTCGTTTTCCTTGCTCTTAATCTTAATATTAAGGTCTGCTCCTAGCTCATGTGGAGATGGATGCTTATTTAAAGCCTTTTCTCATATTATCATAATACTTGACACATTGTGAATGTACCTGTGCTCAAAAACCTGTGCTCCTCTAACTTAACATCATCTTACTGTGAATTTCAACATTTTTGAGAAAATTGTAATTGTTTTTGTCAGGTTACCCTTGTTTCCTATGATACACCATCAAGTATGGAAATATGCATAGAAATGGAACTAGAATCCCTATGGATTTATGAGTAAGAGGAAAGTTAGTATCATTTACCTGACTCGTGTGATTTAAAAAATGAGTTCACTCATGACTCTTCCACCTTCTCATTCCACCTTCTTCAAGTGACCATTATCTGCTTATTATATGGTATATTTAGGAAGAGGGTTACAACTAAAAATCATGATGGGTATCTTTATAGTGAAAATATCCACTACTTCTAAAGGAGATCTCTAACTTTCCTTCAAGCATTCCATGCAAATTTTACCAAAAAAAATTAATGAAACTGTGATTTTTGCAAAGATGTGGACACAAAACTGTGAGAGAGAAAGAAAAGTAAAGATGTCATATATCTAGAAAGATGGAGCTGTATATTCTGTATTTTATGAAGTCAGTAGCCTCTCTTCTTCCATCAGAAGTCCTTAGTCTCTTCATGATATAGTACATCGTGATATAGTATATCGTGAAGAGATATCTTCATGATAGAGTATATTATACTATATAGATATCTATACACATATCTTCATGATATAGTATATTTATATTTGTTTTATATTTAGTATATTTAGAAGCTAGACTTTCTTATTCTCTGCTAAGCTATGTTTTAGGCTACTGATTTTGGTGTAGAAGTGCAGCTGAGATTCTGTAGGGATTGGGAGGACATTTGCAGAAATAAAGCCCTGTTGGAAGCTGATTATATTTGTGATTATAAGAAAAATTCCCCTAGAGATCTTTGTAGGCGGAATTAGCAACCATAAAGACAGGAAAGTTTAATTATATGTACTATTCTTCTGCTCTGCACAATGTAATCTTGACAGGCAGTGCAGATTATCTGTAACATTTATCTTTCTTTTTTTTTCGTATGTTCAGTATATGCACATCATCTGCCAGGAACAAAAAAAAAGCTCCAAAGCTACAGCTAGAGACGTGGGAAAAGAAGGGAAGAGATACTGCAGTATTCCACTTTCTTTTGTTCTTTTGTGGTTAATTATAGGAAGAGCCTTTGTCTGTTTGGAGTGTGAATGCTTTAAAGAATGCGATTATGACTAAAAATCATGACTGGTTTCTTTTCTCCAGGAAAAATGGCATATTGTGGAAGCTTAAAATTCACTCTGGAGCTGCGATTCTAAGAAGGCAATTCCATTGCAAGGAGAAATTTCATTCCATTGCTAGATGCCTCTCCCCATAGACCATGAGGTGGAGAATCCCCAGAGCATCTGCTGGGAAAAGAATTTAAATGACTATATAGAGAGAATGCATAATGATAAAAGAGCTCTGCCATCCTTCTTTCTTTGTTTTCACAACAAAAATAAGAAAGAAGAACACAACATTTTCCTCTTTTGATATTAGTATAGCACAAACACGAAATATCAGCTCCTATAAACCAGGAACTGTTTCAAAATTTATTAAAGATCACCAACTTCCTATCGATTCCCAGCAGGCATGCAGAGAACCAGATGCTTTCAAGCTGCAAAGTCACAAAAGTCCATCTGCAATCCCAGTGCTATTTCCAACAGCAAGAAGGAGTTCAGAGAGTAATGATAGGAAATGTGTAGCAGTATACTTTGATGTAGGCAATACTGACTGTGAAAAGACCAGTTTCTCACAGGCATTTAGATACTCTTAACTCCTCTGCAAACTCTTAAACCATCCAGTCTAGATCAATACACTCAGGCAATCCAGATCATCTGTCATGAGGTGTGAGTCCATTTTTGTTTGGTTTCCTAACAATGTCTTCTCACTTGACAATGATACCATTCAAAAGGAGCCCACAGATTTAATTATATATTAAGAAAGTTTAAAGAACATAAAAAGTGCTAATTGGAAATAAGTTTCTGTCCTTAATTAATTTCCCACATTTGCTTGAAAAAATAATGAGACAAGATGACAATAAAAATCCTGAAATACTGCACACCATACAACATACTGCTAATTTCCATTTTAAACAGCAAATCAATGCTAACTGATTTGTATTCCAGTAAATAAAATGAATAACAAATATCTTTCCCTAATTTGGAATAAAGTGTGGCATAACAATATCACTTAAAAATATTATCCATTCCTCTGGAAAGATTTTGGAGGGAATAGGTGAAACAGTAGTAAAAAAATTATGCATTGAGGATATCTGACACAAACTATTCTAAGAATAAAAATTGTACAGTAGAAGTATACAAGAATTTCACTTTTAAAGTTGCACGTCAAATTTAAACTCGAGCCTTTCATAAGTAAGCACTAACGAACATATAGGACTACTGTTTAACACTACTGTTATTTTTTTTTCCTGTATTACATATAAGAATATCCCAGGAAGGTCCCAAGTCAAGAATCTAGGTTAATGTATTTCATCCTTTTTACTACAGAAAAGCAGTGATTGACATACGTAAACAAAGGAAATATTCTCGCTAAACACTACCTAAAATATATTTATAAGCTAATATATAGCCTATAGTAAAAATTTGCAGGTTTGCTGTTCATTTCTGTTCATTTTTAAATGCCGTTCTAACAGTAGAATGTTCAGATTTATTTTTGCCACTGGATAATGTTTATGATAGCTCATTACTTACTACTGTTACAAACTTACTATTGTAACATTGTTACTTTTTATATCTGAATTAAGAACCTACTTTTTAAGCTTTAAATTACACTTTTAAATGTTATTATTAAACTTAATTGCATCAGATACATAAATAATCTACTCCAAGGTGTCATGTGGATCAACTAGTCACTACGTATTCACAGTTATTTTAGAAAATACAGAGCACAAAGCAAGTCCTGGGTAGCCCCACAATAGCCACCTTGATGACTATGTGAAGTATTGTATAAATGTAATTGCAATCTGAATTGGGACTGGTGTTGGTGAATGACTTCTGCATTTGTTGGCATAACCAGTGGAAATGGCAAAAAGTAAAATGAAGGCCAATAAGTGAGTAGATAGCTCTGGGTAAGTGCATGAGACGCCAGGGCCAGAGACCACTACAGTTTGGACAGAAGAAAAAATGTGCATGAAGTGGTCATGACTAAAGCAATTGGAAGAATTTGAATGACACAAACATGCAGAAAATATAAGGGCAAGAAATGTCACTTGTCAGAAGGATTTCACTAGGTTTTGAGTGAAAATTAAATGGTATAGGAAGTTCCTACCCATCTAAGGAAAAATATCTAGCATAACCCTCCTTTTTCTAATACACTAATTATGCCAAAGAAATACACATATATATTTAATTTACAAAATTCTCACTGAAAATACACAATTCCTGACCTCGGTAAATCTGATTAATTGCATTTTATCATGCAATGTATTGTATCATGCAACTGTGACTAGTTTATAAAAACAGCAGTGTTTGTCCAGCTCTAGAGGTTTTTAATGAGAAGGGTAACAACCTCTGATCTTCCTCTTACTGTAAATCCAAAATCTTCCAATACAGGAAATCTCATTTTCAGGTTTATCATTTGAAGAAAACTTACCAAGATATGTTAGCGCAACAAGATCGCCAAAAGCTCACAGCGATTAGCCTTTCCCTACATAAATTTTTCATGTGATTATTTAATATGTAAAACACAAGAACACACTGAAGAATTTAGCCAATTTGTAACACCAAAACATTTTTATTGATCCTGCAATATTCACTGATGGTTATGGTGATATAGTTATGTCCTCTCAAGAGGGAGCTACAGCAAATCAGCTGTGATTTTCTATGTGTAAACTTAAATCCTGCCCTGATTGACATTAAATAAGTAATAAAAAGGAAATCTGTATCTGTAAGAGATTTTTGCAAGCATAAGTACACTGTTTAGAAGAAGTGATTTCTTTCAAAATTTTTAATTGCCATAATCAGTCCAGCATTAATTTATAGTCTAGGCTTTCAGAAATATTTTCTAGATTAGATTTGAGCTAAATAATTTTCTTTACGGAGAAACACTGATGAGTTAAAAGCAAATTTATTGCTTCAATGTCAAAAGAAATAAAAGTAATCAATGTTTTTCTGGAAGAGAAGCAATTATATTTAAGAAAGCAAAAAGGATGGTTACCGAGCAACTACATTCAGCCTACATACACTATCTATGCATAATCTCTAGCAAAGTACAGAAAATGACAGACTGTCAATACAGAACAGACGTGGAATTATGCCATTTCTCTCCCATGTTCTCTCCTACAGGAGAAAGACCAATTCTATCCTGCATACATTGATTAGGTTAAATAATTGCAGTAAGTTTAAAATAGAAGGGTGTCTCAGAGCAGGTAGTGAGTGCGGTGAGAATACAGGCCAGAAAATGGCCCCTTACCTCTGAAACATCACTGCCACCTCAGCTCTGCACAAACACCTCCTGCCTTGCTCTCCAGCCTCAGTTTCCCAAAGTCGTGCAGATGGAATTTGCGTTTCTGGCTGCCCATCGGTGTTGTAATATAAAAATCATCTTCTTTACCCTGAAATTAGAGCAGATGGGCAGACTGTTGTGCCAGCATGAAACACCATTAACTTCACTGAGACTTCGCATTGGTGCGACCATTAGTCTACATAGAGTAAATTACAGGATGAGGGGCTGTGATATTTTTTTCTGGACTTTAAATAAATGACAACATCACACTTTCCCAATGGTTCATCCTTGATTACTTTCTGAATACATGATAAAATTAAGGCCTAATTTACCTTACTAAAAATTTTACCATTAACTTCTGTGGAAATTTTATAAATTTCATAATAACCTTGATGTCTGAAAGGATTCTAAGACAAAGGAATATTTATTTTCAAAATCTAATTAAAAAAAAAGGAGAAGTTTGAAAGCTTATATTAGCACAGTCTTAGCAATATAGCTGGGATAATGATAACTGATCCTCTGTTGTAGTAATGACAAATATACTTGAAAGTGAACTCAGCATGTATTTCTCTGACAACAACAAACAGACACTGTAAAATAAAATTTGAAAAATTGTAAAAATACTACATTTGGCCATATATTCTCCATTTCCTTGACTGTTTTCCCAAATAGATTCATTCCTCTTGTCATGGACAGAAAGAGAATAAAGAAATTTTAAAAGAGTGAATTTATTAGTTCACCAATTGAAGAAAGAAAAGATATAGACTTTCTTCTGTACTCCAGTAAAGCCACAAAACAATGATTATGATCAAATAATCACTCAGATATAGCAACATGATCAATGTTGCTTGTCTTTAGAAGATAGTCTTTATTCTCCATTTTCCTCCATTTTTTCCATGTTGATTATCAAAACAAAACAAACAAAAAAAACTTTCAAACTTATGTTCTTTGCTTTGTTACTGCATTCATGCATGTTTCCCCAGTCAGAAAAAATGTCATCTCTTGGACCATCTTGGAGTAACATGGAGTCTTGGAGTCTTTAAAATGAAAGACTTTGTGACTGAATTTTTATTAGAGAGGAACAGGTTTAAGTTTCTTAGATTTGAAGGTGTTACCTAACAGTGATGCAGAGTTGCACCACTAATGGAAATTGAAAATACGTGGATAATGGCTGTTGCTATAAAATGACCACTAAAATATTTTTTGAGCATATCTTTAGGCAATAGAAGAATTCAGGAGGTACACAAAGAAACAAAAAAAAAGTGAGAGTAAGCAAACAGCAGGAAATTTGTTCACTTGGTGCTCTTGTCATTATTTTTAAAGTTGTTGCAGATCTGCAGATGCTGAGAAAGTCTTTTATCCTAATTAGAGACAAGCTAGTGGTGTGCATCAGGGGCAGCTGTTGTAGACAGAGTCTCATGCTCTCATTTATTAGCCCAGGTGGTAGAACGGAGAAAAAAACCCAAAAGATTCCAAAAGGGCTCTCCCTAGTTTTCTTAAGTATTTTACGTGGCAAAAGTGTGGAGTTTTTTTAGTGTTTAACATTAAGCTCTTCCTGCATTAAGCGTAGGACTTAGATGAGCAGACTCATCATCTTATCAGCACATTAAGTCTCCAGTTTGGAATTGATTTCACTTGAGTTGCAGACAATCCATTCTGTCAATAGGTTCTTGAAAGTTAGTACTCACAGGTGAAGTCTGGATTTCTCCAACATATAATAGAGGCTAAGAGTTCACAGGTATGGAATACAGAGCTAACGGTCTCCTTGTCATGGACTATTTACAGCTAAGCTTCAGAAAAAAACTTACATATAAGGTGTCAGCTAAAGTACCCTGTCCCTCCACTTCTGCATATTCCTATTTTTCTTTCCTCTCTCCATTCTTTTTTTTCCCTTGGTGGAGGAATTATGAACAATGAAAGAGACTTTTACTATTGAAGATGAAGAGTGTGTTCGATTAAAACTGTCTAAACTACTACAAAATCCAGTTTCGAAAGAAGCCCACCTTCTCAGAGCTGTAAGTTGCAACACTTATTTTTGAGTCTCTAAAAGGGCATAGAATGGATATGCAGCCTCCAAAATACCTCAGACTTAGTTCATTAATGGTTCTGCAGTTTTAGACAAGCATATTGATGTTGGTCCAGTGACAGATGGAGAATATATGTCTGTATGAATGGACACACTTTCTCATCAAGCAGGAGATGTAAATTACTGCATCTGTCATTACTCAGCTTCCTCAACAAAAGCAAACTCTTTTGGGGATGAAAAGCTTTGGGAAAATGCATAATCTGTAATGCCCAAATGAATTTGTTTGGGCCTCTCTTCTAAAAACCATCAGAAAGGTGATCGTAATGGACCCCTTCCCAGAAAAGCTTTCAGACCTGACAAATGAACGTTTTTCAACTATTCTGAAAACTGTACTGAAAAAAATTCTAACCAGCTTCACTTCTGAACCAGATGATAATTCTGAACAGTCTTCAAAGAACCTACTACTGTAAGACACCAAGTCACACACAAGCAAAACACTGAACAAGGTTGGCCATGGTAAGATTCGGAAGTCTGCTGTGTAGTTACAGACAAAATAACCTGAGCTTGCCATGCCTCTTTGACGCTTAAAAGCAAAGACAAATGCAACCACATTTCAGGTCTGAATAGATTGAGTAGCTCCATCTGCATGAGTTGATTAAATAGCACCAGGCGATGCTCTTGGAGACTGGAATTTGACCACTTATCCCTTTCAGTTGTTAGAATCAGGCCATAGACCTGACCTTTCCTGGGAGGTAGCTTGGATGTAGCTACCTTGGCTTGAGAGGTAAGAGAATTAAATAGCATAGACAGCAACAGCTCTCTGACAGTTGACATCAGTGCTAGGGAATGCAGACAGACCTATCTATTTTGCTATCATTTGCTATACTTTGAGTAAATTTGTAGTTTTGAAACACCTCCTGACCAGCAACATTCAAGGTGGCTGCTAAGCCTAGTAATACTAGTCTGGACACATGCATCCTTCTGTTTCTCTGACACACTCTACCATACCCAGGTTATCATGCATGTGTAAATATTTGGTGACATCTTCAAAAAACACCTGAGGCTGAACTGGGCTAAGGCACTACTTTCATAGTAACTTTTTGCATAAACACAGACCAGAAGCTTTAGCAGTTATGCCAAATTTGTTAATATTGATTAAAAGATTTGAGAACTAGCTACTCTCCCTTCAGAGAGTTTTTGGCCGTGGTTTGTACCGTGCCGTCTAGGAAGAGCTGGAAAGCACTAGGAGCGAAAAGGTGTAGTACCACAGAGTTTCAACCTGACAGGAAATCTGTGCAACACATGCAAAAAAAACACTAAATAAGATAACATAATATTTAAATGTCACTGTGGAAGAATGGCCTGGAAAAGGGGAAACTTGAGAGAAAACCTAGGGTCTAACAGAAGTTTTGGCATTACAGTAGCTTGCTTGGGGTGATACACAGTTGCCGCTTCCAGGATGGCTGATATGCACGGACTCTGCTCCTCCACGGTTCCCTGGGCAACACAATCTGCCCTCCTCGCAGCTGCAAAGGGGAGTAACGGAGGATGGAGAGGAGTGAAGACACCGCGGCCAAACTCTGTTGCACTCCCTGTGCTGGGCTGCTGATAAGCCGCACAGTAGCTGCCCAACAGGAGATACATGGTAACATATCCAGTGCTGAGCCAGCAAGGGTGGCAAATCACTCTTTTCGGATGAACTTTGCTTGAACTTTGCTCATTATAATGCCAACGCACACCTCCATCCCAAAAGCTACTAGCCTCTGAGGTATGACCACTCCTCACTGAGCATGCGCCCTAAATTTTTGATTGACTGGACCTTTAAATGAAAGCGAGAAACTTTTTCATCAATCAATAACAATATTAAGTATGACTATAGTCACTCAAGCTCCACCTGAATGTAAAGAAAAGTATAAAAGGTGAACTAAGGATGAGAAGCGGGGAGGGAGAAGATTCCATCGTAAATCCTGGGTCAGTCGACAGGCTGAACCCCCTCTCCTCCCCTCGGGTCAGGACGCTGCCTGAGGAGACTGGAAACTGAGAGCCCTCTCCCATCTTCTGGGGTAAGTGATGATTGCACATTTGTACATCAGAGCTAGCTAAAACCCCACGCTGTAGTAGAGAATTTCCTATACTGACATCCAAAACCTGCTTTGTAAATGTTGCATTTGAATAAACCATGCTGTTTGTGACTCGACTACTTGTTTTGGGGGGCGAGCGATCGGACCTACAGTTGACAGACTGTTCGTGAATCCGATACTGCCAGAGTCAAGCTTATAGTTGATCATACTATTTGGGAACTCGATTCGCTCCTAGGAAGGCGATCGGACCTACAGTCCTCAGACTGTTCGTGAATCCAATACTGCCAGAGTCGAGCTTATAGTTGATCACACTATTTGGGAACTCAATTCGCTCCTGGGAAGGCGATTGGACCTACAGTCCACAGACTGTGAATCCAGTACTGATTTGGTATCTCCTTTCCCCTCCGCTCCTCCGCCACCACTACAGCTTTCAAACTGCAACATTTTTCCCACAGTCACATACAACTCAAATGAGCTTGGACAAGATTAAAACTCCTTCATCTCAGTACCACAAATGATGTGCTTCATATTAGCAAAATTTGTTTCTAAACTATTAGTTACTTCTTTTTTATACAAAGAAAACATTATCAGAAGGTGGAAGAGACCAGTATTACTTCTGTAGTGGCAACCATCTACAGTTCCAGGATCAGCTGTTTTTTTCTTTCTTTACCCTAAAAAAACCTTTTTAAAGTTGATATTCCTTTTCTTATGGTGACCTCAAACCAGGGACAGGCAGGGCAGGGACAGGGCCATCTTCCTGCAGTAGAAATTTTGTATGTGGTATTTCTTGTCCGGACTGCTATTGGCAATGAGATATTTGCCTAGAAAAGTCTTGGACTAATCCACTAATGCAATATCCCTATTGTCCCTAGAGGAAAGCAAGATAATACAGGGAAAATGTGGACGGTTCACCCCATATGCTCATTTCTTCCAGTGTCATAAAAATGGATAAAGCCTGGAAGAGGACTGCTCTTTCCTCTTCCTAGCTGAATTCAATCTTCAAACTCGTGATTTGTGTGATGCTTTAATGCACACTTCCCAAATGTAGCTGTGACGTTACTATAAAACATTGGGGGTTAAAATCAATGCTAGCATGTGCTATAGCTCACTTGTAATATAATCTGAATGCTATACTTAAAATTTCTTTGCTACTGCAGTGACCTCTAATGCGGAAAGCCTTCAATCTCTTCTGCTCACTCTGTTCACATTCTAACGTGTGTGAGTGGTGCTCTTCAACATCAAAATCTGGGAAATCCTTAAATGTAGGACCCTAGATCACTTATTTTCTTTTCATGGATGTCAGCCAAAAGCCTACTAAGGAACAAGGACTGTCTTCTGGCAGGTTATTCATCCATCAGATGGACAGATTCATTCTTGGTCCATCTCAAAATATTCCCTCTGGAGAAGTCTCCTCCAAATAAGTAGGCAATAAAAAATAGTTTGTTACACTTTCAATAAGAATTTTTAAAAATCTATTGGACAACTCCTACCCTCTTTTAACAACTTTTCACTGCCTGTATTCATGAAAGATAAATTAGTTTCTCAGTTTTTGAGAAAACTGCTGTCCACAAATATCCAAATCATTATACAAAAACATAAAGAACCAGAGCACAAACACTGGGCAGAAAGATAGAAACCTGAAAAAAAAAAAAGAGAAACTCATTTTAAACTCCTATGTTGAGGAGTTTAACACTCCTGGTGTTTGTGTATATTGAGTGAGAACACATGGTTCAGATCCAACACAGGAATGCGCAGTAACAATGCCAGAAAGAGGAAAGACACAAAGTCAGCAATGAGAGTCATAAAATCAGAAATGTTAACCATCGTTTACCATGAAGTTTTTTTTTCCTTGGAAAATCATCCACAGGAAAAGGTAAATTAAGAAGTCCATTTGCCACCATAAGCCAGAACATTTAGCCATAGCATATTTTGCTATTTTTTTTTAACTGCTTGATAGTCTATCCTTCATTCCTCCATTAGTAGCAGCAGCTGAAATTACCGGGTGACTTGGACTGTCAGTGTCATTGTAAACAACTTGCATTCTACCACAGCATTTGATCATGCCAAAGAACGTCATAAAAAGAAAGTGAAAAATATTAACTGGCATGGTAGCTTATGGGAAATCTTTGGAAAATTGAAGATATTTTTGTTGCTTTTATACAACTAACTTATCCCTCATTTTCCTTCTCTCAATTGTTTGGCAAAGCTTAAAATGTATTCCTGCATCTAAGTATGACTCCAGCCAAAGTTACTATTCTCTTAGAAGTGGAAGCATAATTTCTTGGGATTTCAATTTTACTTTTACATCAATTCTTCAAATAATTTGTAGGATTGAACTGAAGAGGAAAGAATGAAATAAACAGATAGGAAAATGCCTTTCCTCATGATCAGTTAATACACATTTGCTCTGCTAGCTGTATACTCATCTTTATGAGTCCTTCCTTACCTGGTATGTTTTATTTCCCCACTCCTGCACCGTGAACACTGTGACTTTTCAAAGGTAAAACACTAACACAGAACATGATATAAAACCACTAGGGCAGATATCTCTCTTTACAAGACATATACTCCTTTGTTTCTAAAAATTACATGCAGGTACCAGCATTTTTAGAAGTACAAAACATTTCTCCCGTCAAACTAATAAAAGGATATTATTTGTTTGTTCAGCAGTATGCAAAAGGATAGTACATTAAAAATAATGAATAATAATATATGGAACATACGGTAGCAGAAACTATTTGAAATAACAAGAATATATTGGATGGGATCCAAGATTATATAAAATCATAGAATCACAGAATGCTTAAGGTTCGAAGAGACCTCTAGAGGTCATTTAGTCCAACCCCCCTGCACACGCAGGGCCACTTAGAGCACGTGGCACAGGGCTGCATCCAAGCGGGTCTTGAAGATCTCCAGAGAAGGAGACTCCACAACCTCTCTGGGCAGCCTGTGCCAGTGCTCTGTCACCCTCACTGTCAAGAAATTTTTCCTTAAGTTCCTGTGGAACTTTTGATGCTTCCGTTTGTGGCCATTTCCTCTTATTCTGTCAGTGGCCACCAGTGAAAAGAGGCCAGCCCCATCCTCCTCACTGCCTCCCTTGAGGTACTTGTACACACAGATCAGGTCCCCTCTCAGCCTTCTCTTCTCCAGGCTGAACAGGCCCAGCTCCCTCAGCCTCTCCTCATAGGGCAGATGTTCCAGGCCCCTGATCATCGTCGTGGCCCTGCACTGGACTCTCTCCAGCAGCTTCACATCCCTCTTGTACTGGGGGGCCCAGACCTGGACACAGTGCTCCAGATATGGCCTCATCGGGGCTGCATAGAGGCGGGGATCACCTTCCTTGACCTGCTGGAGGGAGCACTATTTTATTGCATAGCAGTTTATTTACTGCATATTTTATTGCATATAGTAGGTTATATCTAAGTTGCAGGATGTGAGAGTGCTCCCCAAAGCAGGTGTGCATTGACAGCTTAGCCACCTCTCACAGCACATCAAGATAATCTCACAATCTAGTATCCCCTTCCCTTCCAGGAATTTTAAAGGTTGAAAGGAGAGTTGGAACAGAACCGTATCATTATATTAATATATTGTTACTGAGGCAAGAAAAGAAGAACTAGGAAAAAAAAAAATCCAGCCCAGCATCTACTGTGGGTTAAGTATGTATTCAGGAAGAAAAATATCTTGGATCAAAAAAAAACAAAAACATGTTACATGATGGGATAAGCAAATGGTATCCACTGATACAAAATAGAGAACCCTCTTCTGTACCAAACTCTTCATTTTCACTCAGCACAGGGATCAGTAAAAATTACTGCACTTAAAATATATTTTCTTACCCTCAAGAAAGTGATATAATTTGCAGTGCAAGTTCTTAAAAGCCTTCCAAAGAGAAAAAATATTTGAGTAATTTAATTATTCAGGAGATAAATATTTTGGGGTTCTTATCATTAAAATAAAGATAAAAATAAGGAATAATCAAATTTTCATAGGAAGCAGTGCTTGGGATGTTTCATATTTTGAGACTCTGTGAGCCTATTTGCATTCTAGAAATACTCTAACGAGCTGAACTAGCACATCTGAAAGATTAGAGAACATAAACGAAAAGCAGAGACTGGATTTGAAAATTTGGACATGCCAAAAAATTTCAAACCCAAACTTTATTCCTAACTATACCAAAACTACAGAAAAACTACATTCAGAAATTCTTAAATTTTAAGAAATTCATAATTTTTGATTTCTTAATTCGGAAAAATAATTCTCTTTAAGGAATGCTGGAAGCTCCAAAAGTCAAGCTGGATCCCAAATGCACAAGCTCTGATCAGATTCCTAACCCACGTTCAATTTGGGACCTCTGCAGTTATATCCCTCCTCACAGACTTCTAGCATCTTATTATATAATGCTTTACTGTTTCAGCCTGCATCCTTATTTTTCCTACTGCTTTTAGAAATATCTCTTTAAAATCTTTTTAAAATTTACTACCTAATACACTAGTTAAAGAAAGATTTTAAGCCTAAACTGCTTTGATCTAAATACAAGTAAAAATAAGTAAACAAGCTGCTAGAAAAGGCAAATGTGACAAAATCTAACCAAGATGCTAGTCAAGGAATAAATTTAAGTATATCCCTAAATCTGATCCCTGTTCAGCAAAGCCTCTTGGTTATTAGCATAACTTTCTAAAGATAGTGCTACAACTAGTTTGCATTATTATTATTCTTATACATTTCCACTTAGGGTAGGTGCCGAAGAGAGAAGTAAGGATTAGCTTGATGCACACAGCATGACACTAGGTTAGGGCCTCAGCAGGTTCTTTTATTTTCTCTCACTCGTGCTTTCAAATTTTTATTAGATGGAAGACAGATCACAGGCAGGCATAGGTGATCATGCTAAAAAATAAACAAATCCCTAGAATTTTCATTTTTCAATTTATTTAAATGCTTTGAGTAGGAAAATATCACTTAGTTGTCTCCATACTCCTCAAAAGCTGACAAAGCTAATTCTGAGCAGACAATCGAGGCTCAAGAAGAAATGCTGTTCCCAGCAGCTGCTTACAGGAAAGATATTAGACACTGGGTTGTAATGCTGATTTGACTGAAGAGCAGCTGACAGCTTCATCCAGAACCAACTGACAAATTAATACGTAGACAATCTTATCCCAAAGCTTTATTTTTCTACACTAAGCCAAGGGTTTTCTTCAGTGAACATTCAATAATAATTTTCCTTCTGTTGCAAAAATAAACCAAAATAAAACAGATAGCTGCATGGTAGGACTATAGATACATTTTATTGGGTAGTAAATCAGTTTGTGGATGGAATTTCAAACACTAGGAATATCCTAGGATGGACTGAAAGCAACATGACATTGGATACTGTAATTTTACCAACTATTTTTGTCTTTAAAGCAAGTAGAATCTTCTGGTGCTTTTTTTTCTCCTTTCTCACCTCTTCCTCCATATCAGGAATTACAGAGTTTCAGGCACAAAAAAAAAAAAAAAAAAAAAAAAAAAGATGTAAGAAAAACTAGCTATTACAGTTCATGGATTTAATAAATATCCCTCAGATGTCCTTGTGCAGGGTGGATTTGCTCACTGAGATTTCCGTAAAAGGTTCAAAAGATGCATATGTCAGTATTGTACTATTATCTTGGCCAGACTTTGGATAACAGTGTATTTCAGTTACTACTGGCTATTTTTCTCAAATCCTGTCTGCCAGTTTTTGTATTTTATCCAAGCCTGTCACTCCACAGGAAGAGCTTCTAAATTCCTTAGTACTCTTAAGTCTGGTCCAGTTGAAAATGCATCCTCCTAGTCTGAGTATGGACCAAGACATCTGACAAAAAAACATTGTGAATCTGAATGTCCAGGAAATGAAACTATCCAATGAGTTTCCATTACATTAATTTGAGAATCACAGGCTTAAATTAAAGGTTAAAACTGTCAGCAATGCTGTATTTTCAAAACATAATCTTAATTGCCATGCCTGCAATTTTTTACACACAACTATTTGAATGGGAATTGTTGATACCATCACTTGATTTGGACATTGCCACAGATGCTGGAATTCGCATTGCTGAAGTCTCATTTTCATTTTCCCTTGTCACTCACTAACCAACTTCTGGCACAGCATAGATCATTCTATGCCGTCATCAAAAAAGCTCATTTCACACAGCTTTTACTTTAAAAAAAAGATCGTCCACAGCCCAGTCTCTCCAAGAAGGACCAACAATTTGCTGTATGAGAAAGAATCACATTGTCCGTTCAAAAATGATTTTTAAAGTTCATTGAAATATGAAAACAACCAAGTCTTAAAAATAAATTTGGAGAAGCAAAAAAATATTGCATATTACAGCCCACACAGATAGATATGGGGAACGCACTGAGAAGAGGGGCATAACAGGCCCAATCATGCTTTTTGGCAAGGGGGAGTGTGTGCATGTGTGTGTGCATGTGCACGCATGCATGTACATGCAGGCAAGATGAATTTCTGAGCAGGAAATGGCAGGGGGAGAAATCAGCTTTTGTTCCCTGCAGCCAGCTCCTGCTGAGGCAATCAGTGCAAGCTTTCATAACACACACAAGTATATACATACACTGCTGCGAGAAAAGCTTTTAGCATTCTGGACCCTTCTTTTGATTTCCAATCAAAATATAAGTGAGAAACAAGGGGGAAAGCAAAGAGAGAAAGCAAAGGAAGACTGGGGACTCAAATTTACCTTTTATTTGCCATTTATACCCAATTGCTTTTTATCTTTATAATTCCAAAATAATGGTACCATATTGCCAATGAAAAGCAAACCTTCTCTTTCTGCCACATTCTGCGGATCAGACTTTGGGGTGCTGCACCACTGTAGAAGCAAAGACCACGTTGGACACCTTAGTAGCAGCTATGTGGCAATTTCATTGTTTATGGAGGATCTCTGGTTGCAAAGTGGTTAGCATAATTCTTCTTATAGCTTTTTCGAGAATCAAAGTGTATGCCTATAAAGCTGATGTTCCTCAGTGCCACAGCATCTTCTAGGTGCCACAACAGCTCCACAGTGGCTGCAGCAGTCAGACATAGCTTAGCATATCCTCAGTTAGGCCATAAGGTAAAAGGCGGCCTTACACAGCCACCAAAATGAGACAAGGAGAATAGAAGTCACACCAGGTCACCCTGCTCTTCACAGGTGCCCCCTAGGGCAGTATTTGTAACCTCAAAGCTCTGTTTATATGCATGCTGGTCTTTCCTGCTGACACTTGATGATACGCACATTTCCCAAGTATTATGCACCAACAGTATTTCCTAAACTTAAATGGCTGTATCCTCTATATTGTACAATGTTTTAGATTTAAAATAATTACCAGACACTGACACTCAAGTGTCAAGGCAGTTCATGACAGTGGCTGAGGCATTGGGATATCTATTGTTTTGAAGGATACATTTAAGGTTTTTCTTCACCACACAAACTTCAACCAACAGCATTACTTCCTATTAGAAGGGAAGTGAGGTAGCCTGTTGCTAACTTCGTTTTGACCAGAGAAAGCAAAGCCAAATTTTCTCACTCTCATATTTTATGTTTCCACACAAAACTAGTAATATGCCTTTCAAATTTACTATTAATGACATTCTTTTCTCTTCAATTATGTTTGTGTGTTCATTAAAAGAAGAAAACAGAAATGTATTTTTCAGGAAAAAAAAAAGAAGTTTTGACATCCAAGATGACAGTATTATTTACCCCAAGTTCAGAAGCTAACACAGGTATGAATTTTGTATTTGTGCGGGAACTGCATACTAGGATGAATCTCTTTCAGCTTTCCCCAATTCTGTGCTTCTGTAACAAATACTTCCTAAGCTAAATATAAAAAACATACCTTAAAAATTCAGTGCATACATATGCAGTTTTCCTTCCTGCAATTCTCTCTAAATTTACAAAATACAGAACTGAGAATGTAACACATGTATATTTATCAAAGCCTTACATCCAAACCCAGCTGAAAGCAAAATCAATGGGAATGTAAGGCTGAATTTTAACCTTCTACTGCCTGTGTTTAGTTACACATAGTGTCAATACATGCACACTATACTGCAATATTTTACATGTTTCAGAGTTCCACAGACAAAAGCATTGTTCTACATAACACATATATTTTACAGAATTTTCTCTTTGAACCGCAACTAGCCCTCCTTAATCACACTAGAAATTAATACGAAATATTTCATACCTGCAGCAGCTTAAGACCATGCTCAGAGCCTCCAAGACAGCACTTGTAGCTGATCTTTTAATCATGTTTGTGACTATGTCCATTACCCTATTACACGAGTTGAAGTTGTCTATCTGAACCATATTTCCTAAAATAACATAAACCAGTATATCCCTTGCCTTAATAAGCTGCAGAAAAGACTGCAGAGCACATTATTTCACCTGTCCATTATGTAACACAAGCATTTTGTTTTTTACTCAATATCCCTTCTATTTCACCAAATATACATCAAGGATATCTGCTATCTAATTCCCAATTAAACAAACTTATTATACAAAAAAAAAAGAATAGACAATTACTATGTGTGTTTGACAGACAAATCATGCTGCAAATTAAATGCATTGAAATCATAGCTTCCATTTAAAAGGACACTGTCAAAATATTTTTCATAAAACAGTCTTTTGTATTAAAAGCACTGAATAAAAGTAGGAAATCTATTTCCTTACAAAACCTTTGTCTTTCTTCCATGCATACACACTGCTTTTTTCTGTATGTTTCCTCAGAAATATTTTGCTGGCAGGTATTTATCCTTTTCAGAAAATAACAGTAAAGCATTCTTTCTAGAAAGAAAAGAAAAAGTAGGTAGATAACTGCAATTTGATTTTGTCTATTTGTGCAAAGGGAGGAATACTTATGCCAGCTCCCCATGTATTATCTTTGGGGGTTCCTTTCCATGCTTCTCTATTAGCCAAAAGTCCTCAAGAGGAACGGTAGCACAAATTGCAGGCAGTCCCTTGAAAGCAGGAGGCTGCACTTGTATGCATTCCAGCAGAGTAACACTGCTGAAAGGCTCTCCTAACCAGCTGCACAGCACTCTGTTGAAACTTACTGCAGTGACTTTTCCCCTAAAATATAGGTAAGAGAGAGAATTAAACCTGGCTGGAACAATACTGCATAAATTTACTATGCAGTAGGTTGTGGGGCAAAGGCAGTCTATGCAAAAGACCAAAGATCTCAAAGATTTGGATCCAGACTGCAGGAAGTTTGGAGCCTATTAATGCTGGGCCTGTTAGGCTCGAGCCTATCAACTGCAGAAAACACTGGTCTTATTTCAGCAAAACAAAGGAAGTTTTGAACTTTATATGAGTAACCCCATTGAAACCAAACTAACTTGTTTCAAATAAAACATATGAATGATCTAAAAGGTAAATCACAGATCACACATATTTCTGATAAAACTGATTCACTACTCCTCATTTGAACTTTTTTTTTTGTGGACAGTTAAATAAAAATCAAAATACCCTAGCTTCTCCAAAGCTTTCCACATAATAATCTACTTCTCTGAGAATATGGTTTTCTGTAAAAATAACACAGGCAGCTTCTTTTGCGGCTCTCTGAACCGCTGTGATCAGATAGGTTGCTCAGCTGACACCCTGTCTTTGAGAAGTTTCATCCCTCTATTAAGAAAACACATTAAAAACCACACAGGGTTGAGCTTTAATCCAATGCCCCTTTGTAACTGTATTTAATATTTAACCTAAATCTACCAAAACCTGTATGATCTCACACCAGATTTATGATCTGCTCTGCTGAAATCAATGGCATTACAGCTGTGCAAAACTGGTCTGACAGAAAAATATCAGGATTTTAATCTAAGGAAAAAAATCTTGTATATCATGAACTCTTATTTCAGAAGTTAATAGGAAAGGATATTTTATGAGAAGCTGAACATGTCTTTTTCTGACTT
This sequence comes from Crypturellus undulatus, assembly GCA_013389825.1. NCBI lineage: Eukaryota > Metazoa > Chordata > Aves > Tinamiformes > Tinamidae > Crypturellus > Crypturellus undulatus. The sequence goes on from VWPW01000694.1 coordinate 48,285, forward strand.
CACTTCATGGCATGCAGATTACATTGGCAATCAAGAACACTACTGAGCTAATATACGAACACTTCTTTTGATACAATAGTGCAAAGATCTTTCCCCTCAGGAATTTGTTTTAACTGGGCTAGTAAAACATTCTTAAAAAAAGTCAGGGAAATTATCATCATTCCAAAAGAAAGGCAAGTTTATTTTCTTCCTGGACAGGTAAATCCTCATGACAATTTTGCAAGGCTGCTTAAAGATTTTTTTCCCCTCTTACACACACGCAATTACACTATCACATGTAACTGGGAACAAAGACTACAGGGAACAGAGTTTAATGGACTGTGATTACTGTTCTGGAACAGATTGAACCTCTTTATAGCCTATGAGAAGATGATGTGAACTGAATTCAAACAAAGAACTGATAATGGATTTTACTGAAAGCTACACATTTAAAAAAGAAAAAAAGACTCTCTCACCATTTATAGCCATGCAAAGTATTTCAACATTTAAAAAAAAGATTCAAAATAAATAAGAGCTCTGCTATATGGAAAACAGATTAATGAATTTCATCTTTATGTAGCAGTCTGTTTCCAGGAAAAAACCACCAATAATAACCTTTACATTCATTTTAAATATTTTAATTAATAGTGCTATGTTCTGGGTTTTTCATACTAATAACTTGCACTCCATGAACTGCTGTTCATGGAGTTCTGCTTGTGTTTCTATTTAACGTAAGTCCTTGCTGCTATCAAAGCAAATCGATTTTACTTTAACCAATGCTTTAAAAATAAAGCATATTTAATGTTTCTCTACTTCTTACTCCAGATCAGCTAGCAGGATATTCTGTTCTTTTGTCATCAGTAAAAAAAAAGTGATTTTTCAGCTATCCTTCATATTCCTTCTTGGCTAGCTCATGCATGAGGGAGATAATTGCCTCATCCCTGAAAAAATACTCTCCTTTCTGACTATTTATGTCATTCCTGATATACTGGCCTTACTGACTGTTTTAATCTGATCTCTCCAACTAGTAGGGGAATAGGCTGCATCATTTCTCAGAAAACAGCTTTTGATTTTTAATTTGCAAATAAGAAAATCAATTTAAAATATATTTATTTTAGCCCTTATCACTGCTTCAGATTCTGCCTTTGACACATGTTTGTGAACCAGAATACACCGTATTAAATACCTTACCAAAGGAGACTGAAAGATGAAAAACAATGAGTAACAGCTGTCTGCAGTATTACCAACAGTACTACTGAGTTAACCCATTAGACTCACTAACATTGCTAACACCCAGTTTCTGATTTCTGCCAGACATTTTCAAATATGATTTAACTAATGTTAGCCTTGAAAACTGATTCACCACAGAACTGGGCCCGAAATCTCCATCAACATCAAATCTCCCCCGACATTTTTCACTGTATTGAAGAGAATCCATTCTGCATATGAATAACCATTTTCCTAACTTGAATCATTTTCTACAATTTTTTAATAGAAAGACTGGTGAGTTTGTAATAAGCAAGCTCAAGAAGAAGCTTTTTTAAAAGGTATTTTTCCGCTAACTTTGATTCCTCCCACCAGACGCCCACATCCTCCTAGTCTTTTTGTACTGCCTGAGCAACAGACATCTCGGCTGGAAAGACTCAAACAATTACCTAATGGTGCAGAACCAGCATGACAGCCCTTGCTGCTGCGCACCCCCATTCCAATGAGGATGTGTTTTGTATGACTCAGAGTGAATCAGATTGAGGAAAGAGAACTGCAGTATCAGAAATAATAAACAGCAGCATACAATTTGGAAGAAAGATACTATGTTGCTTATTCATTATTGCCCCATAGCTAATTGCATTGCATATTTTATTATATGCCTAATAGGAGATGTGTGTGGATATATGAGCTGCACAAAAATGAATCAGTGCTCTTGGTTAAAAACACAAAATCCTACTCTATTATAACTTGATACTGATATAAGGCTGGACGCATTAGCTAAAAAACAAGAAGTGCCATTCCCATGCCTGCACATCTGCCCCCTACATGCCCCACAAACTGCTGTCTGACCGTGGAAGAGGGGCACATCACTAGAAGGAGGTATAAAAATGCCTCTTCCCAGTGCCAGCATAAAGGCCAAGCACAACCGAATTGTGAACTTGAGGTCCTGCAAAACGGAGAACATTTACGCATACAGCCATTTTTCAGAGTTCACTTTAGGGCCTGCGGAATGTTCTCTGCTTTTGGAGGGATGGTAGAGCTTTGCTCCAAGTTTCTCAGAGGAACAGCACAATACATATTTAAAGGAGCTCAGGAACAAAGTCTTCATGGCAAAATCACACATACATTATGATTCTCTTTAACAGTTTCTGTACCTTGCTGCACATGTGCTTGGGGCTGAACCTGTTACCTCAGACAGAGCTCTTGAAAGGCACTGGAGTGAACTCACATGAATTTTCCCAATGGAAGCACGCAAACTCTAGCCAGGCTCCCACTTGAACTTGAGCTGGGAACCTTCACCTCAGCCATGTAGGGCACAACACTCTCCCAAACCCAGGTGAGACGTTTTTTTCTAGAGGGGTCATATTAAACACCATAGAAAATGTGGGTGGTGAAGGCCTGTCTTACCTCAGCCAAAGTTTCTACTGGCTGATGGATTTTGCTCAGAATTATGATCAGAATCAGATTCTTAGGCACAGTCCTAGGACAGCTGCATTTAATCACAGAAAATACTACCCTATTTCTCCTTAAAAACAAAAAGGCACAATTCCTTTGTTAAATCTTATTGATACACAGTATTTTCAGTAGAAAAGAAAATGAGAAGTTGTCTTGGATTAAATAAAAAATAAGATGACAGCATTCCTATATCATGTTCCTTTTATTCTCTCACTTTCTCCAGTATTTATTTTCTAGTTTGGTTTAAGTCTAGCCTTTTCTTGCATATATTCATGGTTCTAAGATCAGTTGTTATTTAATCTGCTTCTTACATTTATGTTAAGATGTCCTTTTATTCCTCCGTTTGCATAATGCCTCTTCTTTTTTTTTTTGTAGACCAAATTTTAACAATCAACCATGAAGAGCAATTAACCTCAGTAAAGTCACCAAAGAAACCCTGTTCCTTTACTTTTAGGAAGAAGTCCAATTTTTTAAAAACACAGCAAAAATCCTTGAGATGTCTCCTGTATTGCACCATCTCATGGCTAACTGAATCTGTTCAAAAGACCTGAAAGTACTGCAGTACTCCCTTTTTTTTTTTTTTTTCTATACAGAGGAATACATTTCCCTGAAGCAGTGTCTCAGGTCTACTGCAACTACATGTTTCCTAAAAAAAATACAAAACACATTATTTATTTGTGTTTTCAGTTTGTTACCTATGTAAATGAATAAAATGCCAACATTTTACATGCCTGGAGCTGGAAATTCAGCAGAGCTGCGAAGGGCTTCCCTGGAAGATTTCGTTTTTCTCCGCAGGATAGATGGAAGATATGTATACTTGTCTGTTTTTCCCCCCAACTTTATTCTTAACACTTATTTAATGTCAACAGCACTTTCTTAGTTCTAAAGAAGGAATAAATTAAAGGATAAATGATCTCAACACTCAGCACTTCTGCCTGCTTTTGTTTTACAATTTCTTGAGAAGCTTTCTGTTCCGCCAAGGATGACTGACTCCTGGGCTTTGCTTTCCTGCCCAGATACTATGCTGCAGTAAGATAAGAAAAAGGAGCTCTGGAATCTTCCAAGGGACTGAAAATGCTCAGAGGTCCTATACTTTAAATCACTTACCTCCAAGTCATTTTCTCCTTACAGAAAAGAGACAGAGAGGATATTGAAAAGAACTGCAGTCAGCAAAAGGTATCCTGACTTCATCTGCTATTTTGTCTTTCAGCTTTCTCACATTTTTTCTCTTGGATACAGGAATGCCAGCCTTACTGAACTGGCTTCCAGCAGGGTAGAGAGAGTGGCATTGGAGAGAGCAGACATCAAGCAGGCTTCTCTTCTCCAGATCTCTGCAGGCTGCCCTCTCGACCACAACATTACAGCCTCTGCAGCGTTAGTGGGTTCTCAGACTCTGAAAAGCAAGCTTAGGGAGAAACATATTATGGAAGGAGGGAATGGCTGCACACTGAAGCACAGGAAGTTCCACCTGAATTTGAGAAAAAACTTCTCGATTGAGAGTGCCAGAGCACTGGAACAGGCTGGGCAGAAAGGCTGTGGAGTCTCCTACTCTGGAGATATCCAAAGCCTGCCTGAACGCAACTCTGTGCAACCTGCTCTAGGTGACCCTGCTTAAGCAGTTGGACTAGATGATCTCCAAAGTTCTCTTCCAATCTTAATCATTCTATGATTCTTACTCAAGTGTGAATCTTTCATAAAGATAGCAAAACAATCAGTAGAAATGGAAATACTGTGGGTTTTGCCTAGTGATTAATCCCATAAGTAAGAACTGTAAAGATGTAAAACTTGGAAGCTGCTTTGTGGGTTAACATTGCTGATGGAAAACTGAAGACCACTCTGGGCTATAAATGATAATTATTCTAGATTTCTGCAAAAAGGGTGTCATCCATCTCAGACTATAATCCCCTCTTTCATATTCAAGCTTTTGTTTATTTACCAGATTAAGTCTAGTTGATACTATGAAAAACAAGATGCCATTAAATCCACAGAACAGGGAAAATTTTTATTCACATTTTAGGAAAAAAAAGACAGATTAAGGCTGCTGAAATTTAAACAATTACAAAAAAGACAGTAACTATATTTTTAAAATACTGTCACTCAGCAGTAGCTTCAATTCATAAGCAAAACTGCTGTGAAGTTAGTGATTAACTAAAAAGTTTGACTAGGCTCATGCTTGAAATCATTGAAAAATACAGTTCAGTGAAACACAATTCCAGAAAAAATATTTAAAAATACATAGAAATTAGAAAAATCACAGTTTATATAGCAGGCGTCCATCTCTTATATTCAGGAGCCCTGAGGTAAAAATCTTCCTCTACTGTTCAAAGCAAACAGCCACACTTGCTAAAATTCCCCCTTACACAGAAGGTTCACTCCTAGCCTAGGAGCTTTCATTCCATTTAAGATTAAGGAATACTTAAAAGTACTATATACACTAAATGGCTGTAAAATTATCAAGTTCAACCACTAGGACGATGACCTGATTAACTTCGCATGTGGAGGTGTAACATCACAGACAGCATGCCATGCTATCTGTTGAGATAGAACAGAACCTTGCAGTCTCTTTCCAGTAGACCTTCTTAGATTAGAAGCTCTTAGAAACAGCAGCATTTTTTCATTACAAAAGGAGCCTAACAATAAGGGCCTGTAGGAACTGCTCCATTTATTTCAAGACAGCAGATATATCTAAATGCATAAACACACACACATAAATATATACATATATATATATATGTATATATATATACTGGCTATAAAATTGCACTTGGTAAGACCTGCAATAAGTTCCACGATTTGTTACATGAACCTGGGTGTTAGCCCCCAACTCAAATATCTGCCGAGCAGTAGAACATATATGGAATTCAAAACACGCACACTGAAATACTTTTCTGCTGATTCTGGAAGGTTCCACTCCTTTATTTCCCTAAGGGGCACTCACTGATTATTCCCCTTTTACTTCATATTTTGTGCTTTTCAAACTGTATTGGAGGTTATATTACTGATTTAAAAAACAATATCCAGAAACATTCCGGAATGCTATAATATACTTGCCTATTCATGTAAACTGTCAAAATATTTCCCAAAACAATTTTGTCACATACCAGGTAGCCCTCTCCAAAGAATTTGAAAGCCCGGTCTGCAAGGCAGAGTATGTCGAGAACTACTCATAATAGGGAATTTGCACAAACACCCCATTTTTGGAGGTTGAGTTTGTTAACATAGATCCAGGACATTACGTGTGCCTGGGAGAGTTTTTAATTTATTAGTATAGGCATAGTGTTACTTTACCATATATTTTGCTAGCAGATGCTTGTGTTGGTAGGAGGAGGTAGCAGCTGACCTAATGTATTTGACAGTCCATATTATAAATGTAACCACTATGGACATCATTAATGAGTCAGATCCAGTAAGATGCTGTGTAGCTCATGAGAGGTACTGAGTATCTTAAATTCTAACCTGTATCAAGATGAAAATTCTCAGTACAGTCTCCAAGCAGGAGGGAGGGTACAAAAATGATTATTTGTAAAGGTGATGATAATATTCACGAGATACACAGTGGCAAGAAAGAGCACTTTAGAAAGAATATAGTAACTAGAACCAGGCTCAGTAGATAGATACTCAGGCTTCGGGAGTGAACACAGTATCAGTGAATATAACAAATGGCAACTTGCAAACAGTCGCACCAGAAAACTATATTCAAGGAGAGGTTAATGAGAGAGGGAAAGGAAACAAGCAAAGAAGACTCACCACACTTTTGTCTTTCTGCTATTATTTTGTATCTTATTTCTGCTCTACTTTTAGAAATGATTTAAAGTTTACACTTTAAATGTCATTGCAAGACACAATGTATTTTTTTAATTTGCCTTTTCATAGAGCTTATATCATTGCCTTTCAAATTGGATCATTTAACAGCTCTTTTTCTTTCCCTCCCACCTTTCAAACTGCAGATGTTCCTGCTAGAAAACGGGTATGTTTCTCTTTATCAAAATATAGCTTTATATAAGAATACTGCATTTCTTCTGGAAACAAACTACTTTTTCACTAACTTTTGTAAGACAAACACAGAATGCTGATCTGAATAAACGGGAAAATAAATAAATAAAGAAACCTTTTCCCATCATTCTTTTGCTTGTTGAATTGGACTAAAATGATTAAAGAGTACTGAACAATCACAGCAGCTTAGGAGGAAATAAGAATGCCAGGTCTGAATCTTGTCACAGCCTGTTGCTTTAGCTCCACTACACATATTTACATCAACGGGGATCTGGCTCAGGACCACAACAGCCAACAAAGTATGAAAAAGATACAGGCAGATATGAATCATCACTGGCCACACTCTACAAGTCATGCTTCTTCCTGCAGCACCTTAACACTCGCTAGTTGTTAAGCTCAGGAACATGTATTCTGCATGAGCAAGGGAGGAAATGGCTTGTGACTAAGCAGAATTTCCAATACTTACTGACAAGTTCAGCCTCACATGCACTGAGCTCTTCTACTGCTTTCAAAAGGGCGCGCGTACACACACACACACACACACACAAATCCTAGGCTAGCCTCCCTGGAGGACTTATCAGATTCATCCTTGCTTGTCTTATATTTACTACATTCAGACAGACACATTCAAAGTTAACAGTTGATCTGAAATCTGTGAGATTTAAGTTTTGTACACCTCAGTTGCCTTTTTTCTCAAAGCAGGACAAGAGCTGATCATTCAGCTCATACAACTGAATGAACCAATTTAGCTACTTCATAATTAAATCATATTTGACTAATATTATGTAAGTACAAACCATAATTAAGACCCATCAGCTTTAGGAATACAAGATTAACTTCAAACTCCTAGCTAACAGGCTAGCATTTATTTTATTGCATCACTGAACCATTATTTGCCTTTCTTTATTCACTTTTTTTTCAAAATACAGGTCAACATTTTTGCTGGAAAAGCTCTCTCTGAAATTTCACACACCTCTAAGAAAAGCGTTCTTTCTCCACATATATCCTCACAGTACTCAGAAATCCTGACCAAAGAAAAAATGTTTCAAAAACCTAAATTGCTTGGTATGCAAGATTGTGTAAAATGAATAAATAAATAAACAAATACAAAGGCTATTGCAAAAAATAGAAGTAAAATATTCTAAGTATTCTTCTTCTCTGTTCTATATTTGCAGCTGCTTACATATTAAATACTTTGGAAACACAGCTAAAGCAAAACAAACTAAGCAAACACTCAGAGGACTTATATTTGTGTGAACAGTGTCAAATGTAAAGGAATCTTTACATTGCCATCAACTCATCCAGACAGGGGAGCTGCCTGACACAGTGAAAAAGTGCTAAATCTTCAACACAACATAACCAAATGCTAAAGATCTTATTAATAAACACTAACGACTTAACATATTTGAGATCAGATAAACAATGAAAGCTAATTTTCATTTACTATGAAGGTTAAAGATTATGTAACATTGAAGAAAAAACAAAAAACTAGAATACAATCATTGCAATAAGCCTGGCAAGCATAACAATCATATTTAGTACTGTCTACTGGTATAAGTTGTACCAGAGTATTTTTGAGACAGTCTAGGACTATTGTGTAAGAACTGCTTTGTTAAGAAAAGCTACCACCACACATCAGTAAAAACATAGCTTTTGGAAGATTTACTATAGCAACCAGTCAAATTACAATACTGGATCTTCTCTAAGGCTTTAGAAATGTAGGCCTTTATTTGGGAATACAAAAGAACAGAAGTCACTGAGGAATTCAGTCTTTAAGAACCCATATACCTTTTAGCTTTCCTAACCATGAGCAGTTAGGAGTTTTCTTGATTTCCCTAAGCTGTCCTTCCAAATCTACTTTTTCTCCTTTTGTTGAGCTGCTGGTTTCATTGGAAGATGCCTGTGACCTGAACATAGAGGGAGTAAATAAAAAGATAAACAGTTGAAAAATGATGTTGGATCTGTTTACTTGTTATGAATACTGATTATCTAGTAAATAGGGATACTTTCTTGTATATCTTAGTACCCTTTCTAGCATGATCTCAAAGCGCTTCACAAACATATTAGTATACCAAGCAATAAATCAGATGTTTTTAATGCCAATTAGTTTCTCTGTCTGGGACAATAGGTACTTTATCGAATATAAGCAGGAAGTAGTATCTTAGGAAATTCTGCTTTTCTGTTGAAAGCAAAAAGGAACTTGGCTGCCTAATGCTAGAAACAGATTTAGTCATTATAATGAAAAAAAAAAAAAAAAAAGGTGAAGGTTCCAGATCACCAAAGGGCTGGCCACAACCAATAAACAATTTGTATTGGTCTTAAAATTAGTTCTTTAGTTCTTTCTAAGAACTCAAATTACGTTCTTAACTTAAAAGGTTCTTTAAGTACTAGGAATACAGTGAGCTACAATCTGTCATCCCAAGACTCTGAGTGTCTAGACTGCTTGAAACGTGTTGCCATATAATTTTGGTGATTATAATACTTAAGTGCTCCACTTTGATGCAACATTACATCTAGGTTGTCTGAAAGAAGAAGCTGCTACTTTTTGCACAACAATGTAAATTTTCTTAAAGGGTTGCAAAGGCCCAGCTAGAGTTAATGTCTTTATGGAAGATACTTAATACACTTAAATTGTTCCCTTCGGAACCAAATAAAAATGTTTTTTTTTTTTTTTTTTTTTTTTTTGAAACATACCAGTCTCTCTGCAGAAAGTCAAGCAGAATGCTGTACATTAAGAAGAAAGTTAGCGTGCTATCTTGCAAATAGTAAGTCTCAATGACTAAAAAATAACTATTTAAGAGAGCATAATTGAGCCTGTGCCTAAGGCACTGACTTTTTGCTCAAAATAGATTAGAGAAAAACCTCAGTGCAAATTATGGTCCTGGCTTACTGCTCACAAATTTTTTTTTTCTTTTAAGTAAAGCTCTTTTTTGATATTAAAATGAATTCAAACAAAATCTCAAATAGGGATTTGTCAATTTGAAATGGTCAGAACATTTTAAAAATTAAAGCTTATGAAATTGAAATGGTTAGAAGTACTGTTGGGTCTTAAAATTGAAACATAGCTTAACAATGTAATTAGAGTAAAACTGAACCCAACCATAACTGTTATCCTTTTTACTGCCAATGTTTTAATCAAGCTTTGTCTTTGAAGAATCTGTTCAGCATAGAAGTTTGGAATGCTGAGACAGAGAATATGCTCTGTTCAAGAAGAGGTTGCAGTGCTGGCAGAGCAGCAGTTTCTGCTGATGTCAAACCAAGTTCCGACTACTGCTCTTTCCAGTGCAAGATTATTTCTCCACCCATGTTACAAATAGTCATGCTGCTTTTACATTTCTTTTCAGACTGACATCTTCGTTTCAAAAGTGTCTAAATTCAACTATGATTCTGTCAAGTTAAAGAAGTCGAAGTGTTTGATTGCCTCATATAACATTCTCATGAAAGCAAGAAAACAAATATTGCATCTTATGAGATTGAACCTGAAAAAGAAACTTTTTCCCCAGTCGCTCCTTTCTCCCTGCACAAGAACATGGCAGGGCAGCCTTACACTTGTACCCATTACAAAGAACGGGATACTTCTCACCTAACTTTATATGCCTATTTCTACACTAGTCAATAAATGAGTACTGCAACAGGCTCTACTTTTTTCTCTTCTGCCTCTTCTGCCTCAGTCTGTTTTGACTAACTTTGAACACCATTTCATTATGTAATGGAAAAGAAACCTGCAAGAACTTTAATATCTGCCTACAGATTTTCCAGTACTACAGATTTTCCACGTACTGGAAGAAGAAATCCCCAAGTGTTACTACCAGTCATGGTCTCTAAATCTTCTGGTAAAGATGGTCTGCAAATGCTAGGCAGTGTTTATTCTACCCTACACCCCTGATTTCTTTAAAATAAGAAAACCTTGCAAAGTTGTAGCCTGCACAGCAAAAACAAATAATCAAAGCCCAGTTATTCTCCTTGGATTTCTGGAACAGTAGCTTGTGACTGTGCTAATTAATCAATTCTTTGTAGACTTGTCCAGTGAAAGGGTAGATATTTCACCATTTTTACTTGGCTTTACCACAATGCCAAAGTTACTCATATTCTGCAATAACTGTTGTTGCTTATCTACACAAGCATGCCTTTATCTTCCTCTGCCTTCTCCTTTCATTTAAGGATGCAAACATTTTCCTAAGCACTTTTATTCTCTTGATATCAGTTCTCTCTGATTAGATTTTGTCAACATCACCATCCTTTATTTTTCCATCGTCCTTCATAACACTATCTTCCTTAAATGTCCCATCTATCAATTTAGTTATTATTTGCATCTTAAATGCCTAACAAACTTATTATGTACATAATCTTTTTAACAGTTTTTTGTATTACATCTACTATATTTTTCTTTTGCTAATAGAGTGATCTAGAATGAAATCACACAAACACTAGAAGACTCATCCCTCACTTAATGTAATGAATGTTATGTCTATTTACTCCACAATTGGATTAGAATTATTGAGATCAATATTTAAGATATATCTATGGCATACCATTCAGACATACTCATTTAAGATATACCTGAAAGACTTCAGGTCCCAAAAGGAAAAATTGGGGATTTAATGCTCAAAGCCTTGAGAGTTTCTAGTTCCACCTGAGGTTAAATAAAATTACATTGAAAAGATAGGCATCATATGAGCAAACACAAATGTCTAAAACATACATATCTGAATTAACTGTCTAGACTCTCTCTATAATCACAACAAAGAGATAAGCTCTTTCATGGTATGATTCATCTGACCTTTTAGAAATGCATGAGATCAATTGAATCCTACAGGCACTTATTTATCTGCCAGGTCTAGAAAGGACTGGAAAACTTTTCAAAGATACCTACATCTCAGTTGCTCCCCAACACAGCTAGAGGCAGAATCCAGAAAGAACACCCCAGAAGTAGATGTCCATAATAAAAAAGCCTGAAGCCAACTAGATGCCTACCACCCAAAGCATTCCAGACTGAAAGCCACAGATACATAAACAGACTTTCTGATCACTTGTTTGAATGTCATTTTTAGAGCAACCTTTTTTTTAAAACAATTTGAGTCAGTCCTTCAAAGACTATCAATCTCTGCTGTGTGCCAGAAAATTGGAAAAAAAATAAAAAAGGCAATATCAAATAAACCACAATGTACAGTATCTTTGATCTTAAAATTAATACTAATTAATTCTCCTTAAAATCTGCAAATGAATGTTTGGTGTACAAGGTCCCTATTAGAAAAAATTCTACAAATCAAAAAGGTATCCAAAATACTTTATCATATTCTATACTGTGTCCCAAGCAAGAGCCAATCTGCATTAAGTGATTCTTTTCCCCTTCTTAACCTACCAAGTACAATGGCACAAGAACTCATGGCTTTTAGATAGCTCTATGATTCTAAGTCAAGCACAGCAAGCTCAAGCTTCACCCTAGCATATGCTTGCCCTATATCAGCCCTTGGACTGGTCTAGTGAGCTAACCTATAGCTGAATGTCATGACTTCTCTCATAGAGAAAATCTCTCCAAACTGATAGAATTTTTCTGTGCTCTTTAAAATTACAAAGCCACTTTAAAGCTAACTAAAGGAACCTTGAGGGGAGGGTTAGCAGTGGGCAGAACATAAACAAGAAGGTGATTCTTGCCTAAACGTGATTCTTTCTGTGCTTAGTCGATTCTATGGACTACTGATTGCTTAAACGTTTTTTTGTTTTTCTTAATCCAGGCTCACTAGCTCAGCAGCATGATGTGTTGCCATCTTGTGTAGACATGATGTAAAACATCCTTGTTGACTTCTGTATGAGCAAAGGCTGTGTCACTGCAGGGGCAAATCTCTGCATAGAACATCCTAGCAAAGTCGTCAGCTTCCCTGCCTACTGACTCACATCTTGAGAAGAAATCAGCTCCTGAGAAAGTCCCTGTCCCCTAACCTATGATCTTGACAAGCTGATAGGCAGAGACTTGTCTGGAAAAGGGAAGAAAGGAAGTGCTGACTGCAGGTAAAGAGATCAGAAGTACTCAAACTGGAAGGCAAACCTAAATGTTCAGAGCTGTCATCAACAAAAGGGATGTTCCTGCCATGAAGTGCTGCAAAGATATAGAAATATTATGATGTTACATCGCTTACGTAGAAGGGCTACATCCTCTTAGAGAGAGGATGAAATTTCAGCTTTTCTTGTATATCAGTTGCTGAACAGATCTGTGTTTTACAATGGAAAACTCTCTCAAAGAACCAGTCTAGTATTCCTTTGCATAAAGAAACATTGATAAAGGAAGTGCAGTGCCTAGACTTTTTAATGGAAACAACAATTGTTATTTACAAAGATTTTGTTTTCTTTAGGAATGGAATGTTAATATAATTAAGCTTTGAAAGCCTCTTACTTATCTTCACAGCAAATCATTTAATTATTACCAACTGCTGTCTACAGACTTGCATAAGAAAGATGTTTTTACCTTTGTGTAAAACCCTGTATGCTGCTGTGAGGAACAATTACAAAACAAAACCAGTATTCTTTCTTCAGATGTGTTTTTGAGTAGCAGATTTACAGATAGCCTTAATGCTAGTCCTGAAAAATGCTGGTACTGTGCATTTTATGGTCAATCAATACTCAATAGCACAGCGGTTTTTTATTGCCCCTGCAGCAGAATATGTCATCATAAATATATTCTACATGTGCACCCTGCTGCCAAAGCTCTCTAGGGATGTTGATCTTTTGATTTCTTATCAAAAGAAATTTAACTGATCACCTGTTCTCTACAAGAGGAGAAAAGTATATTTACTACAGAAATATTCCAGATAGCTCTTGGCAAATTTTGATAGATATAGGAGGGATTAGTTGGAAAGAATTCTTACAGTATGACTCTATGGGTATGTCCCTATTCCTGCCTGGCTTATCCAGTACATTCACTACATTGTGAAATTTTAGCAAGGCTTACTACAGTATTTCTCAATTCAGAAATTTGCTGCAAAATATATTATTTTAATTATTAGGAAAAAAAAAAAAAAAAAAAGACTACATTGCTATTAGAGATTTGAGCTACGTGAGTGCTTCACAGGAACAGTGTATTTTAATACCCACACAAGAGTTTAGAATATAAAATACAAGCAAGAATATTCAAGCTTTTTCTACTCTGATTCAACATTCAGAATTGAACAAATCACTGAAACCCCTTTTCTCTAATCTGCTGGTGATCCAATTTCACCCAGGAAGCTTAAACACAGCACAAGATTCTGTACTTCTGAGGGAAAAAAATGGCAAAGGAATAACAGATAAACCTGAGGAAAGTATTTTATGTACCCTCAACCAAAGCATACACATCTCTTTTTATATGTGTGGTAGCACATAGAGAAAAAGAAAGTTAGAGGCTTGAAAGACAGTTGAGTGAAAGTGTTACTAGTTCCACCTTAAGAAGAACTTTAAGAAGTCTCCAAGTTTATGAACAGATTCTTAACCCTGATAGGTCTTTCACTAGTTTCCTGTAAATGGCTGTCCAGCTATAAACTGATACCTTTGTGGAAAAAAATGTGAGAAAGTATCTTCAGGTACAGCAACTACTAGATTCTTCAAGCTCTCAATACTAAATTAAATTACATGTTTTCTGTGAAAAAAATATATAGATGCAGTGAGGTGTCATTACATGACAGATGAAATGATTAAAACGGCACAAGGCCATGGCCATCATGGCCCTTTAATGTAAAGCCCCCCCTCAAAACACAGGTCTGTGGCTTCCCTCTGGATCTTGCCCTCACCCTAACCCTAAATCCCTAAAAGCTCGAGATATGTGGAACCACAAGAGTGAAGCTGCAGCACTGTACTGTGCAAGACACAGGCCCACCTAGTGGCCAGAGCTGCTTCTAACATATACATGAGTCAAGATAGACCTTGTATTCATAAAGTAACTATTCAAATATTTAATCTGGCAGAGGCAAACAATATTCACATGTAAGTAATTTGTTTTCTGGGGTGGGGGGAGTTTTTTGTTTTTGTTTTTTTTCTGTTTTAAGCAGTTGTTTTTATGTCAAATAAACCCTGATACCTACAGGAGAAGAAAGTTACCGAACAAGTATTTTGACAAACTATAGAACTGCAGACCATACTAAAAATTCACAAGTGTTTAATGTAAAGCAAACTTCACACTTTGAATCCTTTAAAGAACAAGAGATGTGCCCTTGTAACTGTGCAAATACTATTAAATCACTACAACCTCCCTTCCTTCAGCCCATTCCTCTCAAAAAAGCACAGGACTATCACAGTTCCAAAACTAGTTCCTAGTCTGCATAGATGACCCTACTTTTTCTGGCCCAGGTCACTGCTGCAGGTTTTGTTTGGCTAAAGCAAAAAAAATCGAACATAAGTCTGGAAGGTATGAAATAATTTCCTTCCCTTATGAAAATAACCACACATTCTACTTCACTCTGCAAACCAACATTAAAAATGAATACTACCTTTGATATACAATTAAGAATCAGAAAGTTTCAACAGAAAGTTTTACCAGATACTCCACAAAATCCAAAGTGTGGGAGTAGGATAATTATTGTCATTTCACTGCACTCCAACTATCTACAATTATCCTTTTATATTGGTAATCAGCTTTACACTATTTGATCTCCTACATTTTTCATCCATTTAATTACAAAGTAGCAGTAGATGTTTGCATCAAAAAGATTGATTTGAGTATCCATTGCAATCTGCTTTGATTTTCAAATAACTGCATTTTTCCCAAAGACGTAGGACTAAAACAGATATTTCAAAAACACATCTTATACACTGATGGTAGTCATATATTTCAAATAGTCTTTTGTGCTGAAAGAAACAGCAGCAGTGTGTAACACAAAATAACATGGACTACATGACTAAGCAGATCTCATGACTAGGTTTGAGACAAGAACCTTATGCCTCATTTTACTAACACTCACTGTTGAAAAATTGGATAATATATGCAGTCATTTCAAAAGCACACAGTATTTCTAGTTTAATGCAACTTTAAGATACCAAACAAACATCTAAATTAGCAGGGTGTTTTTTTAGTACTATTTGCAGAATCAGAAACTCATGTGGGACCAGATAAGTCCTGTAAAAATACTCCCTGGAAGAGCTTTCCTCTCACAATTGTAAAGTCATGCATAGAGAAAGGCCTCTGACCAGACGTCTTGCCCTGCTTCAGGAGTACAAATGTCCCTGTGCCACCTGCACTTCCAACAGGGAAGGCAGCTGAAGCCAAGGGCACACAGTATTATTCATCACAACCCTTACAGTTTAGTGACGGTCCAATCCTACAAATTCAGTAATAACGCTTTTTCCCAGAGATCGGATTTTAGGAGAAAAAAAAAAGTTGAATACTCTGGATTATTACAAGCATATGATGTTTAGTTTTGAAACAAGCATGGATGGATCTCATTAAGACTTAAATATGATTTAAGGTTGTGGCTGCATTACTATCTGGTAATAAACACCTAAAGGGTTGATTCATTGCAGGATTCTCAAAGACTAAATTGCCTACAGTGCTGAACCCAAGGTGGACACTAGTAGGTAAAAAAAATGTGTATTATTTTGGAAAACTCGAGGTGCAGTAAAATCTCAGAGAGAAAGAGAGAGAGAGGGAAGGAGGGGAAGAGGAGAGGGGAGGAGGAGAGGGAGCAACAGGAAGGGGGAGGGAGTGGGAGAGGGGGGAAGAGAGAGAGAGAGAGAAAGAGTGAGAGAGAGAGTATGAAAGAGCGAGAGAAAGCGCATGAGAGAGTGAGAGAACACCCGCGAAAGCGAGAGAATGCGCACGAGAGAACTCCCGCGAGAGAGAGCGAGAGAGAGCGCGTGAGAGAGAGAGAGAGAACTCCCGCGAGGGAGAGAGAAAGCACGAGAGAGAGCGAGAGAACGCTCGCGAGAGAGAGCGAGAGAGAGCGCGCGCGAGAGAGAGCGAGAGCGAGAGAGAGAGAGCGCGCGAGAGAGCGAGAGAGAGCGAGAGAGAGAGAGCGCGCGAGAGAGCGAGAGAGAGCGAGAGAGAGAGAGCGCGCGAGAGAGCGAGAGAGAGCGAGAGAGAGAGAGCGCGCGAGAGAGCGAGAGAGAGCGAGAGAGAGAGAGCGCGCGAGAGAGCGAGAGAGAGCGAGAGAGAGAGAGCGCGCGAGAGAGCGAGAGAGAGCGAGAGAGAGAGAGCGCGCGAGAGAGCGAGAGAGAGCGAGAGAGAGAGAGCGCGCGAGAGAGCGAGAGAGAGCGAGAGAGAGAGAGCGCGCGAGAGAGCGAGAGAGAGCGAGAGAGAGAGAGCGCGCGAGAGAGCGAGAGAGAGCGAGAGAGAGAGAGCGCGCGAGAGAGCGAGAGAGAGCGAGAGAGAGAGAGCGCGCGAGAGAGCGAGAGAGAGCGAGAGAGAGAGAGCGCGCGAGAGAGCGAGAGAGAGCGAGAGAGAGAGAGCGCGCGAGAGAGCGAGAGAGAGCGAGAGAGAGAGAGCGCGCGAGAGAGCGAGAGAGAGCGAGAGAGAGAGAGCGCGCGAGAGAGCGAGAGAGAGCGAGAGAGAGAGAGCGCGCGAGAGAGCGAGAGAGAGCGAGAGAGAGAGAGCGCGCGAGAGAGCGAGAGAGAGCGAGAGAGAGAGAGCGCGCGAGAGAGCGAGAGAGAGCGAGAGAGAGAGAGCGCGCGAGAGAGCGAGAGAGAGCGAGAGAGAGAGAGCGCGCGAGAGAGCGAGAGAGAGCGAGAGAGAGAGAGAGAGAACTCCCGCGAGAGAGAGTGAGAGAAAGCGAGAGTGAGAGAACGTCCGCGAGAGAAAGCGAGAGAGAACTCCCGCGAGAGAGAGCGAGAGAGAGAACTCCCGCGAGAGCGAGAGAAAGCGCGCGAGAGAGAGCGAAAGAACTCCCGCGAGAGAGAGCGAGAGAAAGCGTGCAAGAGAACTCCCGCGAGAGAGAGCGAGA
>VWPW01000694.1:66562-84195 GCA_013389825.1 Crypturellus undulatus
CGCGGGAGAGAGCGAGAGAAAGCGCGAGAGAGAGAGGGAGAGAACTCCCGCGAGAGAGAGCGAGAGAAAGTGCGCGCGCAAGAGAGAGAGAACTCCCGCGAGAGAGAGCGAGAGAAAGCGCGCGAGAGAGAGGAAGAGAACTCCCGTGAGAGAGAGCGAGAGAAAGCGCGCGAGAGAGAGGGAGAGAACTCCCGTGAGAGAGAGCGAGAGAAAGCGAGAGAAAGTACACGACAGAGAGAGAGAACGCCCACGAGAGAAAGCGTGCGAGAGAGAGCAAAAGCGCGCAAGAGCGAGCGCGCAAGAGAGTGCACGAGAGCAGGAGAAAGTGCGCGAGAGCAAGTGAAATCATACCACAGAAATCTGCTTTAAGCCTGGTGCTCCCAGGCCTAAAGTAAAATCTAGTTTTGATAAGGACTGATTGCTTATGATTGCTTATGCATTTAATTTTAATAAAGTGAGTATCTCCCTGTGGCTAAGGATACACTGAAATTATGATTAAGGCTTTAGAAAAGAAAAATAGAACACCTCAGTAAACAGACAGCTACTGTGTGGTCTGCTAGAATGAAGAACTAAGGCTGATAAGGGATAATACTTGCTATTAATTCTGATAGTTGCTGGTCATTTGCTATGACCCAGTTAAAGCTGGGATTAAAGATAAGGTTTCAGAAAAGCCGGAAAGAAACATTTGGTTTACTGCATGAAAGGATAGGGAAGAGCTAATGAAATGACTTTTGTTGATGTCGAAACAGACATCAACCACCCAGTTGTGGTAAGGGTTGAGATTGAATTAAGAACTGGGGAAACACATTTCTGCATCTAAAAATACCTGAACATATTAGAGATAACAAAGCAACATATAATAAAAAGTCAAGGCATGAAATTTTAAAAATATACCTGATATATGCCACGACAAACAAAAGTTATCTTGAAATATCTGAAAAAATCCGTTAAGAAAAAAAAAGATAATGGGTATATCATATTTATATCAGTCTACTAACTTCAGTGATTTACTTAGTGATATTTCAAACTACTAATTTTATTATTGATCTAATTGCATATTTGTGGCTTCAGAGATCAATTAAGTGTACCAGTGCATATTTTTACATAACATCCCTTACACATTATTTGCGCTAAACTTCACAGAAAGAATTGGGTAAGAAATGGATTATCGACATTACTGTTTCTACGCTTCCCCATAAGGAGAAAAAAAGTCCAGTCTTTAGAAGTCCTCAATATCCTTTACAAGCAATATAAAACAGTATTTAAACTCAGTGTAACTTGTGCTACTTACATCTCCTTAGACTTGATTCTCTTGAAACTAAATATCTTGGTCTCAAAAACTTTAAGTGTATCTTTGAAAATATATTCAATCTTTTCTAATGAGTAGAAAAAAAACCTGTCACTGCTGTCATTAGATGATGTCAGACATGTCAGTTTCAAATGTACAGGAAGTAAAGTCTGGGTCTACCACATTCTGTATGGCTCTAGACCTAAAAGCCAGAAGCAGCAAAGCTTTGCTCACTTCAGCTTTCTGAAGAACTAAGACTTTAGGGAGAAAAGGTTGAAGGAACCTTTTACTTCCCCCTGCAAAACACTCTTACTTTAGGAGAGCATAAAGTCTCCCAGAGAAAGTAAGTGTGGTAGTGCTTTTCTGATTAAACAAGAATCATGGATAAAAAATGCTATAGAATAATGTATACTCATTTCTGTAGATATTTACAATGGTCTACAGAAATAAAGTGTTTCTAATTTGTTTCTAATAATGTTTGTTAATTTATATATGGATATTTTACATATTCTCTCTTCTTTGCTTATGTTTTAGTGTAATATCAAGTATATACACATATTGTAGGGCTGTACTAGGAAATTTGTAGCTCTAGTACACCAGATAGTACAGCTATAACCAGAATTTAGAAATGCAAATCATGGGGGAGGCATTTGCTACATCACAGCTTGTATTACAACACGGATAATGAGGCTGGCAAAATGATAAACAACAATGGAAATATTCTGCTCACTAATAGAGTATGTTTAAAACTTGGGACTTCCTAATTTATTCTAGCCCAGAGATAACTAATTTGAAAGCAGTTCTCTTCAAGGCCACGTGCAATAGTTTTTGCTCCAGCTGCTGATACAAAAGCATTACCTAAAATGCAGTGTGCTAACATTACACTACTGACATGTCTGCCCTAGCATAGACCTAAATTAACCCCTGTATTAATTCAGCATGTCTGCCTATAAAATATTGAATTGAAAGAATGACTTAGACAGAAATGTTTGAGTGAAGGGGTTCCAACAAAGACTTAAAAAAATAATAAATAAAAACCTACAGTCCCTTTATTTTGCACGGGAACACCTTTCGGCAGCTAGTTCTCCACTAGGAGAAAGGCGGGCCCTGCTCCTGAGACTCGCTCACCTTGCGCTGCCCAAACTGCCCGTTAACCCCTCAGCGCAGCACGTTAACGGCGACACCGCCGTGCTTCGCTACTCAGCCAAGCACCCGAAGGGCGGCTAGCAGCTGCGGCGGCCGCAGGCGGCGCAGGCAGCCCTTCCCAACCAGCTCCCCGCGGCGGGTGAAGACCTGGAGCTGTCGCTCCCCAGCAACGCCGCCCGCCCCGCAACGGCTGGGCCGCGACGCCAACGGCCGCCAGCTGCCACCGCACGAGCGGTAGCCTCGCCGCCCCCACCAACGGCCGCTGTCAACTGCCGCTGCCAACGGCCGCCGCCGCGCGCGCCTCAGCGCCGCCAACGCTCGCAGCCAATGGGCGCGCGGCGGCCGCTGACGGACAGGAGGCGCCGCCGAGGAGCGGCCCTAGCTACGGCGGGATAGGGAACGAAACGGCCGGCATGTCCCGCCCCCACCGTGGGGCTCTTTAATTGGCTACTTCGCCTCCAGGTCGGCCAATCAGAGCGTTGTTTCTAAAATCAAGATGAGCCTATCAGATAGGTGCTTTTTCTTCCTCCCTGGCAGTTTGAAACCGGCACGCCGGAGCGGCCGTTGCCCCGCAGGTGAGAGGCGGCCGGGATGGGGGCAGCGCGACGGGAGTGGGGAGCGTGGCGCGGCCCGGCCGAGCCCTGCGCAGCTCTGCTGGGCCCCCTCCTCCGAGGGGACCGTCCTCCGCCGCCCCGGGCACCCCCACCGACCCTCTCTGCCTTCCCGGTTGCTTTAAAGATCCTATCGCTGCTCTCCCGTTGCCCGCTGATTGGCAGCATCACGACTTAATACTCCCTGAGAGATTTCTGTTTCAGAAACTCACCCCATCTTTTTTCTTGAGCTCACGGTGTGGTTGCTCAGATAACTTGGTCTCGGCATGAAGTGGTGGTGACATCTGCAAGCAACAGCTTCAGAGAAGCATGTTTATTTTAATTTAACATAGTAATCTAGTCTGATTTTTTGTCTTTGAGCAGATTTCTAATGCTCTAGGTTTGCTGGAATGTTTCATTCATTACTGAATTTTAAACTTAAAGTAACAGTTATTGCTCAACCTAGTAGGATCTCTTAAACATACTGCAGTGCTAAGCCCAGAGCTCCATAGACCTGATGTGCAGTTTAAAAGGAGAAGGGGGGAAAAAACAGGGGAATGGGGAGGAACCAATTTATAGTGTGAGGAGATGGTCTGATTTATGATCTAGTTGTAACCTCAGTTAAAACTCAGCAAAAGCTTACAAAAACATAAGGAAAGGGGCTGGTTTGATCAGCAACTGACTTCTGATCGCGAGAGGCTTCACAAAGATTGGAGAATAAGAAATACGAAAATATTCTTTCCATAGAATATGGAAAATGGTACTTGTGAGCAGTACAGGCTAGCAACCTGGGCTGATGGGAAACAAAAACTGAGAGCTTGTGAAGGGCCTTGAAAGCAGAGATAAGCAGCTTATGTTTGAGAGAGGAGTCATTAAGAGGATTCCTGAAAAAGGTTCAGAAGGTCAAAGGACTAACTGAGAAACTGAACTTTGCAGCAGGATTTGGGGTGGATATCTATATGGAAAAATGGCATTTATTAAGCTTGGGAAAAGGATGTTGCAATAATCAAAATGTAAGATTACAGTCTAAATAAGCCCTGAGGTCTGTCCATGTCATACAGATGCAGGGTTTAGAGTTATCTTTGCTACTAATTACTGACATCACTTTATTTTACAAACTGTTACAGACTAGCTGTTTATAAAGTCCAATGTACTTTAAGGGTTTCCATTTCTAATAACTGTTTTTTATGGGCATTTGATCTTATAAAATACAGTCCAGATAAAATGTGACCTTTTTCTGAAAACTTTTTCACCATAGGTCAGAAGCTAGGGGAATTTTAGCTTGTTAGAAGCTGAATACAGGGAAGTCTTGCCTATGGCAATGCAGGAAAAATCAGTATGTAGAGTAACTCAAAGAAAACAGGGGGGAATAGAAGATAATTTACTTCTGTCTGTATCTCTCCATACACAACTATGAAATTATTGCATTTTTTGCAATTTTGCAATTCTGAAATAAGATAATGATGCTTAAGCAGATGATGTCCCACCAATTTAGTGACAGAACAGCCATCAATTTTAAAATAACATATCTTTCAGAAAATGCATCTATTGAGAAAAAAGCATTATGGTTGACATCCTTAAACGTCTCTATAAAAATATTTATTTGCATAATTGTTTACTGTACAGTACAGGCAGCCAATTTCTTTAGTTATTTATGTTGATATTTATTGTTGATATTTATGAGTTAATGACTCCTTTGTTTGAATGTGTCACATGCATCAACTATGTTCTTCTGCCCGTTATTTATTAACCCCATCCCCCTTCTTACTAATTGTCTCTTATTCTTTTTTTTTTAATTCATTTTATTTCTGACTGTCCCATATACTTCAGAGTTCTCTTCCCCATATTCTCTGAAGTTAATTAGCAAGAGCTTCAGTTTCCAGTAGAGGGATTTTACAAAGCTGCAGTAGATTAAAAAGTATGTCTAGAAAGTCCTCGTGTTTCTTACAAGTTCTGCAACATCACTTTTTCCCATATACTCAAGAATACCTCACTATCTTGCTTAGATATTGCTGGAATGATCGACATTATCTGGAGCTAAGGAAGAATTGCCTGTCCTGTCAATATCTGGTCATCTTTCTGGAGCTATCAGGTGACAATTGAAGCAGGGTAGAAGGTGGAGGAAGACTGATGTGACCACTGTGAAGAAGCTTCAAGGTGTCAGTCAGGGTATTTTGTAAACTTGGCTTATGGTTGAGGTAGTTCCAGGGGGAAAAGGTCACCATATAGAGCTTAGAGATTCTTATGTCCCTCTCTAGGAATTTTGCACTGAAATAAGCTAATAAGCTCTGAAATAGTAAGTACGAGTAAAATGGAGGGATTGGCACAGACATGTAACCGTAAGCCGAGGTTTCTCTCACTCTTTAGATGTCTTTTTTTCTCTAGCAGCATATCTTATACTGTGTAACATGAAGCACTATGGCAAACATTCAGTTAACTTAGAACTTTTTTTAACTTAGAGTTTTTTTATTTTTGCTTGAGAATGAGTTTTCTGTTATTTTATTCAGAGCCCTTTGAAGTCAGTGAAAGTCTTTCCATGGCTTTGAGCAGAGTTTGTGTTGCTGGAAAAAATACAGGCAAACATAGCGCAAATCTGATAGAACTAAAAAGTGAAGTTCAGCTTCTACTTTTTTGTAGACTGACTTTGTGCAGAATGTCATCAGATGAGGAGAAAAGCGCAAGTCCTCTTTTGCCAAAAGACTCAGTTTGTGGCAGTTCTGTTTCTTCAGATCTTCAGGTAGGAAAGAAGCAACTTTGCTTCTCCACGACTTTTTTTTTTTTTTCCCTTTGTGGCAAAGGATAATTATGAAGAAGTATTGCAAATAACTCATGTATCCTTTTTATATTTCATATTTTAGGTGCATCAAATGTGTTAGGATATACTGGATCTTTAATGATTTTTTTTGTTTGTTTTTATTTTTTGCTTTACTGTGCTCAGCATCCTTTTGAGAGGATGTGAAGGTATTGGTGAAAGTCTTGAAGGAGGTGAAGTTTCATCATTTAATAATTGGCTATTGCAGTGTAGGTAGTATTTTTTTTTTTTTTTATTTGATGGAATTCTGTCCAAAACAGGCTACTTCTCACTAATATTTGTCACTATTTGTTACGTAGGAATGTGTCCCTACGTTTGTCACCCAAAAAGCAATAGCTGCAAGGGGCCTATACAGCTGAAGCACCGTTAAATTAAATTTTTCATCCTGTATACTGACTGTGTCCCTTTTAGTTTTTCTTTTTAGGTGGGAATTTGTTTTCATATTTTTTCACACTTATCTGGCGGATGAGATTTCCTAACTTGCTAATTCATCTGTCTTTGTAGTGCCTCTTGTAGTTGGAAAGCAGACAGAAGATGTTCGATCCACTCTTTTCCTATTGTTTAGTTACTTTGACTGCTATGCAAAGGACAAGTTCCATGCAGCATCTATAGATTACTATCCTGGAAGGACAGCAGAAAAAAAAAGACTTCTAAATGTTTTTGTGCCTTTCGCAGCACTAATTACTAAAAGATATGTGAGTTTGTTTTTATTCTGAGATCTCATAGAATGTGAATCATACTACTGTAGGAAGCCATTCGTGTGCATTTAATGTGGTAGAATAGTGATGTGCATGGTTAGAATCTTCTAGGGTATTCCTATATATTTGGTATTAAAATATCTGCATGGGCGGAACTTGTAGAGGAAACAAAACATTTTTTTCACCTTCTTCCATCAAACATCGGATCCACAAGTTTTTATGTCAAGGTTTAATGCCAAGGTTTCTTCTCTCAAATACCTGTGTTTTCTTGTTGACCTAGTTAAAAATAGACCTAGTTAAAAATAGTGGCTGTTTTTCTGAATATCAACTTGCATACTAAGGTTCTTATATTCTTATATATAAGACACATATATATGTGTCTTATACATATATATGTGTCTTGAGTACATTAGAGTATACTAAAGAACAATTTGCTTGTCATCTCTAGGTCTTCACATAGCATGCAATATAGAAATAAAATGTGTTCAAAAAAAAAAAAAAGAAAAAGTATTTTAGGGCTTGCATGTATTTTACAAGAATACCATCCAGTCCATTCACACAGTAAGAACATAGATTAAAAAGTGGTTCATCCTTAAGTAAAACCAATTTAAGTCACAATTTACTTTAGAAATACAGAAGTCTGGAAGTAAATAGTTCACTCAAGTTCTATCTTGTTATTTCTCCACTTTCATTTTTAGGGGTTAAAGCTAAACAATTGTTATTGCAACTAAGTATAACTTCTACATGGAATGTAGTACTACCTACCATATGCACGTGCCATAAATACTTGTTTGTAACAATATAGCTTCATATATGATTACATGGGCTTTTAATTTAAACATTAGCATTTTTAATTTTAACATAGACTAGAAAATCAGGAATAGAAATTTGAAAGGAAACTAGAATTCAGTTAAAACAAAACCTACCTTCTTAAAATGTTCTGTGATGAGTTAAAACCCATATATAAATGTGAAAATTAGATTGAAAGTGTTGAAAATCAGGCATTTAAACTGATTCAGTGAAGTATTACATGTAATTGGTACATTTAAACTAATTGTTTCCATGCTGACTTTTCCCAGCTTGAATGGGAAAATAACTTTTCAATATACAGTTGAGCTCACTAGGATGTTAACTGAACTAGTGAAATAATACTGAGTGGGGAAAAAAAGCTACTGCTGGTGTCCTGGTTTAATACTTTCAAACAAATGTTATTTCAAAATATTAATTAGTGGCTTTGATCAGTAGGTATTAACTGCAACATTTTTCATTGTTATTACTACTGTTGGAATGGCTTGTATAGTGTTTAAGCTGCAATATATTTTGTTCAGTTTTACAGTGAATTATAAATTTCTGAAAATCTCTTTAATTAGGGAAGTTCAAGGAAATCATTAACTTACTTGGCTTACACTGGCATGCAATATCCCTATACCAGTTATGCTGGTTGATAATTTTTTAAAGAGCAAGTTTTTTATATATATATATATATATATATATATATATATATATCACCACCACAACTAGGTAACTTAATAAATTTATAATATATGCTGAAAATAACAATATTTGCTCTGAAGAAAGTATTGGATAATCAAATGACTTCTGATAGTTGGCTTTTATAACTCCTCCCAAAGAGATTCAATGTGATGGGATGTGAAATCTCACTCTCTGCTCAGTAGCATCTTTGCCATGGATAAAAACATCTTACTTTTTTTTTTTTTTTTTTTTTGATCTCTCCTCTGTAGTAACAATGATGCTCAAAATGAGTATTAAAGTGATTCTTAATCCAGAATTGGTTTCATAGTTCATATTTATTTGATGTGCCTGTTATATTGTCTAATTCTGGCATTTAGCAACACCTTCAGGTGTAGCTATTATATTGCATCTACCAATATAATCTAGCACTTACTAATGGACTGCATTTTAGAACATAAGGTAAGAGAACAACAAAATATTATAAATTGCATCTAAATACTAACAAAACAGTGAGCTTTTGCAGTTTAAAGGCAAGTTCTTTTAGTTTTAGTCATAGTACAAAATAATATTAAAATTATCTAAAATCGTTTCCACTCTTTCCATCCTCTACCTAGTCTTTGGGAACATAGTCATAGCTTTATAACTATTTGTCCCAACTTTGTGACAGAATGACTATGAAGAGCTGCTTCATTATGCTACAGTGACTCCAAAGTTTGAGCATCATGTCCCGAAGTGGTCAGAACCCATCTCAGAAGTGAGAACAGGTGACAGGTTTGCAGATGTGATAGATGACGTCATTCTTCGTAAGACTCCAGGTAATATATGAAAAGCTATGAGTTTACAAGAGCAATGATGAAATTTTATTGATAAAAGTTTTTCAGTAGCTTGTTTGAAAAGAATGTACACTTCATGTACACTAACATTTTGAACAAGAAGAAATTTCAGAAGATATTATGTTCACTGAAGGTTCTCTCTCCAGCATAGCTTTCGGGTGGTAGAATTGATGTGTTGACAGTTCTTATTCTAACTGGCATAAAGTGTAATAATGCAGTAGCTGTGGGTACTCACTTCAAGTACTCTTTACAGAAGTTTGAGAGCTTGGGCTGGTTTTGCTTGTACCTTTGCTGCCGGGACAGATAAAGGTATGCTGAAAGAACTGTTCTTTTAAAGTAAGAATTACCTGAAATAGATTTTGTGTAATGGCTAATCAAATCACTGCGTGAATGTCATTCTTACTCTTCAGTTCAGTAGTTTATTCTGATCTCCTTTTTGGCACTTGGTCTTTAAGAAGGCATAAACATCTTGTCATCACACTGCATCACAAGACACTTAAGAGTAACACTGGTATTTATCGTAATACATTATTTGCTTTTGTCACTAGCATCTAGCTTGAGGAAGTTCAGTTAATTTTGCTTTAGAAGAAACAGTAAATGATCATACCTGCATTATTTCTTTACTAGGGAATTTGAATTGGAGAATAATGAAGAACTTACTTTGATTTTTGCTGTTTAGAAGGTCTGTAATTTTGTGATGAAAACACTTATCTACTGTTTTCTGTTACCTATTTTCTTTTGTCGTGTCCTTAAGGGAAGTTGGGACCTTGATGCCATCCATGCCTGTCTCTACTATTTAGAGGGCAGGGAGGTGCAGATGTAGGTATACCATTCTGCAAAGAGAGATTAAGTGCCTGGAAGTGGTGTGTTAACCTGGTGCTAATTATCTGCTCTGGAGTAAATGTTGTTCCTGGCTGACATACATGCGAGTCCTTGGCTGTGCTGGTGAATATGCTGTAATGGAAACAGGAGCTGGAACTGGAGTGCAAATGATTTTAGAAAACAATCTGCTAACATAGAAGTTTCAAGAATAGTCTATGGAACTTCTGGTTTATGAATTTTACTTTTATCAACTTCACCCAAGGTAGTTATCCCCTTCGTGAGAAGTGTGCCAAGACTGCATAAAGACGTAATCAGTAGAAGCTGTTCATATTTTGTACTATGGCAATTATCCCAGTCATACATGGAAAAAAATACCAAAAAATATCTGTAATAACAGATATTCCTGCAACTCCTAAATGAAAGCAGTTAGTTATGAGTTAAAGAATTAGGCTTCTGGCTCATCATATGTTTTCTGTTCAGATTTATAAAGGTATGCAGCCAAGTTTTGTCATTGAGTTTGAGAGGAACTGTATTTTGTAACAGCATATGTGTACTGCTCAGGAGTGCTCTTCATAAGGAAAATCAAAACTGTATATTACAGCTTCTGGGAGTAGCTCATTATATATATTTTGATTGTACTCTTCTGTGTCTCAATACAGAACTTTTTGGCAGCCCCGTTTACTGTTACCTCTGTGAAACGAATTACCTTAACATTTGTTTTGATGCATTTGTCAAATCTTATGTTCTTCTCACTACTTAAAGCTCTGCAACAGGAGCAAGAGAATAATATTCCTGTCCCTTGATTTTTTTTCTCTTCAAAGACTTTAATAGAGTTATCATTTAATATACCTGGTATTTCCAAATAAGAACAGTTACTTGTAAACTGTAATTGCCCTAGAAGCCGTGGAAGCCTTCTTGATGGTCTTATGCTCTTATGATGGTTAATCAAAAATTTTCATTGTATATGTATGTCTCATTATGTAAGATTGTCATTCCTCCTAGTTGTAGACACGCATATGTTTGTCCTTGCAAAGAGTAGCATATTACAAAATATAATTTGTCATGCCTTTAAATTTTTTTAAAGATGTGCTGTCAGAGACTGAGTCAAGAAAAATATTCCTATGGCTTCTGTCATACTTCTATTAACTACACAATATTTCAGCTTGTAGAGTTTAGCTGCTTCATCAGAATGTAGATCTGCTATTCAAAATCTCCCTCCTGTTAGTCTGAGAGGGAGATGACTTGAAACAGAGTTGCAGATCTGCATGCAAACTATTTATTGAAAGAATACATTTTATTTCAACCTCAAAAAATTATTTTTTTGTCTTTTTATAGAACCTCTGGTAGTGATCAGGTGTGATTGAATATTTGAGTTGTGTTTGTCATAGGGTATATTTTGGTTTTGATTACTGATGACAAAAGGAATTAGATGAGAAGTGGAAATGTAGACAAATTCAAGCTCAATATGACATCTGATATTGGTAGAACAGCAGGTTGTTTAAAGAGGACAGTTTTAACATTTTTGTTCAGCTTCATTCTTTTGAGATTGCTACAAGTTCACATAACAAATGAGGTTGGTTGACATTAGTTCTTTTCCTATCCTGCTGTAATGTTGCGGCTGTGTTAAAATGCTAAACTGTAAGTTATCACGGTATTGTTCTGTTACTTTATGGAACAAAATGCATGTCTATATGTGAAGACAAAACTTCATGCTTCTAAAGCGAGCAATAGCCAATGCTACATGATGCCTTCTTAAATGAAGCTGTTTGTGGAGTATCTTTTCAGTTTCTTTCTTTTATATATATATTTTTTTCTCCATCATTTTCTTAAAATTGACGTGAATGTTTTCAAGAGTTTGACTGCCTTGGTAAACTTTTGTTTCAATAAATTTAATGATAAATAATTCACTAAACTTCACTAAAAGTCTCCAGTCGAATATGAAAAATAGTTGGAATAAAGCATGTTGTGCTATTCAATCCAATGTCCTGATGCTTCTAAACTCTGAAACCTAGAATTTAATTTCCTTTTCTTGTTATCAGATCTGAAAACATTTAAGAGTGGAGCAATAAAGTAGCAAAGATGTGGAATAGTGACCCATACCCAAACAGTGGGGTGGTTTTTCTCTGTCTTCAGGCTTGTAGTGCTCTTAGGCTTCTAGTGCCATTAAACTTCTGAGAGCATTTTAAAGAGTTCTAAATATTTGAACAAATAGCTACTTTCAACTTGGTCCAGTAATAGGAGCTCATGTATGAGGGAAAAAAATGTAGAGTTTAATATTCATGTGTTAACACACACACACAAAAACAGATTTCTGCAGCATGTTCTGAAGGTCAGAAGAAAGAAGGTTTTTGTTTGTTTGTTTGCCTTATTTCCCAGTAGTGCATAAGGAAATAGAAAGTTACTTGTTTTAAAATATTTCTGAACCTAAAAATTAAGTACGGAATCTATGAAATGAAGACATCCTTGAAAACAGATTAAAATGATAGGGGATCTTTACTAGAATTTTTTTCCGAATATTCTCAATACCTGTTTCACTAAAACTATCAATAGTGTTTTTCATTCTGAAACAAGAATTAAGTCTTCAATTTCTTCTAAATGTACCTCTTGCTGAGGAAACACAATCTGAAAATCTTAGAGGAGAGGGCGTAAAGGAGGTTATTGGTGAACTGAAAAAACTTTTTTTCCTGTCTACTTTATTAAAACTGATTAAAATTGTGCAGTAGGAAAAAGCTGGTCATTAGGGTATTTAGAATTTTGAGTGAATGAGAGCTTTAGCTGTGCTGTGGTCTGTAAATGATCAGGAGAATCTTAAACTTGTAAGACTATGACATTCCTTATATACTATAACACATGTATTTTCTTCCTGTATAAATTTCTCCTTAAAAAGGTAGTATTATAGTATTGTATGCCACTTGATATACAAAATACTGTATCTACAGAAAATTTTAATCCATAGCATGCATCTGAAGCATAAAAATGCAGATGTGGATGGTTTACATGTAAAATAGGCACATTTACCTATTCAGTCTGAGCAGCAATGTAACATTTTTAACCTTAAAAATTAGGATATTGCTTGTATGCAAATTAAAATAGAATTAATACAAATTCCTCAGAAAATCAGCTGACTGGAACCAACCCTGGATGTTACATGGCAAGTTTTCACTTAATGCTGAACCAGCTCAAATTCCAAACAAGTTCTTCCTGATTTACTGAATAATTGTATTTTTTTAGTTTCCCGTCATCAAAGTGCAAACAGGTGTCTAGGTGTTAAATGTTCCTGAAGATGCTTTTAGAATGCTAACACAAAAGGTGCCAAGCAACTATAATTCCATTATAAATGTAAAACAATATTACATAATTAGGAAACAGCAAATCAGAAAAGCCTAATTTCATGTCTGGATGCTGCTTCTATACAAGTCTGTCAGAGCACATTTACTTAACAAAACTAGAAAAAGTTACGATATTAGAG
Source organism: Crypturellus undulatus (assembly GCA_013389825.1). NCBI lineage: Eukaryota > Metazoa > Chordata > Aves > Tinamiformes > Tinamidae > Crypturellus > Crypturellus undulatus. Next base: position 79,694 of record VWPW01000694.1, read on the forward strand.
GAACACAGGAAAAAGATTAGTAATACTGGAATAACAGACATCTAGAAAAACAGGTAATTTCATGACTTCTGCTATAAATAAAAATTCTAGGCTCTAGTAAAAATACTAAAGTCTAGACATACATCAGAGTAAACACATATGGGTATTATTTTATAAAGAACATTCCACATAAGTTTCTTGAATTGATCATACTTAAATGGCTCCATGTCCTTGATAAGGTAGTGTACTGTAACTGAGAGGCATTATGTAATGAAATAAAGCAGTAAGTGACATGAATGACTTTCACATGCACAGAACTGCGAAATTTTGACACTACTACACGATCAAGATAAATTACATAGGATGATAATGCAGATATGTAACAATGTATTCAGTGGATTGGGAGAAAGATATGTGCTGTGGCTAACCAGAGGGAATGGAAGCTCAGGGAAGGAGGGAAGCTCAGTTAGGAGAATCCCTCCTTAGGGAAGAGTAAAGTGCCCTCACAGAGAGGGGATGAACTTGTACTGCAGTCTAGGACAGGGTCATTTGTGACATTAAAGAGTGTAAGGAAAGTAACATGAATTGTTGAGCGAGGGAGCTGATAATGCTCACCTGGCTATAGGGGGAAGAAGGGGCCATGCATGGTTGCAGATGGACACCAACATGAAGTCACCCCTGCCAGGGCAGCTGCACAGGCACGACACTGTGCACACAACCCCCTCTCCTGAGGAACTTACAGTTGCATTGAGGCAAAGGGCAAAGGTGTGTAGGGTTCTGCTATGTTTATCTAAAAGGAATCTGTATTAGGTATCAGGCTTTTGATTGTTTCACAAAACTATTTTCATGGTCCTTGCTATGATAATCCTTTTTAACATGAATGATCTTAAACATTTTGTTAAGGGAGCAATAATTTTGATTTAACTATTGTTACAGTACAAATTTTGGTTTAAATATAATTATATCTTACAAACTTGACCTGGGTGTAGTTTATTTTACACAGGAAAAGGAGGGTATGGCTGATTTTTTTTTTTTTTTAATGCATGGCCAATTCAGACCAGTTTGTTTTTCCAGAGGATCAGTTCTTGCTCTTTGTTTTGTTTTCAGTTTCAATGTCAGTGAAAGGGTCTTCCGAGTCCCACATGGAACACCTGTGCCCTCTTCTCTCAGAAGAGATTTCTTCACAAGGCTCTGCACGCACCCCAAGAGAAATCAGTGAAGAGAGAGTGACTGAACTAACTGTACCTGATGAAAAAGTGACTCAAATAGAAAACATACTTGATCTCTGGAGTGGAAGTCTTAAGGTTTGTATTTTGTACTGAAACCTCAAGAATAACATCAAGATGTCAACATGTTTTCACAAAATAAGTGATTGTGTGGGTAAAGTTTTGTGACTGCATTGGGAAATCACAGAATCACAGAATCGTTAAGGTTGGAAGGGACCTTTAGAGATCATCTAGTCCAACTCCACTGTACAGACAGGGTCACCTAGATGTGAAGGCCATGTGAAGGGGCCCTCATCCAAGGGGGCCCTCTCTTTCTTTTCCAGCCCTTTTGTTGTGGAGTTTTGTTGCTGCTGTGTTTTGCCTGCAGGAAGTACATTGAACAGCTTTATGCATTAGGATTATTTAATTCTGATCATTCCAGACTTTACTGTCTCTAGTAATGCTTATAATGCAAGCTTTGATGTAAATATTCATGTCCATGCCAAGTCTTTTAAGAGTTTGGAGAGGAGAATAATTTCCTAATTACACTACTGTCACTCCTTTAAATTTCAGACAAATGTTTTAACTGAGTTGAGAAAATGGGAACTTAGTTTTATTGAGCATCACAAGCTTGAAATGAGACAAGAAAAAGAGAAACACGCTGCACATGTCAGACAGTTGAACAATCAAATGGAAAACCTGAAAGAGTTGCTACATACTTACGAAATATCTATTGGCAGAAAAGATGAGGTAATATTTCAGTTTCATAGTTGTGATTTTGTTTTTAGAATCTCCATATTGATTCATTTACATAATCTTAATTGTACTTGAATAACAGAATTCTTCTTGCAGCAAGTCAAATGGACCAGTAAATAATAGATTTCCACTGAATAGGGGGAAAAATATTACTAATGACATATTAACAGTGGAAATTTAATAGGTTTCATCTATAAATATTTTGTTGTGCAGCAAATGTCTGTAAATATTTACATAAACCACATAACTACATAAACTAGGCACTGTTCTTGTGCTATATTTGCTGTTGCCTTCATGAGACTTACACCAGTTTAGATGAGTCTTCCTAGTTCTTACACGTGAAGAGCTTTTAATTTGTGCAAGATTCAATGCGTTTTCCCTTATTTCATAGGGAGAAGAGTCTCTGAAATGTTTATAGCAAATCTCTGTTTCAAATAATTCACAGAATTGTAGATTAGGGATCTTTCAGATACAGGAGTTTTTTATCACCATCAATACCGATGAATTTTGCAACTAACCAAAATTGTGGGAGTGGATATAAAATTTTGACAGCCCTAGTCACATAGTCTATTTGGATCCTCACTTTTCTATACTGAATTTTTAACCTTCCACTTGAGAGAACTTAACGGAGTTGAGAATTTTAGTAGTTCTTTTTTTTTTTTTCCTAAAAAAAAAGCACTGTTACAGAACACCTATTAAAGGAATTAAAATGCAGAGAAAGAATGAAAGGCCACATTCCATGTCTATTTGGAAAACAGATTTTACAGACCTAAGCAAATATTTTTTTTTTCTAAAATTCTTTTTACAGAGTATGATTCAGCTTAACGGTAGGTGGCAGTACTTCCATACTGATGACTTCTGACCTCCATTTATCAAAACTGATGAATTCTAAAGTGACCGCAACCTGAATCATCAATCAACCTCACAAATATTTGTGACTTAGTTTCTTGCTCTCACATTAAGTCCTCTTGTAAGATTTCTCATGGTTTTTAATGGCAAAAATGTTTCAATTAACAAATTTAGATCTGTTTGCAATAATAAAAGCTGATGGTTTAGGTTTGTATATCACACTATTTCAACAAAGATAATAAATTGCTTATACTCCGTTTCTTTTCTGTCTCTTTTCAAACTGATTTCTTTGGCAATTTATGATAAATTGTTTCTAATTTTAAACTTCTAAATTATTTTAGACTTTAAATTGTTCTCTACTATATAAACACATCATTTTTATTCTGAAAGTGCAAAAAGTTTAGTCATACTTAAGCAGAGAAAAGTAACTTAACTAAATCAGAAAGTTGATGGTTATAGCCCTCTTGCCTCCCAAATGCTTTGATTCTTAGAAGTCTGTTAATTATAAATTTTCTGTAGATCAACAGTTGTTTCTTTACATTTTCAGTCAGTTAATACTGCACTAAAGCAAACTTTTCACTATTCAAATGATAGCTGACTAACCAAGCTGCTTTTGTAAAGAGATGATTCTACTGATCTTATACTACAGTAACATTTGATTACAAGGAAGTAGAACAGAATCCTGCAGAAGTCACCAGATGGAATGATAATTTATTTGAGGTTTTTCTACAGCTACTCAGTGAAAGTGTCTAAATGCCACAGAGTCTGAGTGTTGAAGCCAGAACTTTACTCCAGATTTGAACTTTTTTTTAATGCTAGATTAGACTAGAAGGAAGATTTAACAAAAGGCTTCTTCTAAAAGCAAGAACTTTTAAGTGACAAATACTTAATGAAGGCAGTACATCTTAACAAAATTATAGCTACTGAATAATGATAATATTTTTTGCAGGTAATTACTAACTTGACTCAAGCATTAGATAAGCACAAGGAAAGAATAGAGTTGATGAGAAAATTTATGCTCTGGCGAATTCAGCATGTTGAAGCCAAACAAGAGGTAGGTGTTCAAATAAAAATGTGGTGAAAGGGGAGCCTCTAAACTCAAAAGGATCAGAGTTGCTGATTTTCTTGTTAAAATGACAGTGTTGAATAACAGTTCATTCAAACAGTTCAAAAATAATAGGCTATCAGAATACCTATGCAATGAGGAAAAAAAAATAAATATTATAAATAAATACAGGGCTTTTTTTTTTCTCATGTGATTTCTATTAATCATACGGGATGATCTTTGTGACTGCAGGCTTTATATGGTTCTTGCAGTGACTCAAAATATGCCAAAAATCAATATAATGGCTTTGTACATGCATACTGACAGCATGTGTGTGAGTGGGTTGTTTACATATCATTAATCTAAAAAAGTTCATGTTATTTAGGAGTTCTCAAATGTATTTTCTATCTTAGACACATATGCAGGAAGAATGGAGCTGTTCATGCAGTGTTTGTGTATGGCTTCACTGTTGCACATGTAGCCTTGTGTAGGCATTCCTCCTGTGATCTGTGTAATACACTGCAAAATGATCATCCACCCTCTCCTGAGTACTTAATTTTTCAAAAAACTTTATATAACGTGGTTAATTTGTTTCCTCAGGCATATGCAAATAGAATAGCAGACAGACAATTCCAGACAGCCTTGCTGAAGAAGGTATGGGCAGCATG
>VWPW01000695.1:0-50428 GCA_013389825.1 Crypturellus undulatus
GCGGGCGCGATGCAGAGCGCGGTGCTGCTGGCGCTGCAGCTGCCGGGCGCGCGCATGGAGCGCGGCGGGCGCCGGCGCGGCGACGACGACGACAGGGAGAGGGAGAAGAAGGAGAAGGGCCGCGTGAAGAGGACCATGTGAGTGGGGCTGCGCCGGCGGCAGGAGGGAAGGGGGTAGGGGGGGTAAGGGGGGTTTCGCCGCCTCCGGCTTCCCGCAGCTCACCCCGCTGCTCCCCTTCCCGCAGCATTAAGGACTGGAAGACGAGGCTGAGCTACTTCCTGCAGAACTCGTCCAACTCTGCCAAGATGAAAGGCAAGAAGGGCGGGAAGCAGCACACCTACTTCAGGTAACTTCTAGCAAAAGCTCACCAAGCACCCCAATGCCCTACAAACCCGTTAACACAGTATGGACAGTGGCCTAACCTTCTCCGTTTCCCACAGACCCTCTCCCGAGGAAGCCCAGCTGTGGTCCGAAGCTTTCGACGAGCTCCTTGCCAGCAAATGTAAGTTGGTCTTTACAGGATCACCTCTAGAAGCCTCGGCAGCCCTTTGGTCCTGGGGGGTTTCTTCTGAAACAAATGCTTTAAACCATCCCAGAAACAAATTTATAGAAATAAATTTCAAAATTATTTTCNGCAGCCCTTCGCTCCTGGGGGGTTTCTTCCTTGCACAGCAGTGCACACAGCTTTGACTACTCTGAAACAAATGCTTTAAACCATCCCAGAAACAAATTTATAGAAATAAATTTCAAAATTATTTTCAAGCCAATATTAAAGCATCTTTATGGCAGACAATTTTTTTTTCCCCCCCCTCTTCTTGCTTTAACTGTAACCTTTGCAGTTAAACTGGCATTGCCAGATAGCAAAGGCACAGGTTTGGGCTCTCTGCATATCAAGACAGAGGCATTATAACAACTTGGGAATTATTTTGCAACACTATCATCAGAAGTTGAATGAACCCTGGGTTTTACTGTAGCCCTGCACTTAAAGAGTGGGGTAAGAGAGACTAAGAAATAACATCACCGTTTGCTTTTTGAACTGAGTCAACCTTTTTGCTGCAAGAATATTCCTTGGGTTTGTAGCACTGTCATAAATATTTACTCCAGTCTAAAGATTAACATGAAAATCTCAACAGAATTTTTTTAAGCAGCTGTGCACACATCACAAGAGGAGATATACAGACTAGAAGCAGCTTTTTATTTTTGTTTTCACCTAAAAGCAACTAAGTGAAGCTTGCCGAGCCCTTAGAGGTTTAACTTTTATTTATGGAGTTTCATTGCATGAAAGAAATAGAGCAGAACTGCAGCAATGGGTTTTGCTAGGAACAGCAATGACAAATGGCTACACTCGAGATTCCTGAAATAATTGATGTATTTTTGCCTTTTTTTCCTTTTCCCTAGATGGTCTCGCTGCTTTCCGAGCTTTTCTGAAGTCAGAGTACTGTGAAGAGAACATCGAGTTCTGGCTGGCCTGCGAGGACTTCAAGAAAACCAAGTCACCCCAGAAGCTGACATCAAAAGCAAAAAAAATCTACAATGACTTCATTGAAAAGGAAGCTCCTAAAGAGGTAAAAGAGCTACTTAAACATGACTGCCCACTTCAATGAGTTCATACAGCTCTGATTTATTTCTCTGAGCTTATTTCACACTAGATGCCAAAAAATCATCACACAGGGCTTGCTGCTAATATCTGTACCTAGAGACAGATTCGCTTAAGTGCCTTCTTGCCACATCGGAAAATGGCACAAGCAGCATCACAGAGGGTTCCTTCCACCTTCTCTCATCTGGGGAAAATCAGAGCCTCATGTACAACTTGTAACACATTTCAGAGTTAGGAATGGAAACATAGCATCATCTAAATCACTTTCTTTAAGGAAGCTTCAGTAATTGGAGAGCAGAGTAATGGGCCTGCTTCACTTTTCTCTTAACCTAGTTAACCACTTAAATATAGTTTCCCTGAAGTAAATGTCCTTTTCTCTTTCAGATCAATATAGACTTCCACACCAAGAACATGATTGCTCAGAACATCCAGGAGGCCACACACTCCTGCTTCAGCGCGGCGCAGAAGAGAGTCTACAGCCTAATGGAGAACAACTCCTACCCGCGGTTTCTAGAGTCTGAGTTTTATCAGGAACTGTGCAAGAAGCCTCCCATCACCAGGGTGGCCCAGGCCACATGAGCAACTACAAGGAGCCTCTGGACTATCAAACAACAAGCCACCGCTGCTGGCAGCATCCCAAGCTGAAAGACTGAGACATCAAGGGCCTGAGATACCTGCAGTCCTCTTCCAGGCTGCACAAACAAGTACTGCCCGTGGCACCGAGCGCGCGGTGAAGATGATGCTGGAGGGCACGCGGGGGCTGCTGCGGGGGCTGCTGCGGCTGCTGCTGCCAGGATGGACACTTTTCTGCAGGCTCTGCAGCGAGGAGGCAGCTCCGCGGCGGCGGTGTTGGCACCGCAGGCAAGGGCAGCGCCTCCTTCACGAGCGCCACGCAGCTGCGCGGCGCGGGGACCTGAGTCACTGCTTACACACAGGTTTTTCCTAAACACCAACCAGGGCTGCCGTCATCGCTCACTCAGCGCCTTAACTCTGGTTGTGTAAACAGGAGGCTCCTCGCTGCAGACAGGCGCATCGGGCTGCTCTGTGACTGCGGGACTGTCACAGCAGCAGTATAAAGTGGGGAAGGGGTTGTAATTCCCTCCTGGAGGGGTGGGTTGTGTTACTGGGTGTTTGGGGCTGGGTGCTGAGGGCAGAGCACAGCCCCAGTGAACAGGCGCAATCTATATGCAGATTTGGGTTGTGTTTGAATGTGAAAGCTGCATTAATGCCATAATCCTGTCTTGAGGACAGAAAGCTTCAGTGAAGTTTTTTTTATTATTTTTAATAAACTATTTTGATACTGAACTTGTTACTTGACTTGCATCTGTGCAGACACATTGCCCAACACCAAAAGCCAGAGCATGGGGATTGGGTGCCCCAAGCAATTGGTCCTCATAGAGGTGGGATTGCAATAGGGATAGCTTTAAAACCTTTGCAATAGGCACCAACAGGCAAGCACATTTTTCATGGAGTCAGAAACCCTTCAGGGCTGTAAACTACAAAGCTTCACACAGGAGACTAGTTCCTCTACCTCCTCTGATAAATCTCAGCCCTCCTCATTAACACACTATCTCAAGAGATGGCTGGGCATTTGCTTAGACACAAGGACAGATGATTCAGAAGTAGAGTCAACTAGAGACCGTGAGTTATGAACTGTAACTCATGAAGACACCAGGTCCACAAGGCCATCACCACCCATCTCCTGGGGGTCAAAGGCATAAGCCTGTATTTGGAAAACAAGCACCAGAGCTAAAGCGCTAACACAGCTGCTACTGTTCAAGGCTTTGGCTTCAGAGTGCAGCATAAAAAGTTTTTGTTAGGAAAAAAAAACAAGCTATAAAAACCTGTGGAGAATCAGAAATCACACTAAAACACTGGACTTGCTGCTAGATACTCTTTTGAGAGAAATTACTGATCACCAGCAACTAGAAAAATGCAGTAGCCATGAAATAACCATGTCCAAAAAGCATCAATTCCAGAACAATTCCTCTTACAAGCCCTAGTTTTGTCAGAACTGTGACTCATCTCAACATGGGCTGTTCAGATCCTGATCCCAAAATCCCTTCTGTAGGTCACACGGGGGATTCTGCAAAGCCTCATTCTCATCAAACAGATCCACAGCAGCCACTTCTTTAGCAATTCATTTCTCCAAGCAAGAAAAAGTTCCAAAAACAAAGTTTTCCACTTCAGTTTTTCACCCAGATGGTTCAAGAGCAACAAGTTATATGTGTGTATATACTAGATACGCATACATGCACTATACTGCCTTCACTTGCAGAAAGAAACATATTTGCAGCCAGTACATCCTGATACAGCCTCATTTCTCTCAGCCTCCTGCAGGATCCTTGTGAGGTTTGGGGATAAAGCACATGAATTCAGCAGTGTTTCTGGCAGGTGCCTGCAGGTGTGAGCTCCTGCAAGCTGTGCCCAGGATATGGCCGCACTGCTCAGCGCTTAGGCTCTGCAGGGGCAACCAGCCTCCCTTCTAGCCACATTTCCCTTAATCAATGTGGACATTTTGAACAGGCAACGAGGCGACCATGGAACCAGTGCCAGGAGTTTCAAATCCTGTTTCTCCCACAGCTAAGCACACTATCGGTCTACAGCTGTAGTCACACAAAGCAAGTGGAAGACAATACTCAATCTGGCAATTTAATGCAGTGGAGAAAGCTTTTTTCCATCCAGGAAAGATCTGTCTGATGACAGTTGCTTTCGCAGGGCAGCAAAAATAACACGAGGAGAGCAAAAAGCAAGAGCCAAAATGCACCATTGATGACTCAGGGCAGGAGTGGGAGCAATTCCATGAAACCCCAGGGGTTCCAGTGAAGCTGTGCTAATCAATGCCAGCCTCAATGTGGTCAGGAAGCAGTGCCCGGCTGTGCTTTCATGGGGAGAAGTGTTTGATAGCAGCATGTGCCAGAGGTCCTTGCAGTGCCGTGGGTGCTCCAGGGGGGTGAATGAGCTGGGAATCTTGTGAGTGCTTAAGATTGGAGCTAACGCTGATCCCAAGCAGTTCCTTTGCTCCCACAGATGACTTGGTGAGGACAGCAGGAAATTGAGACACAGCCTGACACAGTACTTTGCCAGCCCTGATGCCAAAATCAGCTTTGCAGCAAGGCTGCAGTTCATCAACAGCAAAATATCTTTTTTTTCCTGTCCCTCTCCATCTCCTCAATTCCTGCAGCATCTGTGCATGCAACACTTCCCAATCACTTCTTTGTAATAAGTTCATTATAAGACACATATTTTCCCAATTCCCAGGAGAAGCTTCACCATAAATAAGGCAAAGCAAACACATTGCAAGTGCTGCAACCCCTGGACAACTACTGGACCACCAACCCTGGACCCCCATGGCTGCTTTAAGAGATGCTGCTGCCAGGCTCTGGGCACCCTTAAAAAGTGGTTACAACAAACAGCTACAACTAGTACTCAGGTATCAGTATCCAGTGGCAACAAGCAGTAAACTGCTCACCCTGGAACAACCCAGCTGAACAATTAACCCTCCCTCCCAATGACAGACTGCTTGCACATTTCTTAATCACAAATATTGCAGTGCTTGGTGCTTTGCCCAGCTCTAGAGGGGATGCTCCTGCTGCATGCCATAAAAACGTGTTTGTTACCCTCAGAATTATGAAAAGCCTGAAATTGTAGCTTGAGTTTGTGCATCTCTAGTTCCCCAAACCAACAGGCAATGCAAAGACCGAAAAATTATTTCCTTCCCCACCAAAAAACACTAATTGCTTTTAAGACGTTTGTATGAATTGGAAAAAACAGTATCATGAATTCCAAATCTCTGTATTTCCCAACAGTGTGTTTTGAAAACCTTGCTCTGGCACTGAAGCACAGGCCCGTGTGATGGAGACCACCATGGTACCAAGAAGACAAGGAGTAAAAGCATCTCTAAAGCCCCAAGGTAGAGGTGCCCTGAGGCTGGGGAGTGTCCCTGGGAACAGTGGGAGCAGGACAGTGCTGACTCACTGCTCCCAGCAAACAGGAGAGCACAACCCCTCCGTAAACAAACACCAAGGCAGCATTCCCGCTCCGTGCACTTACACGTTGCAGCTGAAAACTATGCCCAGAACACGAAGACAGTGCGCAGCTCCACTTGAGAGTCCCCGACGCTGACGTCGTGGAGGGCTCTGCAGGCACGCGCACATGCGTGGGGAAGGGACAGAGCACTCAGGCTTTATGACTTGGCTCTTGTGCAGAGCAGAAAAGCGACCTTTAGAAGCAGCTTTAGGAATTTCATAGATAATTCTTTTGCAAGGGACTCTCTTGACTTAGATTGAACAAGGGAAAAGGAAGAAAAAAAATCAGGATGTGGGACAACAGCTCAAACTGATCTTCCTGGCAGTGACACTACATGAGCAAGAGCAGCAGTACCTGGTGGCCCTACAGCTTCAAGAAATCAAGAAAAATGACCAAGGAACACCAGGACACAGCAATGTGAATAGAGACCAGCTGCCACATCAGCCCAAGGTCCCCTCACTCACACTGCCAGAGGGGCCTGAGACAGACCTACCTGCAGTGCAGGACCATGGTTCACCCAGGAGACCAGGCTGCAGATGAGGAACGACCTGCANGTGGGACAACAGCTCAAACTGATCTTCCTGGCAGTGACACAACATGAGCAAGAACAGCAGTACCTACAGCTTCCTACAGCTTCAAGAAATCAAGAAAAATGACCAAGGAACACCAGGACACAGCAATGTGAATAGAGACCAGCTGCCACATCAGCCCAAGGTCCCCTCACTCACACTGCCAGAGGGGCCTGAGACAGACCTACCTGCAGTGCAGGACCATGGTTCACCCAGGAGACCAGGCTGGAGATGAGACAAGACCTGCAGCACACTCCAAAAAGAGAAGAAACCCTCCAATCTGAGTTTAAATGGGCCTGGGAGTGGGGTGAGGACCAGCTGGGTCTCATCAGGGCAATTAGCACCCAGGAGAGCCCTCAGGGTCTGATGCAAACAAGGAGAGGTCCTGATGTTGGGGGATGCCCTCCAGCTCCATTTGCCCATGGCCTTGAAGTGGTTGGAGCTTCAGCAGCAGCTGAGCTTGGGCTGTGTGTCTTGGGCAGCACCTTGCAAAGCGACGGCAGCTCCTCCAGCTTTTCAGCTGCCTGATTTGACATGGCTCTGAGCTCCATATCTGTAGAATGGAGAGAGGGGGGGAACATGGGGAAATAGTCCTACTGCTCCCCAGTGCATGACTCTACTCTGAGTCCTTTGGCAAATTTTTATGAAAATAATCATGTAAATCAGAGTTTCCAACAGCTACAAAGCACCCACGAGTAGTGATTTCATGATGTTCCATTAAAAATATTAAATATTCCATTCAAGATACTCCTAATTGACAGTAAAAAATACTTACTTTTCCAAGCCAGTTTTCCCACCTCGGATTCAATGGAATAAGTTGTGTTTGTGTGTTACAGATTTAGCCCAAAGAGCAGCTATGTGGCCTCTTGGATCGGTCCCTGGCTCTGGGCTTTCAGGAGACGTGGTACTAACCTAATATTTATGGCGCTTGGAAAGTCAGCTGTCCGATATGGAAAAGGCCCTTGCGAGCAGTGTGGCATGTTTATTTAGCTGCTGCATTTCTGAGCCTTGGCAGAGGGAAATAACAAAATCCCCGAGAGGCCATGTGTGTGGCAGAGGGGCAAGCATGGGCCTACGGGGCTGTGCTTGCACCTCTGCATTCCCGCTCTAGCTTTTCAACGTTGCTTTTTCACTCCTGCTTTCAATCCCTCTGCCTTAAAGGCAGAGGGAGTGAACCCTTTCCCTAGCAGTAAGTGAGCGGGGTGGTTTCATGCCCGTCAGGACCAGCCGCCCGCGGTGGGGATGCTGGGGGGCAGAGAGTCCGAGCTGGGAGCCTGCTGCGAGCCAGGCCCTTGCCACAAGGCAGGGCCATCCGGCACATGAACGGCCCGCAGCTCAAAGCTGAGAAAAAGAGCACATGTGTCCTTGGGAGCAGATATAAAAGAGCCTTACGGTTCTCTATGCTTTACGGCTGGAAGGATGAAGCTGTATAGCTACACGACCCAACTGGCTGCATTTTATAACAATGCAGAGATGGAACCTGCTGGAAGAGGCTAATGCCTGTGTAGATGCAGAGCGTGCACAGATTTTTTTTTCCAGTAAAACTTTTGTACTTCATTTCTTTAGAGGAAAAAACAAAGTACATTTCAGAAGTGATTGAGTGAAGAGTTTTGGTTAGCTTAGCAAAAAAGGGATCAGATTCATTTTCACCTCCAAATCTGACAAGTAGGTTCTCTTTCTAGACACACTCTAATAATTAGGACCAAATCTATCATTTTGAGGAACTGACTGAGCCAGGAGGCACCCCACCATTCATATGGCTCTTTCCACAGGTCAGTGAGGAAGGAATTATCACTGGGCCAGACTCCTCCTAATCCTGGTAGAAGACAGAGCACCTTCTGGGTACTGTGGAAATGCTACAGTAGTCCCCAAGGCTCATGGCTATTTGTGTGCTTCATTAGCCCAGCGAAACTCAAGTCTTTTGAAACTATTTGTCATAGTCTGGCAAGCGAAATGTTCCTAATATCTACAAGAACCCTAGCAGCAGAGCTATTTTCAGAGCAATTTCCAAAAGGACAAGAGTGCCTTCGTGAGTGTCTTGCTTTGCTAAGTGCGCTCTGGGCCTCTGAGGCTGCCGGGGCTGCAATAAAAAATAATGGGCTGTATAATGAGGCTCTGGAGCGGCACGATGCGCCAGCAGGCAGAGCTGCAGAGAGGTGAACAGAAGGGCGAGAGCAGTACTTGGGATCGGCTTTCAAAACTTCCCTTGAAAAGTGTGTCCTGGGATCATTCCCTGCTAAAGGAAGCTCAGCTCCGGCACAGGGATCAGCTGGAGCCTGGCAGCGGGTGCTAAGCCTGGGTCTTTGCACAGGGGAATAGTAAGTTCATGCCCAGCAGGAATAACAAGTTCATGCCCAGAGGTGGAATTTGGATATACAACCCCCAGGAATGAATAGCTTATCCTCCTGGACATCAAACTTGAACTAAGCAGATGCAAAATAGGAAATGGCAGGAAGAGCACCAGGCCTCCCTCCCAGGCAACCTCCCTTCTCCTTTTGACTCCCCGCTACCCAACCATCTCTTCTCTTAAAAAAAGTCACCCACAGTCTCAAAGTCAATTTAATACCGCCTTGAAACCACTTGGCTCTGAGGAGATGAAAGATTGCACAATTCCCATCAAGTGTGGTGTGCTGGAATACATCCCCCCTTGTAAACGGCTTTTCCATTTGTATGGCGGGTTTCTGTTTCCTTATAGAAACAAAAAATTAAAATGACATCAAAATATTGCCCTCTGGATTAAGCCAGCTCTGCACCCTGAAAGGCCGCTTGTATCTTGGTGCGCACATGTGCTCTAAATCCCCACCTATAACACGCACAGAGGAGCATCAGCACATTTGTGCCTGTATTTTTCTCAAGACTAATAATTATGTTAGCACTATGCTCCGCTGCCTTCCCTTGTCTTGGCTGTAGTGAGGAGAAACATCTCTTCATCTGCTCCGCTGGCCACCGTGTAACAGCTGTTCCCGTTGGAGAGCTTCACTCTGTTGGGAAAACTGAGCGTGCGCCGAGGGAACGAGCTGCTGACAACAGCGGTATCAAAATGAGCACCGAGCAGCGACAGTGCCAGTTTTCCCACCCGTCCCAGCCAGTGCACCTGCCCTGCAACATTCCTGCTTTATTTAACCTGGAGTAACTACTAGGTGATGCTCCTGTTGGTGGTGGCTGTCAGCAGCCCTACGAGCAACCCTCCAGGGTCTCCCACGCTCTGTGTGCAGAGCAGGCGTCACCGCCGCCTCGCTCTGCGATAGGGACGGCGAAACCTGTGATTTGCAAAGTGGCCTCCAGAAGTGACCCAGCCTGGAAAGGAGCGAGCCCGGCCCTGCAAACGCCGAGGAAGCGGAGTGGATGCGGCGTGGCAGGGGAGGGGTTACCACGCGCAGCCGGACATCCTTTGCATTCGGAAGCAGCAAGTGACTAATGATGATGCCGGTCATTACAAGAAGTGGGACAAGTTAGGAAACAGTGTCCAAAGGGAGCAGCAGGCTGCTCTGAGCAAGCCCGAGCAAGCGACGGGTGCAGCTGATAGCAGGTCACCAGCAGCAGATGAGAAATGCCTCCTCCCAGGTCAGGGCAGTCTGGCAGAGGCATCACCTTTTGCATCCCTCCGAGGGAAGAAATAACGCAGCTGCCCTGCTGACAACCAAGGGACACTTCTGTCTGTGGGAGCCGATGTGGCCCAATTACTTTTTCCAGGAATAAGCCACTCACAGAACTGATATAACCACAAATGCATACAGAGGATTATTTTAATAGCAGTTTCCCAAAACCAAGCCACATTTTGCTTTTTTTTTTTTTAATCTCAACATGCTGCTAACATGCATCTCCAAGAGCCTTGAGCAACATCAGCAGCTGGATGACAGCTGTTCTGTCACATCCTTCCCACTCCACTGTCATGCTTGGTGGCCGACAACGCACAGGATACGTCTCTGCCACTGTCACTGCTCGGACAGCCCTGACGTCCCGAGTGGGCCTGACTCTGGGTAGCGCTGGTGGGATGGATTCAGGGAATTTTGCTCACACCAGCCAAGGCTACAGCCTTCACGTTACACTGACATCAGAGCGGCGGCCGCCTTCGCGTCCGATGTAGCAATGGTGCAGGCAAGTGAGCAAGAGATTCTGATGGGAAACCTTTGGGTTTGGGTGGGTTTGTCATCCAGGGGATCCGCTGGCTGATCTGGCTTTTCCACGGCCACCCAGGCACTGGAGTGTGGTGATGGAGAGAGAAGGGGTGTGTGAGTGTGTTAATATCAGCTTGGCTCCTTCTAGCCCACAGTTACACCCCATAATGAGCGTTTACCCTTCATCTAGAGTACGTGTTGCTGGCTGAGCTGAGCAGCCTGTCCGGCTGGCTGTCCCGCTGGGGAACCCAAGTGCATAGTTGAATGCAGCTCAAGCAGGTCTGCGACATCTGTGGCCACCAGCGGCCCAGCCCATGGTGCTGCTGAAGTGCGGTCAGGTAGCTCGGCAGGGCAGGAAGCCCTGGGTGGGAAACACCACGACTGCCCATAAACTTGAGCAGTCCTAGACAGACGCTGCCCGACCTCGAGGTTCACGTCCCCCGTCACCGTTCTGCCGGACGTCCCTCCTCTGCGCCCGCCGCTCCTCCCTTCCCTGGCACGTCATGGCCTCCAGGCCGGGCACGCTGCTCCCTTCCTACGTTCCTTGCCAGATAAGCCGTCGGGGCGATTACATAACACTACCTGCTCGGCCACTGCGATATGTGCGGGCACGTCTGGAACCACAGGCATGTGGACCTGCCAACGGTTACACCATGAACGTGGTGATGCCTAGAGCGGGAAAAGAGACTATGGAGCAAAGTGAAGGAAAGAATTTGCTGGCTGGTTTAACATCCAGGGAAAAGTTGCACCTTACTGATCACCTGAGCACGTAGTGACGCGGATGAGCCCTGCTGGGAGGCCCAAAGTTCAAATGTGGCTTGAGAATAATTTTAACACGCTGGCAGCGTGTCCTCACATGAGTCACTGGCACATTGCAAGGGGGCGAAAGTGCAAACGGGTGCAGCCGCCTGGCATCCTGCGTTTGTAGAAGCAGCTTAGCTGATGGCCAAGCAGAGCTAGAAAGCAAGAACACAACCTCCTGTCTTCAAGCAGGGCATCTCCATGTAGTTAGTGGCTTTCCATTCAGGAGTGTAGTTTGAAAAAGCCCATGATGCTACAGATGCAAGAACACAGCTGATAATATGGCTTTCTATAAGGCAAATATTAGCTGAAGAATCTTCCCCCTTCCATTGCCAGCAGCCAGCTTTACCAGTAATTAAGGTAGCTGGCTGTTTTTACTATTTTCAATGAAATGTCACCATCAAACCGAATTTCCCCAATCTCATTAGGATCAGATGAACTTGAAGAAGAATCTGGCATATTTAAGATGAAGGTTAGTTTTAACTCAGTTTGTTACCGCTTCTCACTTACTGTGTAATTTATAAACATCCCTCCCCCGTCATGCACTATCTAGAACAGGACAAATGATTTACAGGCGGGAGGCACAGCTCATCCGCAGCAGCCAAAGCCGCCGTTGCTGCTGGCCGTGCAGTCGCTCCTGCAGTCGCCAGAGTTACCCTGGCAAAGGCCAAACAAACTGATGCAGATTAAAGCACGAACCAGCCTGAACTCTCACCTCAAATGTGCTAGAGCTTCAGGGAAAATTTATCCATATGTAACACGTTATATTTATATATTATAGATATTCATGTAGGGTACATATGTGTTGTGGATTAAGCCAGACCTTCTAATTTAATTCCTCCCAAAGAGGTAGGACATACACTAGTGCCCATGCTAATAGGGGTGAAGCAAGGAAATATTGCAACTGAGCCCTGCTGGTGGCAGGTTTAGAAACATGGGAAGGCTTCGATAAGCTGCGGGAGCTGTTTCTTTCCTTCCCCAAACTGATTTCTGAAGATGATTATTTTTATTCTTGCAGCCTTCTTTACTCTGCTGCTTCAATTTACTGCTGTAGCTGCAGCATTGCAAAACTCTGTATTTCCTCCTTGGCAAGAGCAAGCGACGTCAGCTTCATCAAATGTTTTTTTTTTCTCTCTCTCTGTCACGTTTTTGCGTAAGGACAGACTTGTCCTTGGTCATCAACAGCTGAATCCAAAGGACAGACGACAACTGTTACACGGACGTGGGACCAGGTTTCCCGTTGAAAACAGCTTTGAAAAGCAGCGTTCATTTCATTTACTTCATGAACTAAATGTCGGTCGCTGAAGGGCAGGGCGCCTCGCGCTGCCAGCACAACTTTCCTTTCATTGACCTTCCCAACGGCAGCCGCTCTTCTCCCTGGGGAATCAGCTGATTCATGTTCTCCAAGAGCCTCCTCACAGACAATTTTCACATTTCGGATTAACCTTTCACGGGCAGTCAGGAAGCTCTGCTGATGGTGGAAGCTCAGCCAACACCAGTTCAGCCCAATGACACCTGCAGTGAGACGGCCCTCAGGCTTTTTGGGGTGGGGGGCAAGCCCCTCGATGACACGGGACTCCTCTTGCAGGTCTCTGTCCACAAAAATTACCCTCATTTTTTTGTTGTTGATGTACATGGCTAATTATAACTCTTGATTAAGGCCCAAAATTTAGATACATATGAAAACTCTTTACAAATCTTCAGTCTGATGGAAATATGTCCACAGAGGAAGAGCACCATTAAACACAACTGTTTCGAATAAACACATATTCTCCTCAAGTCCAGCCTTCATATGCTGAGATTGAAGCCAAGTCGGCAGCCGCACGAGCAGCAACCTCATCCTATTGCACATCTCCACCTGAGGTCTGCTCTGTGTTTGCTCTTTGTAAGAATTTTGCCAAGGAATTTTTTTTTTTTTAGTTGAGACTGTTATGACATTAAAGAGGAAGCAAAGATGGAAAGCCACAAGTACGGGCAAAAGAAACCAACACCCAAGAAACACCTGCCTTCCATTTGTTTGCAGGTCTTTGGTTATCAAGATTAACCAACACTTTTATGAGGAAAAAAAATGTTATCCTCGACATAAAAGGAAGGTCTTTTTCCCTTTTTGGATATAGCATTGTGCTAGGCCACAGGTAAGCAGGCAAGCAAGAAAAATTAGTATTTTACCCCTGCCCTGAAAACCTGGAGGCAAGAAAGCTCATTTTGTGAAGTAGCCTTGGTTTTGGTGATAGTGGTTAAAGAAACAAAGAAAAACATCCTGGTCTAAACTTTTTGCCATACACTACAACTGACGCCTTTTTATTATAAAAATGGAAATTATTGACAAATCTTTCCTGCTTCTCAGACTAAAAAGAAAAACAGGTCTCTTGTTCCAACGGTAACTCTGAGCTAAGCAGTGGAGAATATTTTTCAGAAAGGTTGGGTTGTTATAAAGATGGCCACTTGCACTTGCTGGTGCAATAGAAATTTTGACTTTTCAGTTTCAAAATATCTTTCCTGGTTCTTAAGTCTGGGAAAATATGAAGCAATTCAGTCAGGTTACAGTGATGCCCCAGTTCACTGGAGGAAAAAAGAAGAATAAAACAGAGGGTTAATTCTTTCCACAGTTCTGTTAAAAAATTTCTTCACAAGAGAATTTGCTGGAATAGTTAATGTGGAATAAAATATTCCACAGTATCTAGTCTGAGATAGAAATGTCCTGATTCTGGTACATAGTTGTCTTTTTTATTTACTTTAGCCCATTCGGGGAATTACATTAAACTCTACTATATTCTTATTTCCAATAAGTTTCCGGTAATGGAGATACTCAGGAACAGCTATTATACTTTAAATCGTAAACGAACCTGAGTTAACTCTAGAGCAATTTCCTAATGCTGAGTCTTTTTTTATTACCATACATTATGAGGGGAGGATGGATGGAAAAAGGGAAGCGTCCGAAATCCCCAGGCATCTCCGGCTCAGCTCTCCAAGGCGGTTCTTGGCCCTGCCGCACTCCCGCTGACTCCAGTCGCGCGGGCGCAAGACAAATCCCGTCACTGCTCTGAACAACTTTCCCTTTCAAGGGCTTCCTCCGCCAGGGAAGCCCCTGGGACCAGGCGAGCAGAAAAACCCAAGTTGCAAAATCCAGATTGCTCACGGCCTCGTGT
This sequence comes from Crypturellus undulatus, assembly GCA_013389825.1. Taxonomy (NCBI): domain Eukaryota; kingdom Metazoa; phylum Chordata; class Aves; order Tinamiformes; family Tinamidae; genus Crypturellus; species Crypturellus undulatus. The sequence goes on from VWPW01000695.1 coordinate 14,264, forward strand.
GAGCAATATCATGACGAGCAGAGACAGCTAGAAAAGAATCCTCTCTGCTCCTCGCGCTCTGGGAAGTGCCTCGTACCCAATCAAATCTAAAATAAACCAGGAACACGTAATTATTCTGGGGGACTTGATGCCACAGGATCTTCCCAAGGCCAAAAGTGTCAACAGGTTTAGTACAGGACTTAGATTTTATATATACATATGTTTTATTTTCCCTCCTCTCCAGGCCCTGGCTGAATCCGGCTCATTGCATGGGCTCAGCGGAGGACACAGTGGAAGGAGGGGCCGAGACTCCTGCGCTGGCCAAAGTGCAGCTGGTTGCAAACAGTAAAAAAAGAAAAAAAAAAAAAAAAAGAAAAAAATCACAGTTATTCCAAGTTCTCTATATGCAGTCATACTGTGTGGTTGTAGACCTCACTTTTACTATCAGTACGCTTTAACGTGACGGCCCTTGCCTTTCTTGTAGGGATTTATTTCTGTTACATTAAGGTGCCAGACACTTGAGAAAGAGGCAAAAGCAGCAGTAAGCTGCAAAAATGCCTGGAACGTGGCTTCTCCACAGCTTCGGCTGGGGACGTCCCATCTCATTGCAGGGTGTTGCAATCGGTGCCTCTCTTGCCCGGCCGCTGCTCTTGATGCCCTTTCTGAATATTTTCCCCATCCGTCATCGCGGCACAGCAGGGCCCTTCCTGCCTGATTCACACGGCCGCGTCACGCTGCCCGTGCCACTTGGGCAACACGGTGACACCCAGCAGTGAGGGATAGGTGAGTATTTAGCAACACAGCCACATGGGATTATTTGGAAAGATTTAGGAATGCTAAAATGAAAAGTGAAAGTTTAAGACTTGGGATTTTACTTTCGAGATGGTTCTGTAATAGTTATAACTTGGCACCAGCTGTAGATTAAAAACATGCACTACTCAGGCAGCATTTCTGATGTCTAATCTCCCGTGACCCTCAGCACTTGGAGTTGCAGCTTATTATTTAATAGGAGATCTTATTTTTTGATATTTAAGAGGAATATTGCTATTAAGATGGTGTAAATTTATTCCCTTCACTTGAAGCCCCTGCTTATGCTGGAACAGAACAACCCAACTCGAATCAATGTCGACCCTTTAAAAATTATTATTTAGACCTAATTCTGGAGGGCAGGAGTCAGGCTTTGAGCAGCAGTTTCTTAAAATAGAACTGTTTTAGTCAGTTTATAAATTCAAATACCATTTATGGACACAGCACCGCAGACAGGGGTGGGATCCCCTTTTGATATATGAACCTAGTGTTTCAGACTAATAAAAAAAATCAAATGAAACTGCCAAAAGAAAGGCACATCATGGAAAAAGCCCCAGGGCGACTTCGTAGGTGCTACGTGAGCGCAGAGCAAATTCAAATCCAGAAACCCACGGGCGATATCTTTGCGGATTCATCTTTGGCTTCACATCTGTCCTGACTACATCTGGCCAGGGAAAGGCCACACTCGAGAAGCGCAGTGGACTGGCATCAACTGCTGCAAAGGGAGGGAGGAACTGCCCCGCTGAGGCCAAGGGAAAACCTCCTGGGACATTTGTGCAGCGAGGCCCAGCACAGGCTGAGGATGCTGAAGTAACTGCAACAGAAGGGCAGTTTTGAAGCGTGATGTCTAGACCTGGCGCCTACACACTCTGTGTGGGTCTGCATGACCACACGGATGCAAGTGGCCTAAATATGTCAAATTTATAGCTTCATATTAAATAAATTTAAAACGTTAAAAAAAAAAGAAGACAAGCATGTCCCGGAACCCATCAAACATTTTACACGGGGCCTGAAACTGCACGTTTTTAAATGAGGTATGTTATTTAGTTTTCAATCTTGCTTGCATCTTTGTAAAACATCACACGTAGAAGGTACATATGTACAATACACTCATATTTTCTATTAAAAGATTTCTTAAAAACAGAGTCTCTAAAGAGTAATTCAAAGTACTTCTCTAACCCAAAACTTTTTCTTTTTGCCATGTTTTCCTTAAAACCTTCTTTCTAGGTTTTAAGTGCAAGGCCCCTATCTCTAAGACACCTTAGCAAAGCGCCATGGAGCAGAGCCCCTCGGGGCTGGCTGGCTCTCTGCTTCTGCAGTTAGGCAAAGAGCAGGACTGAGTCTCTCTCTTGCACCAAATCCAGATGTTTGTCCCCGCATGAAGCCCATCCAAAGGGTTGGATAAAAGAAGGATTTGCCTTATGCTGCCGTGGAGCATAAGGCAGAGCTCAGCTTTTCCTCCTGCTGACAAGGACAGCCTGTCGACAGGGGTTGCCACCCCTTCTCTTCAGCACTGGAATAGATCAGCTTGTACATCGGAGATGACTGCAAAATCCGGGCTAGACCTCACTTGCTTGGGGAGAAAACGAGAAAGTACAAAAGGTGACTGCAGGTTATGTTTATAGACGTACTGTGCGACGGCAAAGCAGTGCAGAAACTACAGAAAGCAGAAGGGCACCAAAAAATACCAGTTTCAGGCAGATTTTGTGCGTCACCTGCTTGCGAACGGCCGGCAGCGCGGGCTGCCGCCGCCACCTCTGAGCGAGGGGAACAGGATGCATGCAAAACAGCCTCTGAGGTCAAGACAGTTTGTCAGCTCTAGATTCAAAGACCACATCAAGATGCACATGCTCAGGGAAAGCTAGGTAAAATTCTGCAAAGCACCATAATTCAATTATTTCTTCTGCATGCCCAATTTTGCATCCATAATTGTGCTTTTTGGCACAATTTACAATCTGCAACGTGCTTTATGGATTGATATAATGCTGCTTGTGCAAATACATGATGATCTGTGCCTTTTACCGTGCTGAAATTCTGAAGAAGGAAACCCTGCACAACTCAGTGCTGCCCCGCACGCTGCTTCCCTTCCCTCTTCCCCTCTGTGCAGCACAGTCAGTGCTGAGAACGGCAGAACGTCCCCTGCCAGCACAGTACATGCCTCAGTACAGATCCCTGTTACTTAACTTCTCCATGCAGGTCATTTACACTCTCTGCAGATGAGTTGCGAGCTGCAGTTTTTGTTGATGGCATAAAATGAAAGCAGAAGTTAGCTCGTCCCTCTCTTGTGGCTCTGTCCTGGCGTGCTGCACCGACTGCTGCTCCTCCTTAATACACACAGAGTAAAGCTTTGTGTTGCTCTGCTATTTCGTCCCTGGTTTTGAGAAAGTCAGCTACTTACAACTAAGCAGCTCTGGATGTTTGTACTGGCTGTCTAGGAATAACTCGCTTTGCACTGAGGTCAGTTGATTCTCACTATTGCCTTGAAAATAGAGTTTCATGCCACCCAATAACTCAAAACTCGAATACCTCCTCTTTAAGGAAGCTGCTATTTCTCCTAGGAATAATGCCTTGGACTTCTGATGCTTTATCTCCCTCTTTGTGTCTCCTGATAGGGTTTATTGCAGAGACTGCAGAAGCTTGGGAAATGCAGGAGAGGCTGGAAAAAGGCTTCAAGGGATCTACCTGGACCAGCCGGGTGCATCCGACTGCATATAGGCTCTCACCTCCAGCAAAAGTGAGGGAAAACTGGGCTTTTCTTCTTTGCATTCAACTAAATTGAGAAAGGGAAAATTATAGTCTGACATTATATTGGAATGTCTATGCTGAGTGCTATTCTCAAGTACGTTTTAGGACACAATACATTTTTTTTTTCTTTTTGCAAGTAGAAACACCAGTAGCTTTCAAAACAGGTTGTGTTAGTTATTTAAGTCAGTTTTCCAAGTATTATAGATGTTTGTACGGAAATGTTTGTGTCTACATACGTAAGGTAGCAGTGAGGCATTTACAGTCTCTTATGGCTAGTTAGGAGCTGTAACTCATACACCGCTGAGCATCTGCTGCCCCCCTACTTCTGTGTTTTGTAAATACTTCCCAGCATCTGCAGCTCTTCTGGTGGCTGGAAAGTAACTTCATCAGTACATATTTTGTATAAATCTACACCTTCCCGTGTCTCTGAGCTTGTTGATTTGTGTTGTTGAACGTCTCTTGGGCACTAGCTCGAACTGTTTCTTGCCAAATGCACACATATTTGACAAAACGGAGCCCCTTCCCAAGCTGAGGTCCCCTCGCTGTGCACCGAGAGCCTTGCTGAAGTAGTTGGTTGGAGATTTCAGCACGATAACATTATTTGTATTGGTAGATGGTTCATGCAGCAGGATTAGTCTAATACACTTGGTGGATAAAGGAACACAGTGTTCTGCTCCTATTTATGTTGTTTTGGTTTGGTATTTTTTTTTGTACTCCTCGCAATGATTAATGTTGCTAACTTTCCCTGCAAGACAAACGACACACAGGAGTTGAGGTCACCTACACCTGCTTCTTCCATCTCAGGGGATCTGATAGGAGATGAAAATCTGCCAGAATGCTCAAGTGTAGAGAACTGCATAGAGGCATTTCTACCAAAATAGACACCCGTGGACGACTCCTGCCATGATGGAGAGCCTCAGCCCATGAGCAGACGTGCAATAGAAGTGACCTTGTCCCTGAGGGCATTGCTTCGGTGCTTTGCTGGTCTAAGGTCCAAGCGCTTACTGTCTGCAAGTTTTGGAGCAATACTCATGAACAAGAAGGTGAAAGAGCTGGTCCATCAAGCCCCAAGATCTCCAGGACGGCTTGGCATCCATTTCCCTTGCCATGGCCGAGCTGAATGACTAAAGCCCTAGGGCAGAGCTACGGGCGGCAGCGGCTGCAGCCACCGGCATCTGTGATGTGAAACAGCGACAGAGCCGGGGCTGGACAGACACAGAGCATCAGACTCATTTAGGAGGAGGATGGCATTTTTACATAACTTTTTCAGCACAGAAGCAGGTTCCAAACAAAAAAATAGTTTCCACTGTTTCTCTTCTCACACGTTCTGAACTTTCCAGACCGTTCACCTTTGGCAAAAAGTCTCCTGCTTGGCCCCTGCTAGAAGGTCAATTTGTTTTGAAACGTGAACAGAATTCTTCCAGCTGTCAAAGTGAAGGGGCAGTAAGTTCATTTTTAGATCTGAGGGTTTACTGCTTCACCACCATCGTAATATTTGTGTACCCCAACCTTACATAAAATTTGGAGTTCACTGACTGAGCAAAACTTTTGCCGACTGTTAAATGGATTTTTCCCCAAATAATTTACCTACGTAACATGGAAATTAGCTCTCCTGTAGTCACAGTTTCGTAGCTTCTGTGCCATTGCCACCACCTTTATGTACCTACACAGGTACCTGCATACTTTGCATGAGGGAGTCTACAGGGTTTCAAGGCAACACAAAGCAAAGTCCAGAAAGAGAATATTTTCATATGGGGGATAAAGGAAAAAACAATGACATGGTAAAAAGGGGAAAGACGCTCAGTAATGACACAACAGGCTGTCACCACAGTTCTGGCTACATTCATTCTGAGGTGCACTCTCCAAACCATACATTTTCATCAAACACGACATATTTTGCTCAAGTATTTCCATACAAGCCCACAGTTCCTGTACAGACAGATGCAACACAACTCAGACTTTGCTTTCATATGGTTGCTGATACTGGTTCAAAATCTACTGATACACAAAATTATTTTCTAACCAAAGAAAAGGTGAGACCTTCCCCTCCATCCTGGGAGGAGGGCAAGATTAAAGTGAGATTGGAATGATTCCTGCATGTGCATTTCTATTCTTTTTGTTTTCCAAACATCAATATATATATATATATTTTTTTAACCTGAGTTTGCAGTGCAGGCTTGTGATCCCAGTCAGGACAAGCCCATGGAGCTGGGCTGCACAGAAAGCCAAGGAGCAGGTTGGTGATGACTTGGAAAAGGCCACACTATCGAATTCTGCCTTCTGTGACCTGGAGAGGGTTCATGAAGAACTGAAATTAACAGGGTGCAATACACGGGTCAGNTGAGATTGGGATGATTCCTGCATGTGCATTGCTATCCTTTTTGTACATGTTTGTACATGATTTTTTTTTTTTTTTTAAACCTGAGTTTGCAGTGCAGGCTTGTGATCCCAGTCAGGACAAGCCCATGGAGCTGGGCTGCACAGAAAGCCAAGGAGCAGGTTGGTGATGACTTGGAAAAGGCCACACTATCGAATTCTGCCTTCTGTGACCTGGAGAGGGTTCACGAAGAACTGAAATTAACAGGGTGCAATACACGGGTCAGTCGCTTCCCATTTCCCATCCAAGCTCTGGTTCACCTCAGACCTCCTCTGGCACTTACCAGACCCTTCCACAGACTAATTCAATTTTCCCAAATGGCAGAAAATGGTCGAGGAAAAGGGTTCATCTGTTTTGTATTATGTCAAAAAGACAAATTAGCTCAATTAAAGTTCAGAACTGGTCCAAGAAGGGGCAGGATTACATGGCAAACAACAAGCAAAGGAATAAGCAAAGAGAGGAAAGAGTAGAAGAAGAAAGAGGCAGGGAAAGGAAGAAGGAAAAGGAGCAAAATCCAATTGAAAACATTGCTGGTGACCTATAGCACTTTCCTGACAGTGTAAACATATCTTGCCTGGAACTTAAATTTAAAGAGTAACAGTCCCCCATTAAAGTAAGTGAGACTTGGTAGAATAATAATAATCATGTTAAAATTTGCAGAAGGCTAACGATGCAATACATAAATTATCACATTAGCCAATGGAAAAGTCTTCTCGGAAGCAGAACCAGTTTTAAACCACAATGGAGCTATCTTCTGCTTTTGGTAAAGCCTCTTCTATTTCTATGGCTATATTTCTGTTAACTCTCATCACTTATGGCACTGCCTCTATAAATACCCACTATGTTGCACCATTTCTTCATCCAGCTTTCATTTCCCATCCACCACTTGATGCTTCTTCCCACTCTCCTAGGACAAGGACATTTGAATAATGACTTGCTTTGAAGTCCAGGCATTGCCAAGTGGCTGGAACAGCTCCTGCATAGGTAACGAAAAATGTGAATTTAATTTGGAGGCACCAGTGCCCTTCGCATTGTTATGAGATTCCCAACTGCACATGAATTTAAAGAGAGATGGGAGAAGTCAAAGGAGGGTGGCCGGTCATTTTGCACGCAGTATCCTCACGTACACAACCTGCACCTCACATAACCTCTAACCCAAGGGCAGCCTTGCTTTGCTCACACGATCAAGTTACTGACTGCATCCAACAGCACTCAAAAACTTGAGTCAGGACCAGATGAGAACTGCCAGGAAAGAAGTGGCTTGGGACTTCACTTGCTCTTTATTACCAGCACAGCTGATGAGGCGCTGATTGTTTCAAAGTTAAAAAAAAAAGGCATATGAAAAAGCAGTACTTAAAAGAAAAAACTTTCCTCAAGATAGAAAAGAGATTTGTGGAAATTAATAAAATAACTCAGATAACATGCATGAGAGAAGGAATTATATTAATTACATGCAGCTAGGAAAAGGTTATAGAGCATCACATGCTGATGCCGACGCAGACACACAGGTTTTAGAGCCGAGTCCACAGACGAGAAGTGTGACCAAGGGCATTGTACAGATTTCTTGTAATCTCCACAGTTCTTAGGCCTTTCTTACACATTCTGTAGGTGAAAGCCTCATCTAGAATCGATGACTTATCTTCACAGAAAAAATCAAGCCCTAATCAAAAACCTGGAAAAAACTTTTCCTTTTGCTGATAATAGTAACAGTCCTTTTAGAAAGAACATTCTTCACCCTATAACAAGAACCCTCTGGCATATAAAAAAAAAAAATAATTCTAATGGAATATGAATTCTTTAAAATTGGGTTAAAAAAATCCTGACTTGCAATGCCTAATGGAAGATGGAAAATAACAGAGTCAACAGAGAAACATTATACCTCGCAAGGGAAATGTTCTAATCTATTCTTAACTCATTTTATCAATAAGCCCCATAACTGGCTTCTAGCCATCCCAGATGAACAATTTAAAGCCAGGAAAAAAGCAATTTGGATAGACTTTGTCCACATCTGTAATTCATCTGTCCTGCTATATTAAGTCATTCACCTGTTAAAAACTAATTTACTTGCATATAGATAAATATGCTTAAAGGTTGCATGCCTAAAAATAACACTGCCTCCAGAATATTCTATACTATGAAACACGTAAATTATCCCTGTCAGTGAGCTGCTATAAAAAGGTATTGGCTTGTATTTCTAGAAGCAGGGTTCAGTCAGGGGTTACTTCTTGCAAATGCAGCTTAAATAGCTTTTCAAAGTATACAAGTTAGGGGTTTGAGTTACTTCATTCCTGTCTCTATGCAGGGGAGAGGGGAAAAAAAAAAAAAGAAAAAAAAAGCTCTCTGGCTTGCCATATGTGACTAGCAACAGCACATACCTTAAACCAACAGAGTTATCTAGGAACATGGTTTTTAAATTTAAATCTTCCATGCGTGCTATATGGCTTTTCTAACCCAAACCTGCAATTAAAACGACCTTTGGTGAACAACCAAACTCTCTATTTTAAGCGCTGATCAAACAATAACGTCAAGGGCCAGGCATCGTAACAATAAAAGCGTTATTTAACAGCCACGCTCCGAGCGCTCGCATAAACAGGGCACTTCACAGCAGCCTTCCTGGCGCGACCCTCTTCCGCAACGCGAGTGCCTGGACCTGCCACCCGCTCCCAGCGCAGAGCCCTGTCACTCGGTGCCACCCGCACACCCGGGCTGGGGACGGAGCCACTTTTGTTCCATCCCGTGCCTCGCGCAAGGAAAACTGCAAGTAGAGAAAGCGTGGGAAGCTGCACGTAGCATCACGGGCTGCCCCGAGCCAAGCCAGGATAGGGCCAGTTAGAGCATTTATTGCTTGTCCTTACACAAAAGGTGTGAAAAGCGTTCTGAGGCTCAGGATTTTTACTTGAGCAAAGAAAAAAAAAAAAAAATAGAAATCAAGCACCAAGGTACAATAACTACAGCCTTGGAAAATTCCCTACAAATTCAGAACTTGTTGTTATTCCCTGATCTGACTCAGTCAAACTCAGCTCTCAAGATATGTCCAATCTGTTTTTTTTCATCGAAATCCCATCTTAAACCTTTGGAAATCTATTTCTAAAAGCCATCGCAACGGCCCGGGCTGCAGCCCTTGCCTGGACGAGGTATTGCATTACCTTCTCCATTTTGCAAAAGGAGTTCCCTCATGTTCCAGAGCTGTGCCATAGAAGACACTATGCAGAGAAAATACAATATTGTTCTCTCTCCAGCCCTTTTCTGAATACTTTTGTTGTTTCATTTCAGGGGATTCTGTAAACATTTTAATCACATCTTTATTCTTCTTGGCTCATCTCATCAGCTGCTTTTAATGACTTTGATTAAAAATGATACAGATTTACATCTGATGAGATTTTGTCCAAATATATAGCCTCTTATTACAGGGATTGTTTTTTCTTTTCTCTATTTTAAATAGCTTTTGAAAAGACAGTCCATTTCATTTTAAACACAACTTAAAAAGAGCATAAAATAGGGAAAGCACTGAAAAAACAAACAGTCACATTTGTGAATATAGCAATTTACAGAGAAGGACAGAACTCTTACGATGTTTGAAGATGCTACGACCTGGCAATTTCCACCCCAAAATCCCTCCACCCTACAGTAGGGAAAGAGAAGTCCTCTTAGGATCTGTCCTAGGTCAGAGTATCATGGTGAGTATCATGATGATTTCCCTTACATGAAGCTGCCCTAAAGAGTAGCCCTAGCACTGCAAACTTAGACATAGACTAAAAAAGAGAGAGAGAGAGAGAGAGAAGAATCGACATTTGATTGGATCTGCTGTCTAGTCTTCTCTTACGATTAATGGAGAGAAATAGACACTTTGAAGTTGTTTACTGTACTGTAAACGGAAAGATGCTTAAAATAGAGCAGGCAAATTGCAGTGCGGAGGAGCCCATCCTTCTGCAGGAGCAGAGGCGCAAGCAGCTCCCTCACAGCCATCCGCACGCCTCGGAGTGCGGGCGATCAAATCCCACCCTGTTTTTCGCCAAAGATGGTTGCCTTAAGGCAAAAGTCATGGCCCAACATTATATTTTGTCACCACTGCAATTGACACTTGCTTAATAAGTCAAAAATGAGCCTTCCAAGAGCCACCCGGGCAGCTCTAAGCATCTGGCCCGTCGCGGCCACCAGCGCTGCGCAGCCCATGGGCACATCGTTACTTGCACATCTTGATTAAGGAGCACATGGAGCTATTTTTAAGTCCTAGAAAACAGGCCTAACAAGGAAAGGCAATTAAATGGTTCTATATTTGGAGACATATTTGCAGACAATGGATTTGGCTTCTCTTGCCTTTGCTCTTTTCTGAACCCAGTGATTCAACTTTTTGTTCCGATTTGCAAGTTGAGACCAGGACTACATGCACTTGGTGTATATATACAATCGTATGACATTTATTTACATACGTTGACAAATTTTTCTCTTATTTTTCCTTTGCCTCTCCTTCTCCCTCTCCTCCAGGCAGAAAATAAAAATACCTTTTCCAACTGAAAGGTCTGTTGGATCTCACCATAAGAAGTCACAAACAACATCTCATCCAAGTAAAAAATTGGTAACATGATGCTCGTGCTGTGCTACATGACTAACCTGCACTCTGATTTAATGCAAATGATACCAGATCCAAAGCTATAGAGCTTTTTTCTTCTCTTGTTACCATCAGCTGGTATATTGTGTGACCAAGAGAAACAAATGGACAAAACAACAACAAGTATTGTTTTACAGTTTTAAAATCCATGGCATTTTGATAGAGAACACAAGACTGTCCCCAAATATATCTGGTTTTAGTTGTTAATCCTTAAAAGAACCCAGAGTCTCCATTTCCAAAGCTGCAAGTTCAAAGCTGCTAAAGCTGTTGTAGGTCAAAAGAACTGATAATCTCAGCAGCCCCACACATGTATCAGCAGTTAATATAATCCCCAACAAACAAGCAGCGTGACAGATATCCTGCAGTGCCAAGGGGAACTCTAGTGACCATAACATTAACTCTCTGGACTTGCTTAGGATATAGAATTACAAAGCTGTTGGCCATCTAACAGACTAATTTAAACTTCAGTAATTCAGCATCTTGCTATGTTCCCCCACTGTACATATTTTGTATTTGAACCACATCCATCTGATTTTAATAGGTAAACAGAACCCCCTTAGTTACTTGTTATGAAACACAAACTGTTCTGTGCAGATGCTTAAGAAAAGATTTTGGTTTATTAGATTTGGTGTTAAATGTAGGAACCAGTTGGACTTAAATAAAGAGGCCAAAAATTAGCCTTTTGAGGAAAACGCTGCTGGTATATCATAAAAAGCCAAACAACAAACAAAAGGTAGGTACATTCAAATCGGAAATTATATTTACTTTCTCCAGTGAGTGTAATCATCCACTGGAAAAAAAAATATTGAGGAAAAAAATAGTGGTCACTTCCTGTGCAGATTGCTTCAAATTAAGGCAGAATGAGCATCAGCTGCTTGGAAATGCACTCATTTAGAAACTGGGAGTAAAGTACCTTCTAATAGTGCAATTCTGAAAGGCTCTGAAAAGAAGGGTTTGGACAAACAGAAGTCCCGAAATGAGTTATAAGGTACAATTCAGTCAATTTAAGAAAAGGTTGTTATGGTATACCTGGCTAGAGCAAAAGGAGCAATAAGAGGCGTGAAGGAAGAAAAGGCCTGTTACATTTTTGCAGAAGAGCCATGCCCTTTGGTAGAAGAGCCTTTGCAGAAGAGCCTGCACTTTGGCTGGGGGGTCAACATCCCACCCATGCTCCAAATCCCTTCCTGCTGAGAGAATGACATGAATTATCTGACATGACAAGTGGTTGCAGAAGAATTTTGATTTCTGCTGATAAATCTGCAGAAAAGCTGCCCAAAGAATCATTATTAAAATGAATTAGGAGAGATGACACCGTCCCACTTTCAGCACGGCCTCCACGACCTGGTGCGTGCCGTAGGTGTTCCCTGCCGGCCGCTGCAAGGCCGGGGAGCGTGCCAGCCTCCACCGCTCCTCTACCCGTGGCAGGACGCCAGCATTTACAGCACTACTAAGCGTGACATTGCTGCAAGAGCACTTCGTTCAGCGAAGCACCGACAAGCCCGTTTTGCTTTCCTGATGTATCTTTGATGAGCTAATTTTAAATACTTCTTTACAGAATGCTTCTTTGNAGCGTGACACTGCTGCAAGAGCACTTCGTTCCACGTACAGCAGAGCACCGACAAGCCTGTTTTGCTTTCCTGATGTATCTTTGATGAGCTAATTTTAAATACTTCTTTACAGAATGCTTCTTTGTCAAAAGAGATTCATGATTTAGAGGCAGGACAACTCTTCATCGCCAATCAATATTGTGGTGTTACATTAGATCCCTTGCAAGGGCTGAGAGATCTGTCCAACTGAAGCTACTAGGGGGAATTTTGGTAGCAGGATTGAAAAATCCAGAAGCTTTCAAAGCAGCAGAGCACCATGGTTCCAGCAAAGTAGACCTGGAAAAAGCAGGAGATCCCTGGAAGTTTTCCTCGTAATAATCACCCCGTCTCTGCAGAGGCTGGAGGGGGCCCACGCAGCAGATCCATCTTCCTTCGAGGAACTTGCCTTGCATAAGTTATGGGCTTGAGAAGAGAGTTCTTGACTCTAAGATTATCAGTATAACATTGGGATCCAGCTTCCTTCTTTTCATTATTCATATTGAAGCTAAATTTGCATCAGATAGCCTGGGACATTAGCCAGGGAAAATACAAAGGGAGTTGATCCAATGGGATTTAGAAGTAGGGGTTGTGTTGCTCGAGGCATGCTGATGTTTAGATTCACCTCCTGTTGGGGTTAGTCTGAATTTTTGCAGTGGTTCCCAAAGTCCCTGTGGAGGGCTGAGATGGGTCCGTAGGGAAGCACGGACAGACAGCTGACTTGCGGTGCTCATTACCTCATCTCGTCCTTAAGCAGCATTTTTGCGTCTACTTTCAGTTTTTCCAACCTGCTTTCTCAGGCTGAACCTGAAATGGTTTGGTTTGGACACACGCCTGTGGAAGATAAACAAACTTAACCTTTGCTTAATTGTCCCGTCAGTATTTTTAGCTGTTGCTAGCAGCCTCTCCCCCACAACAATAAAAAGCCTTTGATTTCTTGAGGGTGGAAAATCACAATCACCTGTAAGGACATGCTATTGCTATCCTGTGACATACTGAAAACCACCTAGAGATAACAATGACATTTTTGTGCTTTGCGAGGTACTGAGGAAGCAGAGTCACTGCTTGTAAATAAGTCAGGCATCAAAGAGAGCCAGCCTCAAGTATCCTGCTCTTTTACTGAGCTGATAGAACAGAGAAAGCTAAAAATAAATCTTAGGCAAATGCGAGCAAATATTTCCCTACAGTTTGACTTTTATGAGGTTGGTGCAGCAAAGTCTCAGTTATACAATGCAAGCACATGGAAGTTCTGCCAAAAAATGTTCTAACCTCTCCCATCAGAGGAGCAAAGGTGCAAGGATGGGTGCAAGAGCCTGCTCTCCTTGCACGCGGTGGACTCGCTAGCAGGGGGACCCCTGTTTGCATACAAGTGCAGCCTGAGCTGGCCCCAGCAGGCTCTCTGGATAGCCTAGCACAATACTGTAAATTAATAGGAAAATCCTACCACATTGGAATGAGGGCCAACATTTCCTACCTCATCCCAAGAGAAGGATTTATAAAAATTACATTTTCACATAAATCAAAGTGTCCTTGGAGTACAGTATGCTGCAAAGCTGCAGAGTTGCTATCATTTGCAGCAATCTATTTGCATGCAGCATTTACTATGTTTTGGTATTACAGAAAGACTGGTAAATGATCCCCCAAAGACAGTGCCCTGATCGAGAACTCTTCCATTCCCTCCCTTAATGAAACATATAGGATCAATTACTCCTTTCATAATACTTCTCCCCACAAGCCTTCCATACTTCAAGACAAAAGCAATTTAAAAAATTCTTCTTTTCAGACTCAAAATTTAAAGGAATGAGAAAAATACTGAGTGTTAGGAAAGTAGAAAATTGAAACCTTCTGCTGAGAAGAGACTTTAGCTCCTAAGCAGAAGGCAAATCAGCAAACACAAGTTTTGGAATAGATGCTCATTCTCTAAATGGAGAAGAATTTTTTTTTTTTAAGTGTTTCATTTTAGCCTGCTATGTTGAAGCAGAACATTTCAGACAGTCTGAAGGCAATCTCTGTGCATGTAAAATACATAACTGTAACTGCTTACAAAAAAATGCATTACAAGTTCGGATATATTTGCTTATGCACACAAGCCCAAATGATTCACATATGTATTTGTAGAGCTATTTTTAAATTTTATGATTAGGTTTTTGTCAGTCAGAAAACCATTCAGTGTGAATCATTGTACTGTACACGTTCCTCAAATCCATTGCAAAATTAATAGCTTTTTCTGGCTGAAATATTTGAATTGCCAGTGAATTGCTCAAAAAAATCCAGAAGAGAACTTCAACCACAAAAATTCCCCAAAGCACCACAAGCTCATTTGCAGTATCTGCGGCACTCCTGCTCTCTTTCCCGTCAGCGAGGCACTGAAGGTAAGACCGACAGTATCAAATCACAAAGCGCAGTTTGTTATTTCAGCTGCTATTCAGACAAATTGTTACTGCCATTAACCTTCAAGCTACGCAAGACCTGAATAAACACTGAGCAGGACTGCACATCTCTTGATACTTTTATGGGGCAGTAAAATGCATGCAGAGCTGCAAAGATCAAGTGCTCTCTCATATTAGTCACATTCAAAATGTAGTGTTTTGAAGAAGGTACTTAAAAAGGCAAGGGAACACACATATGGGAAAGCTGTATTTCCATTTTTTCCCCTCTCTTTCTAACAGCGAAAATGATTTTAAACCGAGATATATTCTAGCTGGAATTCCTGCATTCAGTAATTTTTATATTAGAGAAACAACATCAAACTGTGACGAAATTGGTAAAAAGTCAGCTTGGCTTGCAATTGAGCTCATAAAGTTTTATGTTACAATAACTGAGGCCAAATTCTTCTCTTTGTTGATATTGGCTTCAACAGGATTGCAGAGATAATGGAACAGGATTTGTCCCACTTATGATAAATCCTGGCAAAAAGCACCATCCATTTTAAGTAGTCTTCAGAGCAAGTAACTAACTTGTAAAAAAAAAAAAAAAAAAAAACAGCAATCACATTAAAGCACTCAATAAACATGTTACTTCCAACAAACCAGCTGATACAGGAAAAAATGGAAAAAAATCTGGACAAAAGTTTCTCTGGATGTGATCTCTTAATGAGACTTAGTGTTACATTTCTTAACTATATACAGTTTCCTTGCTCTGTTCAGATCTGACAGGAAAGTTTTTACTAAGGTGTTTCTTGAAGCAGGTTCAGCTATTCCTGTCAAAGTACTGCAGGAATCTGTCTTTGATTTAGTATCAGAAGAACAAGTCTGCTGAACCTTAAGGCTTTTGCGCTCTTGCAGGGACACAGCGGTTCTTGAAAGCTTAGGCCCCACACTGTATGTGGGGCTCACGACTTGCTATATTATACAGTAAAAAACATTATAATTCCTTTTATCATACAAACTATTAAGGATCTGTTTTTCCTCTGAAGATGAGGCATAATAAGAAAACAAAAGCCTGGGTAAACTGTAGTATTTACAGTTTCTTTGAATGAGCGCTACATTTCATCTTTGGAAAATAGGTGTCTCCAAAGAAGGATCCCGATTCATATATCATTCTTTGTGTCTCTCCAGAAAGAGAGACTTGGACATATCCAAGTTTACCAAAGTCAAAATATCTGTCTGCTATTGGCTCAGCAGTACCTCGCGCACTAAAATAACTTGGAGAGCATGACTAGTTGAAAAGTTTCCTTGACGTAGTGAACTCACTTCTGTGCTGCATGCTGGATACTGCTGAACAGGATCTACTGTTCTGAAAATACGCTGCGGGTAGGGCTTGCCAAAAGTATTCTGCATCGAGTGACCCACTCAAGTCTGTGACAAGGATTCAGTAAAGCTGCACTAGAGCAGGGAGTCATAACAAGCTGTGCGTGACATGACTGTTACTGCCATTATATTATCACTTGGGCCCCAGAGCCTTCAATCACACACAAAATAGCTCATCAGTGCTCATTCCGGCCCAGTCCCTAAAGAAAAGAAAATAGTCTTCCCCAGATGACATTTAAAGCAGACTTAGAGCAGATCTGAAGCACAGTCAGGTAGAACAAAATCTTAAGGAAAGGTACGAAGTTTATGATAGACAAGGGAGGGGAGGGGAGGGAAAGAAACTAAAATCCCCTTTTTGCTAAAGCCAATAACAAAAGGAACAAGAAGTATCATCACACTGAAAAGGAGACAGGATTGGTTGTTTGGCACATAGCACTCACTAAAGCAGTGCAAGTGCAGTTCCAGTTAATTTGACATCTTGTCCTTGAACAAGAATCTGAAGCCAGAAACTTATGAGTGTTTAAAATCAGATTCAAATCTTTCAGTATCAAACTTTCCCTGGGTCCGTTTGCCATGCCTGCAATACTAGCAACACTTTCAAGTTTACTGAAAGTTATGCAAGACTCAAGTAAGGCAAAAAAAAGAAAATATGTGCAAAGAACAGGAAGGATGTGCAGTGTAGTAGAGGACTGCTCAGGAGCAGACATCTGGAAAGGATAAGGGGGATAACAACATACAGTGAATAAGCCCGAAGGTCCTCTGTAACACAGTCTTCATGAGCTGGGCTCCTGAAGGCAGCCTGGGCAGCCAGGAGCACCCAAGAGCAGCCTGGTTCTGCTACAGATCTGCCACTGCTGGTTCTGCTGGCAGTGCAAAGCACAAGGGAGAGCAGCTATGATCCAGCAACTCCCTTGCATACACAGTGAATCCATACATAACTGGTAGACCAGAGAACAGGTTACCTTTGCTTGATGAAAAGGAATATTACTATACAATCTTGTGCTTTCCATAATTAATTCAAAGCAATGATACCAGCATCAAATGCAATAAAAAGCAGTTGGTAAAACATACCCTGAAATACAAGCTGATGCAAAGGAACGATTGTTGCACTTTGCACACAGTTCAAAAGGGCATTTGGGTTCCTGCTGTCACTACAAGTTGTATTTTAATCACTTGCGAACACAATATGCCTGAGATTGCATGCAAGAGCTGTGCATGAGTGCAGTGTGCGCAATAGCCAGTGTTTTTCTTTAAGTCACAGTGGGCAAAAAGTGTCATAGGCCCTTTTTTGTTTCTGTCTGACTTGAGGCCAAACTGTACTTGGAAAGTTGTCATCAGGCCTTTTTGTTCCTGTGGGGTATTACATCCATCTCTCATTTCCCACAAGCTGACTTTTAAAGAGCTTCTGTTCATTTGCGTCCATGTGGCAAGAGATCTGTGTTGCTTTTTATCCTCCCTCTCTCTTTGGTTAATGAAGAAACATTCCACTAAGGAAAAGCTCTTGCATCTATCAGATTGCAGAACTGATTAGATGGGAGATACTCCGGCTGCGTTTGCAATGGGCCTCTTTCAACTGTTTTTGCTTCTAAAATTAGCTCAGCTATTTCCTGAGAGAAGCCTCAGGACAAAAGCAGAGACGCACATAACGCTGCACTCTGGAGTAGTATCAGAAAGGGCCCTGAAAAGATTATGAGATGATGAGATCCAAGAAAACCAAGATGCTGCTCATCCTTCCTGCTGGCTGCAGGGGCAACAGGGACCCCAGCCCAGCCGAGAGTCCTGCAGTTGGAGGAGGACTCTGACGCTACAAGAGAAAGGCAGAAATGGACATTTAAGACAAATCACTGTGCATTAATTGTACCCCCTATAGAATGTGTACAGCTCCTGCTCTTATTTGCACAAGGGCTTGTGCCCACCTGGTTTGTGGCCGGGTGACCGCTTTGCGTCCAGCCACGTTGATGTTTGCTAGGGAGGCCCTGAGTGGGATGCTGCAGAATGAATTTTGGAAAAGGATTTCTGATACTTGTTTCATGAGTAATGCTTCTGCAGGCTGTCATTTGTCCTCTTTACCGTGTTCGAATATAGGAGGAAGCTAAGACCTTGATAAAAAACAGACAACAAACATTTCTTTAGAAGAGAAGCATTTTCTCCCCTTTGCTCAGGTTTGCTTTCTCCCCCAAGAAAACTCACATTGCGAAATATTTGCTGCAGGTCACGGTACAGTCACANTTCTGATACCTGCTTCATGAGTAATGCAGGCTCTCATTTGTCCTCTTTACCCTGTTCAAATGTAGGAGGAAGCTAAGACCTTGATAAAAAACAGACAACAAACATTTATTTAGAAGAGAAGCATTTTCTCCCCTTTGCTCAGGTTTGCTTTCTCCCCCAAGAAAACTCACATTGCGAAATATTTGCTGCAGGTCACGGTACAGTCACACACAGGAGAGTCAACGCAAGCCACTTCCTTTCAAAATTAGGAAGTGATAAAACCCTGTCACGCTGCAGAGAGTTCTGGAGGGACAGGCTACGAACGCACACCCTGTGCATTTGACGTACACGCAGCGTTTCCTCTGCCTGCGCCAAAGTCTTGTTAGAAGTGTAAGAGCTGGTGGCTGACGGCTTTTGAAGTTCTACTTCACCAGAGCGGAATTTCTTTTATTTTATAAATTAAATAATTATGAAAGGAAAAGTGTGAGGGAGGCAGCAATCAGGTTGTAAGAAAATGGGCAAATAGAACTTCAGATACTGAAGTCTCCACTGAAATCCCTTGGAGCAGGATAACTTGGGAATACTCTATGTAGTACCGCACAGACATCCAGAGTCCATAGGTTGCTTTTGATTGCACTTCTTCAGATTAGACTCAAAAACATGTATTTTTAGAATCTTATTTTCAAATAGGGGCCAAGTAACATTCCTAAATCAAACTATTGCCTAGAATCGTGACTAAGATCAAATTCTTCTGCTGAAGTGAAATAAAAGCAGATGTTCTCATGAATGGCTTTGTAGCAGATGCAGTCAAGATTAACAAGAATCCTTGAATCAGCAATGACATTCTTATCTCATGCCCTCACAGCTGATTTTTGTTTCAATGTAAGACTGTGTTCTAAGGGTGCACATTACTGCGAAGTCCACCAAAGGTGTTGGAAAGACTTCAGAGCTCTCTGCCTCCCCAGGCTGAACTTCAGAAGGTGAATGACAATTTGCACAGGAAACTATGACCAAATACCTTGCATCCCATATTTAATATTCTATTTGTAGGGGAACATTTGACCTTCCACTAAACAAACAGTGGCATTGGCTTGTTGGAAAAAGGCTATGAAATAATAGAAGTTCTTCATGTTTGTTAGAAATACAAGTGCCCAAAGCCATGATGGATGTGGATAAGTTTAACACAGCAAACGGAAAACATCTCAAGAAGAATGTTTTTCTGGGACAGTGGATATGCTGTCTTCAAGTGGAGTGCGCACAAGTGTTTTTTTCAAAGTGGTGGGGCGACGGAAAAACTTTCCACATATCAAAGCAGCAGCACGATTCACACAGGATTTTGAGCTCAGCTATAATATTGCTAGGGGAAAAAAAAAAAGGCATCAAAATGTGTGCTAAAGTATCAATTACAGAAGTTTGCCTAAAGTTGTCAGTCTGTGTAAAAGGAGTAACAATTATTTACAAATATGAAATAGCATGCGCTTGCTCATGAAGGCCATTTGTAATTCTCCAGAAAACATGTAGAGAAAGTTCCTAAGAAAATTCATAAGCAAAACAATAAAAACAGAAAGTTTTGGGTGCAAGTCTTGAGCCAAACGAGATGTTTGTTATGATTCGGTTTTGGCCCTGTCAACAACTTAGCGGTTGACACAGGGACACAGGGATCACTGCTTCTTTTAATAACCAGTAACTGCCAAGGACTTGATGAAAGATCAAAATGCAAATATAACAGCTCATAGGACACGTGATGCAATTAAACATGAGCACTGATTTCCTTATTCACAGGATTTCCAAAATATTGTATAACTGGGATTTCAGTTTAATTGATTTAATATTAACTTTTAGGAATTTGTGCTTCATTTAATATACACTCTTACCCTATTAACATAAGACTTATCTACATCAGGAAGGCTACTGCCAGAGACCCGCTCGGACTGGGATGATCAAATTGCTGCAAAACAAGTGAATTTTCCTTTGCAGGATTAAAGCCAAACCATGTCAAGACTCCAAAAATTACAATCAAGTTGTAAACAGGGTTCAGTCAGGTCTAGCCTAATTTGACCTCCTGCAAAACAACACTCTACAGCAGCAGGCTTTAGTAACTGTGCCTAATAAGCACAACCAGGAACCCCTTAGAGACTGAGCAGTAATTTAGGGTCATCCCTGTATTACATGAAGCCCATCATTTGTTGATATACCATCTATATGGCTTCCTCTGCTGCTGCTAGGGCAAAGATATAATTCCAGAAGTAGTGTATCACATCCTACACTGACAGAGGAGATATCCTAAGCAGCAGAGGGCAAAAACTTCCTTTGTTTCAATAAAATCTGAGTATTTTAGCCTGAAGCTTTTAGTCACATTGCCTCTAAACTTCAGTAAAGTGCTGATCACTATTGTGACCTAGAAGGAAAATTTATATAGTATTCAAGACTGGCAGGAAGTGGAAGATGGCCATGAGTAACTTATAGCAAATGCTGAAGGCAATGCCATCTTAAACCCTCCTCCTCCTCCCTCTCCCCAAGTCCCAGCTCACAAGCATCCCATAGGCTTGCAACTTCACGCACACAAAGACCACAGAAAGCTTTCTGAACACCTCAGTGCAGCATTCACGCTTCTCTCAAAGGTGTGCAGAGAAGAAAATAAAAAAAAGTGGTGATAGGACTTACCCACTCTATAATAAGCTTGTGGCAAAGGCACTTGACCTTTCCCAAGGAAGAAAGCAGAAGCCCTCTCCTTTCCCACAGCAAGGCCACTGGAGGTGGGACTAGAGGAGAAATGGGCTCCATCCATCTGAAGTAGGTAAGAACACATTACAGCAGCACTGCCCCTTTGGCGAGCAGCAGATGACCTTCCCCATACTGGCCTTTGTTGGCAGCAATTCTACTTTTTTTTTTTTTTTTAACCCTAACATGAATAAATTCACCTTATGTTTTATGAGATACTTGTCCTGCAGTCAACCTAGGCTACATAGAGCCTAAAAACATGAGGGGAGAAAAGCTAGACAGATTACTATACCATCAGCTCTGTCTTTTCACAGTACAGGATGGGATATTTGCTTAGGACAGGGTATTTTGAAGACATTTAAGTCAAAAACATCAGGGGAAGACACCTAGACTTGTTGCTCCCCCTATCTGGCTGGTACAGAAAGGAGAGCCTCAGCTCTGTCACAAGCTAATCCTTCCCAGTTTCTGGCAAGTATTATCTTCAGAGAATTAAATATCCCTCCTGAATGGTTCCTTTTAGATCTCTTGTTGGGGTCACAAACCTTTCTGGAGTCCCACGTGTCAGACAGCATTAGAGCTATGATGTGATCTGAAAGAAAAGAAAAACAAAGTCAATCAACCTAATGAGCATCTGTCAACACTGTAATTGTAGTTCTCAAATAGAGTGTATGTCCCAAGTGGACTTGGTCTTGTAAACTGTGTCATAAGATTCAATAAGAAAATAGACTCTTTGGTAAATCCTGAGGGAGTTTTTACAGCAAAGCAAATACAAGGAAAAATCTAGTTAGTGTTTATTTTTTATTAACTCTGTATGTCTTAACCATACATATAGTATGTCTCATAACTAAAAGCAAAAATATACCTTAAGATACAAACATCTCCTATATTTTCATGGCCCATTGAGGAAGCTGGACAAAAATAGCTTAAAATATTATTGAGAAAAAAAAAAAAAAGAAAAAAAGAAAAAGACCTTTGGCTCCCACTTCTATATAGAACTTAAAGAAATGAGATGAGATTTTCAAGTTTAAAATCAACTATTACACTTTTTGTCCTCAAAAATAAACAACGTGAAATTAGTACAAAGGCAAAATAGACTATTTTAGTGTTTTGCAATTCTGAAATAACTTTTGCACCTGTACATATTATTTTTCCACTTTTCTGTAAGTTAGTTCTACAAAGAAGTTGCTAAAGTTAGTCAAAAAAGTCAGGCAAAAAATTCTAATAGAATTCCAAGAAAACAACGTATGAAGAAAAGTTTATGTAAAGAAGACATTACATACTTTTTTTAATTCTAATGGTTCAACTTAGAAAAAAAAAATAGTGACCTTAAACACAGAGCTCTTGGCATGTTAGTAAATACACCAGAGGAAAGCTTGAAAACTCTTACAAATAACGAAGAAAGAACAATATGGACTGAAGCCCAGCCTAAATATAACATCTCATTTTTAACTCAACACTCACAAACATTCTGAACTTAGTTTAACTTAAAAACATAAGGGAAACATTGGAGGTATTTCTTATCTACTGAGGTAACACACTACCTGAAAACTCTTAGAAATAGAACAAGAAATTCCCCAAAGGCAGTGACTCAAGCACATAGTTATATATGCAGCCGTAAGCCTTACTGCATGCCTGCACAAATTCTTTATATGAAAAAACTCCAACTTCAGCAGGACTCTTTATATCCACATAAATATTTGCAGAACAGGGCATCAGGAAAATGCTGGGAAATAAATTTTCTTCCACTAGGAGGAAGACAGTTGCAAATGGGTTGTGACAACACCTACCCAACCTGTGATGCTCTTGCGTTAGCACGTATATTAATCACAGCATTACCATAACACAGAGGATAACCAACAACGTTCTCACATGGGTATTTGAGACCCGAGTCCAAAACTAATTAAAGCATATAAAGGTCCAGTCAATTAAAATGGCTCATTTTTAAAAACCACGAAACGACACCAGTTTTTCTTGGCAGGGGAATGGCTGATGCACCTGACATACTGTTCTATTCTATTGAATATTTTTATTTCCTCCAGGGAATAAGTAGACTCCATTTGAAAGCGTGACTTCAAAATACCATATTTCAAACAGGCAAACAAAGTCTCCATGTCAGAACCGTGATCTGCACTTCAGCTGAGTCACAGTGAATATTACTACCTTAGATCTAGGCTTTTGCCATATAGCAAGGAACTGTTATTTACTAAGTTATGAGGACTATAAATTCAAGTGTCTCAAAATAGAAGCTGAAAGAGAACAGTACACCAATGCATCTCCTCTAAGAGCAGTCATTAAGATTTTACAACAGATGTGACCTACGAACTTCAACTCCTACCTTATTTGCTGTGCGTGGTGTTGTGTACGCAATAAACCATGTGGTAGGGAGAATTTATTGAATTTAGCTCTGCAGTGAAACAGAAACCATCATCAGCAGAAGGGAGGCATGAATGGCTCGGCGTTTCTCTGTAGATCTCCATATATCTCCAGCTGCTAGCTACAGTAACGTATGGACATGGATGGAAAATTAGAGCCCTGTGATACACAGCAGAAAAGCAGATACCCAGAACAGTTCAAAAGCTTCCTTCCGATAAAAATAACGAAGGTCGAGACATTAATGTTAATGGCAACTGGTGCATGAGCTGGAAGAGTAAGGAACAACTTAAGTTGTTTACAGCACAGAGAAACAAGTTCTTAATGTTTCTTGCTCTCCTGACACACAACCAAAGTGCCAACCTATTTTCAAGTGTTGCTTCCATTTGCATTACAAACTCCCCCAAACCCCTTAGATTTCTGGTGACAAAAGTCCAAGGACGCTTTATAACATTAACATGCCCATCTTCACTGTGTATCAAGTTGGACTCCACTGCTTCGAGAACCACCACAGCAAACCCAAGATGCAATTACACTGATGCAAATCCTGCAGGAATTAGTATTCAAATGCTACAAAAACACAACTCCATCTAACATGAAAAACAAGTAGTGTTGGCTTTGTATAAATTTACTTCTAGCGTACTTCTCACTTTGGCAGAAGCTGCCAAACAGTTGTCTGTGTGATCGAAAAGACCACTTGTCTTGTTTTTCCAAGCCAAGCAGTCCTTGCTGGTACCAAGCTCCATTTTCAACTCTGTTCTCAGAGTTTTTCATAAACCCTTCAAAAGGAGCTCCAATTCCCAAGTCATCTTCTATACAAGCACTGCTGGTTTTTCCCTAGGGCAGGGGTGCCCCCAGCTTGGGCCCTGCCATGTCCCCTCCACCTGCCGTCCTTTTGGGTGGCCACAGTTACTTCCATTTTTGGTAGCCAGGGTTTATGGGGAGCCCCAAGCACACTTAGTCAGAGCTCTCTTAAGCAATCCAAACAACCCTGTTTATAGGAATTTGGGGCTTCAAGCTGCTAACAGCCAGTACAGTGTGCAGCTCCCAGGGATCCAGAGCATACGAGATGGATAACGATCTCCCAAGTGCCTCATCCCACTTCAAAGCCCCAGAAGCAACGTTCCAGCACTCAGATATTGCTGCATCATTTCCATCATTTCCAGGAAAATTAAGTTTCTTCTCTCCTTCCCTCACAAAAGCAAACAGAAAAACTACAGCGCCCATTTTGGCTAAATCAAAAGATATTTCTAAAAAAGGTTGACCAACCATTCTGTTCCAGTTTTGACTTTTGTATTCGTGAGTTTTTTTTTCCCACCCCAAAATATAATATGAAACACCACTGGTGTGGTGTTACCACATTTGGTAATTGCAAAGCACACAAGCAAAAAATCCTCACAAAATTAGATTTTCCACAATATTAAAGGAGTTTGAGCATGTAAAACATATATATGTATATTTACATAATATACTAGCACCATTAAATTATTTGGAATTTGACTTGAATGTTTTGTTCTCAGGATTCCTCCTTTACAACTGCTGTTGAGGATTGTTTTCATATTTAGGATATGCTGCTGCATTCTTGGGATTGCTGGTGAGGTAAAGTGGAAGCTAAAACAGCAGTCACCACAGTACAACGCAAATATCTCAAAGCAGAGTCACTGAATCCCATGGAACTGATCAGCGACTGAAGCAAAAGCAGCATGGCCCCAAGTGAAGGGAGACAACAGGAGAGAAGCCTGAGAGGATATTAAGCTCCAGAGAGTCAGTATAAGTTGCTCATAGGAAGCTAAAAACAGCTAACAGGAGTAGGAATCAAAACATTATGAAACAAAGGATATTAAGAATAGCTGAAGCTGGCAGAAGCTCTTTTCTGGACGATGCATTAAGTGCAAAAGGTTCAAGAACCCTCAAAACTTCAAGTCTGCCATTAAAAGAGGAAAAAAAATGTATTTCATTGTTTTTTAAGACATAGAATATGGAAACCACATTTTCCATCTTCATTAGTCATTTGTCCACATTAGTTGTGCAATATCAAAGGCAAGTCAAATAAACTTAAGTATATGTAATAAAATTAATTCAAAGTAAGAAAAAAATATATAATAACCCTCTTAGGTAAGTTGGAGCTTGAAGCAGAGACTAAAATTCTACATTTAAACTTTGTTCCTTGGACTTTTTTCCTCCTTAGTAGTAAGATTTAATTTTCAAATAACTTCAGTTAAGGAATTTGTCACACGTATAACAGGAGTTTCTTATCTAAAATGCTTCCCTGCAATCATACAAGTCTAACAACTCTGGTTGGGGCATAAGAGCTGCTTTTGTCATGCTGCAAAATAAATGAAATCCAACTTGTGGATGATGATTTCTAGTATTTAACATTCACTCTGATCGGTAATTTATAATGCAATAACTTCCATCACAACTAGCGTACCTGCAGTCAGGCAGTGACTAACAGATTTCCTACAGAACCCAGACACATTTTCATTGCTTATCTCCGTGCGTTTTGCTGTGGGAGAAAAATCACTTTATGCCTAATCAGAGATGTATTAAGAGTCGCAGGAAGTGAATCAAGTTCTGTGGAAAGTGGATCCTATGCTAGTGTTATCCATTGCTTCTTTCTCAGGCAAAATTCTTGCTGCTGATGTAATTCAGTGATGTTTTTATGGTCCTGTCTGACTCTTACACATTTCAAGCATACCAAGAGGCTTGGTTCTTGCATTACCTAACATCACAAACTTAACAGAAACCACTACAACAAGCACCAACAGAATTACATTTTTTTTTTTTTTGGAAACATACTGTAAATTGTTCATGTAACAGCATGCTTCAGACGAGGAGTTGTTCTATATAACTTTAAAGAACGAATTTCTAAGACTCAAAGCAAAAGGTCATGTTAAGTATTTGCCAGATTAAAATCCGTATCAGAAGATGTTTAATGTAAAAGAAAAAAGCAAAATAAAGTCCTAAGAGGTTGTATATATTCAAAGGTTACTGGAAGAGACTGTAGAGCAAAACAAGCGTCGGAGTCTAACCACATCTAAGAGACATACGCAGAACACTTGTCTTCTATAGAACAGCTTAATGATTATCATGGGGATTAGCATTTGTAAACATGACTTCAGATCAGTCAAGTTTATTGCGTAGATCTTTCATTTACTTTCTGCAAAAAGCCTGACTAAATCAAATGTTTGCTTCAAAAATATTTCAGGAAATTCAGACACCAGGTCTCATAAATATATGTGTACATGTGAAGAGCCTACACAGTCATTCAGCCACACTGTGTATTGAATCAAAAGGCCATCCTAGCAGTCCGAGAGGATCAATCCTCCTCTGCACCACAGAGCCTCACTAGCAGCTTTGCAGTCTGATTGCCACAGAACTGCTGCTCATCTCCTGACTGCTGCATGGAAAACATCTCATCCAGTTTTCTTCTGTTCTTCTGCAAAACAAAACCAATTAGTTAATCTGCAATTTCTACACTGATTCTGTCTTAGGCTTTCCCATTCTTAATCCCAACTTGTTTTTTTCCCCCCTCATCTTATTTCCAATCTCCCATCATCTCTCTGGACAGAAACAAGAAGTGTTACATGACTTAAACTTTCGTTTCCTTTCTCCAGCACAATATCTGAGGCAGAAAGAATGAGAGAAACATTTTTCAAGTTCTTCTGGCCAAGATACCAGGTTATGAAGCTGGAGATGGTCAGATCTAGCAGGACTGTTGTACAGTCTTGGATACACTTGAAATCCATCATACAAGCATTTGGTGTACTCGCCTTTTCCACAGTGGACAGGAAGCTTGAACAGGAGTAACTCCACTTCCCAGAAACAGGAAATCTGTTTTCATAAGGGAGCAACTGCACATGCACGCACACACAGGCTCACTCATTTTCTTAGGACTAATTAGTCCTAGCAGAACTTCAAAAAGCTCTTTATTTAAAACAGTAAACAGAATCCAAATTGTCTTCATGGGAATTAGAGTAGATCCTTAGTGATTTAAAAGGAGTTATTGAACAGTAAGGATTAAGCCCATACAACACTTCAAGATCCCACGAGTAGATACTTGACCCTTAAGGGTAGGAACTGGGAGGGGAAAAAGAAAAAAGGTTAAAAAAAAAAAAAAAAAAAAAAAATCAAGTGTTTCACAATGCCCTTATGCATCTCTGAGAAATGTCACCAAAAAGCACTAACCTCTGCTCAGCAAGGCCACATGTGGAAAGTCTGTCCTCTTTCTGGCTTGTGGGTACACAGAAAACCTGGATTAGTAGCTCAGCATGTTCCACTGGGGAGCAGTTTGCTTTTATAGGTTTACGAACCAGCTTGGATAAAATGCCCTAGGCGCTGCCTGGGACCTCTTCCTCTCAGTGCTTCCAGGGCACTCAAATTG
This sequence comes from Crypturellus undulatus, assembly GCA_013389825.1. Taxonomy (NCBI): domain Eukaryota; kingdom Metazoa; phylum Chordata; class Aves; order Tinamiformes; family Tinamidae; genus Crypturellus; species Crypturellus undulatus. The sequence goes on from VWPW01000695.1 coordinate 41,796, forward strand.
CTCCTGGGCGGTGGATCTCAGGTATCCTAGATAGCAGTTTTGTGGTCCTTTCTTCTCCATTTCTCTGCAGCATGAAAACTCCCTCCAGGTAAGGGTTTTCTGCATCACCAGGAAGGGACACAAGCAGAAGTTCTCACTAGAGTGTTGACAAAATTAAATAATTGTCTCCACCAGTTCCTGTCAAGTGGGACAGTAATACAGCACATTGGCATTTCCTTGCTTTTAATGGTCTTTTTCTTCACTGTAATCAAGCAGGTAAGGCATCGAGAAAGAAAGATTAAAAAAAAAATACCAACAGTAAATCTCTTACCTATTACCAGACAACTAGAGACAGGTATACACGCAAAGGGTGGGAAAATTGATACACCTTCTTACGCTAACTGTGAAAGGGATGAATATTGTCTAAACTGAGAAAACAGTGGCTTGTACAGACAACCTACAGCATATACAGCACCACTATAACCTACACTGCAACTTCAAGTCAAAAAATGAACATAAATGCTTTAGTAATCACGAGGACTATCCTAACTACTCACATCTCCCTTTTCCATGTATCATCAAAATGCTGATAGGATTAATGTCACACTCGGTTCAGCTATTTATGCCTTTCTGATATGACTCACAGTCATATTTAACTCCTAAAAACGTACACTTGACACTTCATCTAGACAGCAAATCCCTGCTTCCATATTATGTGAGGCTGAAGGTCAGAGCGACATTTAAAAGCTCGGAAAGAGCAAAATAAATGAAAAAGGTTGAAGAAAATTCACTTTTCATTTTTTCCTCCCCTTAAAAACAAAATGTTTGAATTGCCTCCTTATGCTAATAACTGAAACTGGAAAATGATAAGTATTTCATACTTAGACTTTAACTATTCAGCATGAAACTTCCTGAAATGCCCTGGGATTGAAAGTTCCAAGGGACTGAAAAATGACCAAAGAATTCCTGGGGCAGGAGGGGAAGTACAAGTAAAAGCTTTCAACTTTTCCACTCTTGAAAAAAATATATTTTTTTCTACTGAAAAACAAAGTCACATCATTCATAGTGCTATTTTTATTTTGGAAATGCACCTCACCAACTTCCACAAGCCAAGCAAGGGTGCGTACTGACCCTTCAGAAGGTTGCTTTAAATAGTATTAGTGGAATAAACGGAATGATGTATATATGTTGCATTTCCTTTAGGCCAAGTCTTTACTTTTCCATCAACAGCAAAAGCACAATAGTTTAATAACAGCCTAACAAACTTGGTAAGACCAAACAATTTGTGATTCTGTGTTCCTGTCAAGTATAATATTATCCATTAAGGACAGGAAAATTGGATTTGTTAATACAAAAGCATCTCTAGGCAATTGCTCTGAAGAAGTGGTAACTCATATGCTTGCATACACATTCAGAGAAAATGTTTCAAATAAAAGGAGCTAGTATATGTTTAATTTTTTTTTTCAAAGTGACAAATGTTTTGTGGATATTTTATGTCGTTTTTTGTTTAAAGCGGGATACAGCAGGTAGTTTGCTACCAGACTGCCATCAATAACATTAGCCCATATTAATAAAAATATTAGCTTAAACCCACACTTTATTTTTCATTCACTGAGCTGTAAATATCAGGTCCTGATAAAGTTGCACAAGATTGCCTAGTTATCGTCAGAGATGTATCCCTGGCAATTAGCAATGCGTAGTTAAAAAAAAAAAGTCAAATATTAATGTTATCTTCAATTGGTGTGACTAAAGCATAAACAAACTGTAAAAAAAATATGGAAAATGCTTATCATAGCAAAACATTTTCCTCCCCGGACTTGGAAAGTTCCTTCAATATAATAAACTCTATTAGACCTTATTAGTAGAGGGAAGCTAGATTACCCGCATCAGACAATGTGACTCCACAGTGAAACTGTTTTCTGCGGCACTAGGGGACACAGCAGAGAGGCTGTCTCCGTTTCCCAGGCCGGGAAGAAAACACAACCTTGTAACTGAGCCTCCCTGGGAACAGTTCTGCATTACCACTGCTCTCTGAGTTATTCCTTGAACATAAATACCGAGAATGCTACTCGAATTCACTATGAGCTTGCAATTTCTAGTTTTTCTCTTAAAAGATAGAAACACTTAAGATAAAGATACATTGTGTATGGATGACTGATTTAAATATCCCTATCACCCAAATAAATTAGGTGTTTATGAAAAGGGAGAGAAAAAAAAAAAAAGAATTGAAAAAGATCATCTTAGCATACTGACCTAACCATTTCCTCCACAGTTCACAGTTGAACCCCTAAAATACTTACGTTTCAGCATATTGCTCAAGGACTGTGGAAAAGATTCAGGTTTCAGTCCTGCATACCTGCAACTCAGAAACAATGAAATTTTTAACAAAAAAGAGGATTCACTAAGGCGTTAAGAGATCTAGCCCCCACTTCCTTAACAGTGTACCTTTTATTTAGCTTTGTTCCTCCACAAAAGTAGTTTTTTAGCTTTGTTCCACCACAAAAGTAGTTTTTATTCCTCTATAAAACCTAACATTCATCACATACTTTCACAATTAATAAATGTGTTTATTACTATATTTTTTCTGAACATTCTGCGAGTTGTTACATAGATACCACCTTTTACAGTAACAAATCATGTTAAAATGCTTTTGCAGCATCACTAGCAACTGTCACTAGCAACTAGTGGACACAGACAGCAAACTTGACACTTTACTGAAATGCTTCCAAATGGCCTATGCTTTTCAGGATAAAAACAACCAAAAGAAAAGGATATTAATCAGGGTTCCAACAAACATTCCTTCCTGGGCTTTTACTCTAGGAATTTGATGCTGCTTAGCCATTCGAGTTAGACATCCCTTTGAGCTTTCAGCAAATGCCAGGTAGCTTTGCTAAACAGTGACAAATGCGACTAGGACTAAATGAATCCTATTCCCAGCTATAAGTAAAAGGCTTGCTTGAAATTCTCAGCACATCAGCTGTGCTTTACATTTAACACTGGTAGTCAGAACACAACCCAGTGAGATCTCTCTGAAATTCTGCACTAGGATTTCATGGTAAACTTTTAGCAAGTGGAAAATGCACTGCCCTCTTTCGGACAACACGAAAAACAATTCTTCATAGAAACTGAACTTTCTGTTTATTCTCAGTAAGGCAAAATTTCAGTTTCAACAGCTACTCCTCACATGTTTATACCCGCAGAAAGCACAGCTCTTGAAATTAAACAGAGCTGAAACCCTTCACTACTCCATATACAGCAAGATACAACCTCTTAAAACTAGAAGATGGGATAACGCCCGAATCTCTCTCTCTTTTTTTTTTTTAAACACATCTTTAATTTGGTAATTCCTCAGCTTGGTATATAGCTTTACAGCCATGCAAGACTGCCTTCACAGTAGGCAATGTATACATATCACCCTTAAAACCAAGTTATACATTATTATACATTATGAAAAAGCTTATTAAAAAAAAAAGAATAAACAAAACAAACAAACAAAAACCCCCACAACCTTCTTTTCCTCCAAACATCATTGCTACAATGAAATATTGAAGTCCGAAGCTCGTAAACACAGCTGACGTTCATTCATGGCTGGCCATATCAGTTTTGCTCTGAACGGAGCTGTGGAGCTCCTGAGTTTCACTAAAACAGATTTTATGCTTCCAACCACAGCAATGGCTCAAACGGATCCTTGCTGAGGTAGGAGAGCACAGTTTCAGTTTTACTTTTTCAGCAAAATTTTATCCTGTCAGTATATAGGCACACCAAATGATGGAGCAGCAATAGATAACATTTTATTCTGGTGTCCCTAAAAATTCTCTAAAAATATTATACCATATTTATATAACACACATACATCCTATATATATCTATACCTATATAAGATACTTCTAAAGTTTACATATTTTCAAATATAAAATTTAAAATATAAATTTAAAATTTATATATATTCATATATATAAACACAATACATATATATCTTTACTGAGACAGATAATATTCTCCAAATCCGTGTGCTGTCTGGAAGAAGGTGGGCTGCCACGTGAGCTCCCTCTACCCCTGGACATTCCCTCTGGCCCATGGCCAGTCAGACAGTTATTAGCACCTCTCTGCACCCCAAGCACTGCCTTCAGTTATATCACAAAGTAAGAATAATAATTAAAATGTTACCTATACACAGGAGGGAGAATGAAGCACTGTCATTTTTTTCTCCTTTAGCTGTGAAGTTTTGAGATTCAATATGTTTTTTCCTTATATGGTTAAACTTGCTCTTATCTCCAAAGGTTAACTTCTAATACCATATGTTTTAATTAACTTTAGCTTACTATCAAACAGGTATTACCTTACATTCAATACAATTAGTTTCCCAAAACAATGGTATAGCTTCTTTTTAAACCAAAGCTTCCTTTTAAACCAAATCTATAACATATATACTCAAAAGTCAAAAGTGTATTTTCGTCTTGGACGTATTCCGATTCTAAGTAATAAAATATCACTTCAAGATTTTTTGCCAAAATAAAAATGGGAATATTTATTATCTCTTCTACTAAAGCAATGCAGATGTTTGAGATTATACATTGGTCTTTGCAAATGTTCTACAGCTATGTTCATACTTTCCAGCTCCGTAAAAAAATTAGAAACAAACTTCATAAAATAAAGACACAGGGTATGTCACTGAACAGTCAGATAGTATTATAATTGTTAATAGGGATGAGCAAAAAAAGCTCATGCATATATTGAAATTATGTCACTTTCTGCATCATCATCATATATTTGAGGGAGAAAATGTTTCAACAATTTCCTCAGGAAGAGGATGGAAGTACATTTTCAGATCCATTTCCCAAGCTTCTGTAAGTCCAACAGACTGTTAAATACTGAATTTGATCAAGAGATTCTAGACATTACTTAGTAGTACTACATGCACATGATGCAAGGGAAGAAAGAAAATTTAGACCCGTGCACACAGTACAAGACAAACTGTTACAACTGCCAAACGTGCGCTGGACAAAATTTAAAGTTATGAAAAGTTTTATTTGCTGTCATGAAAATAGTTTCAGAAGCACACGGTCATATGCATTTTTCAAAGTCATCTTCACTTGGCCTCCTGAACTTTCTTGGCATTCTGTTTTTCTTTTGCCTAGAAAGCAAAGGGAGATGATGTTAAATCCTGATAAGACAAAAAAAATGTATTTTTCCAGCCTATTTTAATATCCCAAGCTTGATAATAACCATATCTAATAATACTCAAATAATTTAAAAGTTGAATTCAAAAATAAAGTTAGTTGGCATTTCTGCAACAAATTTAAGTCAGCGTAGTTCCTCTAGGTATTCATGAATGAGTGAAGCACAGAGTGAAACAATTCATCTTTGTCTTATCTCCCTGACAATTGATTTATATAGCGTAAATCTAGATACTTCCAAAACATCTTCTCTTATGAACCAGTAGCATACAAGCCTACTCATACATAAATACAGCTGACTCAGCTTATTAAATGATAAAATGCTCTTTTTTCCATACAAGTTCAAAATTAAAGATCCTGTCTACTGCACATGGTACACATGCAAGCCAGCACTATAATGCTTTTATAATTCAAGTCAATACAATTGCAGACAGTCCTTGATAGTGACAGGGGATATGTTACATAATTTAATAAATATTTCTTAATTTACACCTTAATAAAAAAATCAATGGTAATAGCCAGACACCATATAAAGTCAAAACCAATAAGCCAGTACATCAATATCAGGAAACAGTAAGTGGAGAGATAAGGGCCTTCAAAAGGTTCAAATTATCTGAAGTTCTGTGTAAAGGTTGCCATCTAGTGTTGACAGATAAATGAACAGAGCTGAGTATTAAGATTCCAGGAAACAGGGGCCAGACTTGGCCATGGACATGACTTGGACTTCTCCATACTGAAAAGAATTTTTACTAGAATTATGATGCATAACTCCAGTTACCATGTGACCGAATTCCTGGTGTCTTTCTGACATCTCTTTTCAAGTTTAGAGGTACACATATGCTTTGTGTTGTACTATCTCATGGCTGTTATCATGATCATCGCGTTGGTACTGGATTGCTTACCACCATCACTGAAAGTTTTGCTTAGCTGACCGGAGGGGAAATACAATTTGCCTTTGGGCAGAGAAGTCAAGTTGGTGAGTGCCTCCTCCCCCCATCTCAGTCAGGATCAAACCTCTTCAGAAGTGCAAGGTACTATCGCATCAACCAGCAACGCAGCTGAAGGTAGAAGTCTTAAATAAACAAACCCATGTCATGCCTGCTTCCTACATATTTGACTACAGTATATTTTTTCATAACTTCTACTTAAGATTAATAATATATCATTTCTAAAAAAAAAAAAAACCAACCAACCAAACAAACAAACAAAAAGAAAACCCACAACCAAAAATACTTACTTTTTCTACTAGTGGTATTAGCTGTTGGTGTTCTGCTAAAGTCTTTAATAATTCCATGATGAAGGGCAGATAGTTATGTTTTCTTCTAATATTTTCAATCTAAAAATATTAAAGCAGTAACAAATTATTATGACTAAAAGGGAATTTTTCTTTCAAAAAAAAGTTCTTCTTAAGTATCAGTCAGTTATAAATCAAGCCCAAGAGACTTTATGCAGTATTGCCACTAATTTTTCATATCCGTTAGTAAGTTTAAGTGTTTTGTTCCACTAATTTAATTTGTTGCTTGGTAAACTACAACCTTTGATTTATTATTAATATTTTATTTTTCGGTATAAGTGCTTCAGTTACATAATAAACCTATGAAACACAGTGCACAAAAATCCTGTAAAGTAGTCACTATTACATATAGTAGAATAATTAGTGATTCTAGTTGTAACATGCTGATTGGCCTTCTGGTGCACATAAAATAGTTTGCAAGAGTTTCAGAATTTACTGTGCTTTAATAAATAGAGCAAATTTTTAAAGCGAGAAAATACAAAGAAAACACCAGGCAAAGGGAGCTGCAGTGCACATCACAAACCAACTTGCAAGCTTTAGGCTAAAAGCAAGCAAGCTGTTTTGCAAGTTGTGAATTCAGGAACAACACTCTAATTTACATAAAATATGTAACACACAGGTCCTGTATCTACCACTTCCTTCAGATTAATGGCAACAGCTCCCACAGACATGAAAGTTGACTTTTCCCCCTTATGATTTTTTTCAATAGTTTGGTCAGACAGAGGCTACATACCTTGTATCTTTTTAATTTTTGGTTCTCTTCTTCAATTAGCATCTGGTATTTTGCAACTTCTGACTGTATAGAACTTAACATATTACTACTCTGGTCTGTATCCATAGGTTCATCCTTCCACAAAAACAGAAGTAGTTAAATGGATGAGAAAGTTATATCAACCTTTCTTAAACTTCTGTAACTTTCAAAGTTACAAAAACAGCATGTCTTTCTTAAAATAAAGTCTTGTCTTTATGTATGTGAATAGAAATATCGTAAGAGTCATATTTGCTTAGAGATACAAGAGCATCCTACAGATTTCTGCAGTTAATTAAGTGATTTAACTCAAGTACTAGGAAAAGAATAGTTGNTTCTTAAAAGAAATAAAAGTCTTGTCTTTATGTATGTAAATAGAAATATCGTAAGAGAGTCATATTTGCTTAGAGATACAGGAGCATCCTACAGATTTCTGCAGTTAATTAAGTGATTTAACTCAAGTACTAGGAAAAGAATAGTTGTGGTACTGTAGCACACTACCCTTAAAAGAGAGGCCCAATGAGGTGGTGATAAAGCCAAATTAACTCCCTCAGACTTAACCAAAGCTGCCAGGTATCTCCACACAGCACTGCACCATGTTTGACAGACTCTTATCATCCTTCCCCTGCTTTTCTTAGTTAATGCTCCTTTTGGAGCAAGGGAAAAAGGGCAGGCAGAGGGAATAGTGAAGACAGAACTATTATCAAGCAGCTCCAGTAACTTAAATACCATGGACCTACCTCTGCAAGTTGCCGCTGTAACTCTGCAATCCTCTGCTCATATATCATTTTTCTGTCAGATACAATGGCCATCAAGTTAAACCTTATCTCTCCTTCACTGTACCTAAATAAGAAGAGCAAGAAGTTCTCAAAATTAATCTTTTTACACTAAAAACTCAAAAATCCCTACCAGGGATTCTTTCATTATAAGGGAATTCATATTGCACATGAAAAAAAACAAACAACAAGAAAAACAGAGCTTTACATATACTTTTAAAATTTCTCATCGCTGATAGTTCCTGTTAGAAAATGCTACCTGTTTTCCACAAAATGTGGAAAGTTGAGCAGTTAAATCTGTAGTCCTTTCAGAGTTTAGATTCTCCAAAAGTGACACAGCAGTAAATGTTCTATCAAATACCAGCTTACAAGTAAAAGACTCTCTGAAAAAAGTATTTCCTAAAAATAGCATAAAAGCCAACACTTTATTTCTAATATGTTCTAGAGGCTGCAGTTTGGGGTCAGAGTTGAGATACTGCAAGACTTCTACAAAGCTTTTCTGGCCTAAGTTTTCCAAGGAAGCTGCGAGCTGCCTGAGGAAGACTTGCATCCTATAAATACCAGCTGTATACCAGTATTTTGAGTTAGAGATATCGCTCAAAACTTATTCGCAGCAATAACACACTTGGTTTTCACTCAAAGATCCACAGCTTTCTACA
>VWPW01000695.1:50454-61435 GCA_013389825.1 Crypturellus undulatus
TTCCAAAAAAAAAAAAAAAAAAAAAAAAGCAATGTTTTTCTTCCTTTGCCAAAGGAAGAATCACTCTTCACAACACAGATCTCTATTTTTGGTAAATAACATATTGCATTTAGTCAGGTACTAATGTAAGATAAAACAACANAAAACTTATTCGCAGCAATAACACACTTGGTTTTCACTCAAAGATCCACAGCTTTCTACAGAAATGATAGCAACGTTTTTCTTCCTTTGCCAAAGGAAGAACCACTCTTTACAACACAGATCTCTGTTTTTGGTAAATAACCCTATTGCATTTAATCAGGTACTAATGTAAGATAAAACAACATATTAGCTTAATTTCTTAGAAATTCAGAGAAAGTCTTTAATTGAAGGAAGTTAAGAATAAGGAACTTTTCCATGTGTATAAGGCCCTATGTTTTAAAAGTTGCAGAGTTCACTGCTTTTGTATGCGTTTCTCTATGACAGGCCGCACGGCGCTTATCCAGTCATCTTGATTGCATGAACCTAGAAAAAACACAAAGGAAGAAAAATCTAAACTTTTTTTTTTTTTTTTTTTTTGCAGAGTTCACTGGAAATCCCAGACTTAGATAATTCTGGCTTAGATAATTCTGTACAGAATACAGTATTTTCTTGGGCAACTGCAGGCTCAAAATATTCAGGTTATCCTTTTAGAAGGAAGATAAACCATTTTCAAATAGTAATATTTAGGTAATGTACCAGCAAAAGCATTGGAGCAGAACTACATTTTAAGGGTAAAAGTATCTAACGTTTATTTTGCTGAGGACAAACTGAAAAAACTGTATATTATGTATGACTTATGTATGATAGAGGGGACTAACTGGCATGACAAATTAAGAAAAAGCCAAGCTGATACGCAATTCTCCCTCCATAATACAAGTAATGATTAGTTCTGCTGCACATTTAGGCAAAGTTAGCATTTTTTTAAACAATGTTCAACATTTGAGAGGCTCTTTCAGGAAATAATGGCTACACACAATAATCACCTTTTACTTATGTAAAGTCAGGTCAGCTCTCCTGACTCTAGTAGGTTAAATAGACATTTTTATCTCCTGTCATCACTAATTATTTTACAGGATTTCTCTCAAGTAAGCTTAGATTTAAAGGAATTGTTAAAACGAAAGTCATGTAAAAAAAGATACGGAATGTTACCTAAATCAATCGGTCCTTCCCTTAATCCATCTAGTTCATACAACCGTCCATTAACAGGAACATAGCTTACAAAGTGAAATGCATCTTCTTCTTTTGCTGAAGACTTTGCATCAAATTCAAACATCTGCTGCCTGCAAAGATTATTTTATATATACACATATCTATTTAAAAACAAATAAACAAACCCATACTGCCATTGGGGGGGGGGGGAACCGCTCCCCTGGATTTTACCTACGTGCACGACATTTAAAACATCCTATTACCTGGCAAAACTGTTGTGAACTTGCCGGATTACTTCCGAGTTGCTTAGTGCCAAACCTTTCATCTAAACATTAGAAACAGAAAATAAGACACTGTACAGACAATACTATAATATTTAAAGTTCAGAAAATAGTAGACACTTACCGCAGCATCAAAACTTTGTGAAAATTCTTTAAACTCTGACAGAGTCTCTCCTAGATGGATATCTTGATGAGTGCAATTTAATAGCACACTTACTATGGCTTGAGTAGCACAAGCATTATTTATTACCTAGGAAAAAGAAGCGCAAGTGTTGAGGATTTGTTCAGTACTGCTGGCAAAATTAAGTTGGGTAACATTTTCCATTATAAACACACATTTTCATCACCAATTCACACTACAGCTTTGCTCTAAAAACGGAAGCAAATGTAGGCCAATAACCCCCCAAAAGTTCTTGCTACAGAAGACTCATATAGAGAACACTGGATGGTCATCTTATTCAATTCGGCGATAAAACAAGTACGTCTTACCTCTGAAACTCATGATTTCACTGCTTCCCTTGCTCCCTTTAGCTACTAATAAAGGATAAAACAACGACGACGATTAACAGAACTCCGCTGTTTTATGGTCAAAAATAGTTCTTAATATAGTCAAAATAGTTCTTGAAGCAATGTCTTTTCTGTGACAAATTGTTATGAAAGGTTGAGGGGGAAGAAGCAGAACTCCAGATGTCAGAGAACTTTTTATATTTTAATTCCTCCAAGGTATCTGATATTACTCATTTGAGTGTCATTTCACAAGCCAAATGTAAGGCACTGAGACTGAGTAGAGGACTGCATTCCTCTACTGGACTTTTTTTTTATTAAATTATAGGCAAACAAACTTAACCTCTTCCTCTTGAAAGATGATACTCAGTCTGCGTAGGAAATTGAATTCATTTAGAGACATTTCAAGGCAGGGGAAAAAAGTGAATTATACTCCTATAATTGTCCTTAATTATGCAAACGTTAAGGGTAGTGAAATAAGCAGTAGCAAAACAAACAAACAAAAAAAACCAGCACAATCTAGTAGAATGACTACATTTAAACGAATTAAAGTTATAACATAGGAAAGAACCAAGAACTAGAAGTTCTGAGATACAACTGGGGAACGATACCACAGACAGTGATGAAAGTAGTAATAAGATGAAAGTAAAAAGATAGCCAGGGGCCTACAGAGAGCTAATCTGAAGCAGTGGCTGCAAATGTTATATTAAGCTGACATAGAAAGGAAAAAGCAGGCAGTATTAACAAGAGGGAGAACCATGGCAAGAAGTATGATATTAGAATGAGGGGACACCACAGTGAACTTCAGCTACAAAAAATAATAGATAATACAGGACATTAAGAGGAGAAAGAATACTTTTTTTTTTTTTTAATGCAAAAAATGATGGATGGAACGATCAGTTGTTCTGACACAGCAATAACCCAGTAATGAATTCAAATATGCAAAGAGAAATTTAAAGACAGAGTGAGTCTAGAGGCAGCACCTAAAAAGCTGGATACAGGAGTTTGCATCAACAGCAAAAACAGATGAAATGCAGCATGGAATTTCTAGCCTCATCAAATACCTGCCTTTCAGTATAAATATATTTTTTATTCCAACTGCAGTGCAGAAGTAGTTGGTTTAAACATACAGGAACCAAGTGAAACCAAGTATTATTCCTAGGAATAATGTGCAACGTGGATCTTCGATCAGTGGTCAAAAGTTAAAAAATGGCATTACAGACCTACAAACAATTCTCAAAGAGCGAGACTGAAGGTAAGGAAAAGCAATCTGGAACAGCCTCGGAGCCCAAGAACAGGACAGCAGCAAGTGACAGCTGTTAGGAGGCAACGTGTTCTTGGGTCCATATGACATGAGAGAAGTACCAAGATGGAGAAAGCAGGTACCCAGGAGAGGCTCCCGGGCAAGGTGAAGGGGGCAGAGCAAGCAGGAGACAACTGCAGCACTGAACGTGGATGACAGCAAAGTTTATTCCATGGGCACAACTTCCTGTCAATGTACAGAACCAGTCCAGCATCACTACACACTCAAACTAAAGGGTCTTAGAAGGACAGAGGTCCCATCCACTTCAGTTTCCAGCATTTTGCTGTTACTTAAGGTGTCTCAGTATTGGCAGATGCCTTCTCAGCATTTAAACGGTATTATATACGCAGTTTGTCCCAGAAACATTCTTTTTTTGCCTGATATTTTGACCTGAAGACACTTGAGAAGATTTTTTCTGTTTGTTCAGAAATTTCAACACTCGACAAAATGTTTCTATCTAGGAAACCCCAGACAGATAATTAACATTGATCAATCAATATTCACAATTCCAGCTCAAACTATGCTTGAAAAATATTGCTAGGGAAACTACAAGGTGCACTAAATATCTGAAATAAACAATGCTATATATATATATATCTCCACACTAGATGTTGAAGCCGGACAGAGAGAGAAAAAAAAAGAGCCACGTTATCAAATGAAGCTTAGTTTTAAAAAAAAATAAAAAATGCTGCAAAATGGCATGGAAACCCTTTATTAGACTAGTATCTTCCTCCTAAGATTGACAAATTCAAAGCAGGTGCCTTTCACTAATATCTAACCCAAGTTCCTGAATCATCTTAAAGCTGAGGCACCATATATAACACAGAAGTCCTTGATGTACATCTTCTATTCTACTATCTATTTTGTTAAATAAAAAAGCAACAACTCTGGAAGGTCCTCAGCATTAGGACAGAGTTCCAAAATCGTCTTCAACCCCCACCCTATTTGACTAAATCGCCCCTCGGAACAAACGAACGTTCTTCCTACAAGCAATATATTCCATTACCAAAAATCTGTTTCTGACTGACTTGCACTGCAAGTACATTTTTCTTCATATGAAGTTACTGGTTATTCTAAGTTTAGCTTCAACATGAATATGTAGTCTAATCTATTGCGACAGAATAATAAAAAAAAAATCAAAAGGTTTGCTTAGAAGAAAAAAAAGAAACATTTAAAATGTTGAAAAAATAAAATAAGCTCCCACTAGTGACACAAATACAGCTGTAAAAACTTTTTATTTTTAACAGTATCATTCTAGATCTTGCTTCTGAAAATATGAGGCTTTTATTTCCAGTTACTGAAGCTAATGTTATCACATTTGTGATGTTCTATCACCACACTGCAGCATAAAAATCAAACATGGTTCAAAGTAAAGGCTTACTCCTAATACTTCACTAATAAAACCTGAGACAGCTAGTAAAAAGCAACAAACCAAAACAACAAAACACTCATGGAAACACCTGAAGTCTGCAGCAAGGGCATTCCTTTCACCCCTCAAGAGAGGCTTTTACTTCTGCAATGATGAGCACAGACGTAACTGTTCAAGACAGATTCTAGAATTGCTCAATTCATTCAGTGGTTCAATCATACCACCACTGTGCAAAAAAAACAACAGCAAAGGCATTCTCAAGCAGCACAGAAATTAGGAAATTCAGAGTTAAGGTTGAAATTGTATCCTTAACTCACCTCATTGTGCCTAGGTATCCTAGCTCAAATGGTATGTAAGATCATCCAGAGTTCTGTGCCCTCAAAATAGAGGACCATATCATACCTAGGCATAACAGGGAGGCCAAACTTAATGAGTGCACATAAAATTGACCATAAAAAAAATCCTTTAATACGCATGCATACTAGACAGACTTCAAAATTTAGCTTTCCTCCCACCCAATATACTCACGATTTAGCTTTGAGTAAGATTTAGTTGCATTTTTAACATTCATCTAAAATAGTGCTATGAAGGTGGGTGTTAGTAAAAAAAAAAAAAAAAAAATNGCTAAAACAGTGCTATGAAGGTGGGTGTTAATAAAAAAAGTGTGAAATGCACCAGCTTCTTATGAAAAAAAAAAAGTGTGTGTGCTTCATAANATGCACAAGCTTCTTATAAAAAAAAAAAAGTGTGTGTGCTTCATAATGCAAGTTTAACACTATTTTACAAGATACATTATTTCAAAGTTGTTACCTTTTATACCTGGCTAAAGCTTCCAAAAAACCAAACAAACAGAATTTCAAAATGGAAAACAAACAAACAAAAAAACGGAAATAGAGCTATGTTGTTGATACAATTACTCCCCATACTGAATTGCTATTATGTAACACTTCATTAGTTTTGCTAATAGAAGATTGAGAATGACAATCTTTGAGGTCTAAAATTTTGCTGTCCCAATAAAAGAATCTGTTTGCTCTGTGACTCCATGCTACAAGTGAACATAAGATTATTCTATTCATCACTCCTTTTAAAAAAAATGGAATAGCACAGTTTTGCATGGTTCAAATCGTGTGAATCATTAAAAAAAAACTATGACCATATTATTTATTTTTAGAAAATAAAATGCTTTGACAAATGACCTGAAAATGGTTATTGAACGATAACAACCCCCCCCCACCTCCTCCTCAAAGCCACCACACAACTGGATTTGAACACGAGGGGAAAATAAACAAGCATCTGACACAAGTCAAGGTGCACGATACTTTTGGAGGAGTTGCTATTTTAGAATAGCATTTAATAACATTTAGAATAGAATTTAAAAAATAGAATAGCATTTAATATCAATGCTTGCTATCCCTTGTGCTGCTTGGTGACTCGGCAGGACTCACAGAGCATGGCTGCAATAAATGTAGGAAGCTCAGCACTAACTCCCTTGCCCCTCGCTTCCCTTCGACCAGCTTCGGCTGCTACAGACTCAGTGAACCAACAGATCTCACATGGCAAGAGACCAACTCAGATAAGACACACAGAAAACCTACTCAAACCTCCTGCCTGGTGAGCTGAGAGTGCTCATGGAAGTTAATGAGCATCTGAACCATTGCAAAAGAGGAACAGAACTGTGGAAAAGAAGGGAAAGGCAAGGAAAAGCAGGTTGGGAGAACCAAGCCCTTCCACTCATCAGCATCACCTCAACGCCTTGCTTTAGAAAATACAGTCTTAAAAACCTCTTTATAGTACTCACAAGATAGCTTGCCAGGTTGGATCTGTAACAAAGGCTAACTTCCCCCAAAGTAAAATAACCAAAGCTAAACATGTATCACGCATCAACCTAAAATACAAATCCAATTTTCATTGGTCTCTTGATTTCTTTTTCCTCATTTTTCCATGACTATTTCAGTCCTTATTTGGTCACGATACCTCAGTCTAGGCAAAGCTGGTCTAACAAACCCAAACATATATGCATTTACACAAAAAGTTTTGATTTTGCTAAACCACCACACTTGACTAAAAATTAAAACACCCAAAAGGTTTTCCAATTTTAAGGTCTTTGCCGGTTACTTCTGAAAGATATATTTTATGCCACCAAGTGGCATAACATAGCTACTACAAATTTAAACAGTGAACCTCCTTAAAGAACAGCAGGTAAAGGATGGGAAAGATCAGAAAATCAGAAAGCTCCTTCATCTCTGAAGGCAATAAGAAGCCTTCCGTCCTCAGAAGACAGGAAAATATGAATGCTTCCAAAAATGCTTCAATGTAATACAGACTTTTTATCATTAGCCTTTAATTTTCTAGTGTTTTTGTTAGTGAGTTTAATGTTATGTAAGTTTTGCAACTTACATTCTATAATTCCAATTCCAGGTCCTAAAATGCTCATATTAGCTACTTGTTTTTAGATACAGTGTCCTGCTGCAGAAAGAAAGAGGGTGAGAGGAAGCAAACAAAATGGAGCAAACCGACAAATATATTTTTCAGAGGCCGCAGGAATGGCCATTCTGAGATAAGACCACCGAGTCACAAGAAACAAGACAGATGAAATCTCTTGAACGAGGGTAGATACTCTTTAACCCGAAAAACTCCTTAGCTTCAAACCAGTTACTTCTTCCTCCCCCGTAGTTACCCTGTAAGACTTATATTAAAGATTTTCCCTGAGGCTGTGTCAAGGCAAATCTATAGCCACAGCCTGTAGAACTTCAACAGTGTTTGATTATATAGAAAACATAATCCAGTAAAAGAGTACACAAGAGACTAATCAACCTATAAAACACTACATAAGCTAATCTTGGTCATAGTGCCATTATGAGTGATGGACACTGCTTATCAGAACTCAAGAGCTACATCATGGGAAGAATAAAGAAACAGTATTAGGAAAGACCAAGGAATACAACCATCCAGAAGAGCATGAAACACTTGGAAAGGGATCATAAAAGAATCAAATGAAAGATAACTGTCCGCGTAATAGAACCACGTGTGCAGAGCAGCTAGAAAAGCTAAGGATATACCTAAAACTTCCATTGTTTTCTACCTATCTATTTTTGCCTAGGAACGTGTAGATACTTGTTGATATCTTGAAACTTATGTACAAAGCACTTTTCAGTTTGTGGAAAAAGCAGTCTGTGTGCCAGCTTTCTCAAAAAAGCTTAAAAAGCTAATCATTTGTCCTTGGATGTGAATGCTTTGGCGCTTGCTAATTAAAAAGTACAGAGATATCTGTTTTTATTTAAACTGTTACATTTATCCTCATTTGAGGAGCAGGTCTTCAAAGATGAATAAAACAAACCACAAACTTTTATTCAGGTTACTTTTTCTTACTTCCAACAAAAACACTGATTTGCAGAACACTCTGTCAAAGCCAACACTGAATTTCAGTACTATTTTGCACTTAATGAAATAGTGGGTTATATTAGCATAAAGAATATTAATTATTGAAATAAGAAATGTAAATTTACACTGGCAATTTACACTGGAAACAGAAAATTTAGTAGGTTTCTAGACCAAAGTGCTCTAAAAAGTCTTAAAACATTATCCCATTCAAGTCATACTGACCTAACTAAAGACCACTTGAGAAACCAGAGGTAACAATTGTACTGAAGTACATACTTCTTCCTATATTATTTGTTAAAAGTTGTCTCAAAACACAATTTCCTCAAAGCATTTACTGCGTAACTCTTTATGGCACAGAACAGTTGCTTTTTCTTACTTATTAATTAGCTCTCTCCTAAGAGTTTTACTATTTTGGGTGTGACAATTTTTTTTTCTGTCTTAGCATATCAGATGTGCTTTGCTTACACTCTTTTAACACACAGTTCCTACTGTCTCCGAATTTGATAATCTAATTCTGCCTTATAAAACATTCATCTTTGTGCAGAGTTTAACAAGCCACATTTTTTTCCAGTATTAAAAGCTGTGTCATAATCTAAGAAGAGTACTGAACTTGCTGTACCTGTTTAGCAAAAAACAATGTGTCCAGTCTTGAATCCTGAACAACAGAACCTGCTGGTTCTTCTCCAGGCTGCCATTTGAAGAGGAAAATCAACCCATGTACTGGTCTGAAAAATAAAATGGGTAGGGAAAAAATACTGATGAAAAATATCAAAGCCAGAAACCTCTACTATAATTTAATTTTATCCTGGTACAGTAATTGAGTTAATTATTTTTTTTTCCTAAACATCAGGAACTGAACTGAAACTTGGAAAATATTTTCTTTTAGCTAAGAAAAACACATTTCAGACTTCTCTCCATACATGCCATACAATCCAAATTCTAACTAGTGTTCAGTTAGTAATTTTCCTAAGTCTAGACAGGTCTTACTGGTTATTGTAATTACAATAGTTGTACAGCATCCTTGTGAATCTGTTAGTAACAAATAAATAGCTATGAAAAACTTTACCAACTTTGTATATAAGATCAGGAACCAAACTTTTGGTACTCCCTTCTGCCCATAAATGAACTATCCAAATATAAAGGGAGCTTCTTGCAAAATTCATTGTAACATTTTAAGTTACAATTAAGTATTAAGAGAAATCCATTCCTTGTTATTCAGACTGCTCAACTGCACAAAAGATAGCTTTCTTCGCAAATAGCTTTAGTATTGCTTTTATTTGGTATGCCAGGAGACAATTCTTATAGAGAACTTCATCCACGAAGAACTTGTTCTTCATAGCAATCTGAGTTTAAGGTCAGTTCAAGAAGGATGCCACAAAAAGTTTATCTATGGTGCTGCACAAGAAACTTGAAAGCTCTGGGCAGAAATTTTGGACTCCTTAAACAGTGGGTCCCTTGAGGGACCTGAGAATTGCTAACTAATGCAACCTTTAACATCTTAAGATATAGCTTAAGATTTTAGATGTGTGCCTGGGAAGGAAGGAAAAAAGCTGTCCATCACTCAAGACTACAAAGAGGTACATCTTGCAGTGTGAGCAAGCTAAGTTGTGCCTTTATGAAAAACGCAGCTAATGTTCTAATGAAAACCATATGAAGCATATTGCAGGTATCAAATAAACCACTACAGCACTTACTTCTGCCATTCAGGTGCCAAAACAGCACTTTGGCCATTCAGGTGCAACTCTTCAAATGTCTTCAATCAGACCAAACTAACTAAATAAAACACCCTAAAAATCACATCAGCTGTGCTAATTGCTACAACTTCTGAGAGTTGAACTATCCAAGTGTAGAGCATCCGCACAGGAATAGAGTATGGCCTACATGAGGCAATATTTTCTTCTTGAAAAACTTACATTCGAATATGGCAAAATGTAATGCATCATGGCTAGAATAGCAAAAGAATTAATACTGGTCAATTAGGACAGAGTCATTCCATATGTTATCCATCACTATCAGTTCCAACAAGAATATTTGACTTCTTACACACACGTATTGAAGTGGTTGTGCAGGACAGGCGGGTTACAAGTGTGCATAACTAAGGGAACAGATACAACACTTTACGCAAGAATGGTTAAAGGTAAAGAAAATGAAAGCAAAAAGTAATAGTAATTTGTCAAAGGATATAGCACAGGCCAACGGACAAAACCATTAGAAATCTAACTACTACTATCATTGCTTCCCATGAACAGAGAAGCTAGTTTATGTACAAAGTCATTGATAAAAGGCCATTTAATTGCCAAGTACTGGATTAATCCAACCTTAACAAACCTCCTCGCAGACCAAAAATATGTTACCATGAGTATAACGCATATTTTATGTGAACATAAACAGATTTTTTTTAAAGTGTAGATCTTAAAAGAAGGTGGCTTACTTCAATTTTTCAAAGTTCTCTGGCTCCAAACTCCATATTTCTTCAACCTGCGCTCCTCTGCAACCTAGGCAAGGAGAAATACACATTTCCACAACCAGCCCAATTGAAAAAGGGGCACATCCAGCAGGAAGAAACACGTACAGGCCCGCAGGAACGGTTACCACCTACACGCCCGGCTCAGGATACGAGTCTCTTTAGAAACGTCCCTAGGACGGAGGGTCACACGCGCGCCACGATCAAGGTGAAACTACCACGAAACGCAACCGCAAAGAAGGGTCGGGCCGGGCTCACCGGGGGGTCTCGCCGGCCCTTACACCCGTTAACGGCCCTTACACCCGTTAACGGCCGCTCAGCACGTGCCCACCCCCCGCCCGCGCGCGGGCCGGGCTCCGCCGCGCGCTCACCGAAGCCCTTGATGAGCTCGGTGAAGACGCCGGGGTCGCTCTCCATGAGGCACCACTCGCCGGCGCTGCTGCCTCCCGCCATGGCGGCGGGCGCGGCCTCCGGGCGCCGCTCCGCGCTCCGCTCCGCTCCGCGAGGCA
>VWPW01000695.1:61694-77572 GCA_013389825.1 Crypturellus undulatus
CGGGGGCCGCGGCTGCGGGCGGGGGGGGGGGCGGCAGCGTGAGGAGCGGGGCGCGGCGCCGGTTGGGCCCCGTTACCCGCCGCTACCGCCTGTTTGTGTAACGGCGGCTCCGGCAGCGCCCGGAGGGGCTTCTGGCTCCGGAGCCGCTAAGCGGCATTTCCGCCGCGCCCTTGGCGGGGTTTAAGCACAGAGGGTTTACGTAGCGGTTTCATTTTTAGTTTTTGTTTCTTGAATTAAGTAAATTCTGAAGTAGTTTTTTTTTGAGCAAGTCAGTAGCTTTGCGGAGCCTGGTACCCAGCGTAGGGGTTTTCAGTGTTTCTGGCTTGGGAAGTGCTTTGGTGACATCGCTGCTCAGGCAGGGAGGCTTCTGCCTCCCTGGTATTGTCAGAGCTGCAGGTTTTGTCCTACACGGGGGTTTTGTTAAAAACACAGACTAGAGAGACTGCTGAGGGTTTCTTGAAGTTGTTCCTTAGAATCAGTTTGGTGCTAACGCCAGGCTTTGAAAGGGATTTTTTCCCCCTAATTGCTATGTTTGCAGGTTTAGAATATACTTTATATTTAAATTATAAAGGAAAAAATACGGGTGTATGAATATGATGTATATACTGACTTAATGAGTGGTCAAAGAATATAGTCAAGTTTTTCCAGTAGTTTATAATAAACTTTACTGTGTTTCCAGCAGATTTCTTAGACGTTTGAACAATGGAGGAAGAGGGAAACCAAATGCAATCCCTGCATGAAAAGGAGGTGCCGAATCCCGAAAGCAGCTACGTGTGGCACGTCACCGATGTGAATCGACTACGTCGTTTCCTGTGCTTTGGTTCAGAAGGTGGAACTTACTCTGTCAAGGAGCAGAAGCTGGGCTATGAAAATGCAGAAGCTTTAATAAGACTGATTGAAGAGGGGAAAGGTTGTGATGTTGTTCAGGAAATAAAGGCTTTCAGTCAAGAGGGAAGAGCGGCAAAACAGGAGCCGCTGCTTTTTGCGCTTGCAATTTGTTCACAGTGTTCTGATGCAAAAACTAAACAAGCAGCGTTTAAAGCGGTTCCTGCTGTGTGCGACGTGCCAGCCCGTCTCTTTACTTTCATCCAATTCAAAAAAGATCTGAAGGAGGGCATGAAATGTGGCATATGGGGCCGGGCACTACGAAAAGCTGTTGCAGATTGGTACAATGGGAAGGATGGCATGGCTGCTGCTCTGGCAGTTACAAAATATAAACAAAGAAGTGGTTGGTCTCACAAAGATCTTCTGAGGTTGTCCCACCTGAAACCTGCCAGTGAAGGTAATAACTTCTTGTTTAGCTGAAATACTGCATTTTAATCCTCTCTTATTTATCATGCTACTGTGGCAGAAGCCAAAATACCATGGTAGAACGATGATGTCTAAGTGATGCTATCCTGTAAATGATTAAAAAAAAAAAACACATAAGAAATTATACCTTTGTTCATGTTAAGGGAAGATAAAATAATCAATTTCCAGTAGTTTGTCCCTACTCATTTACAAATGATACTTTTTCATTATTCAGGAAGATCCGTTGGTTTGGAATATGTCAGACTTCCACGGAAAGTAATGTAATAAATAAAACAACTGCTCAAAGTTGTGTATACTTATAGAACTGGCTGTATGTCAAGCCCACATGTTTTGTAGCTAGTTAACAAGTCCGGGGATGAACCTTGAAAAAATAAAACTGCTAGCTGTTTTGTGTGCTAAAATAATAAATGCCAATGCAAAGGTGGTAATTCTTGAAATATTTTTCTTTTTCAATAGGAATTGCTATAGTTACTAAATATATCACCAAAGGATGGAAAGATGTCCAGGAGATGTATAAAGACAAAGCAGTTTCTGATGAGACTGAAAAACTTCTAAGGTATCTGGAGGCTGTGGAGAAAGTGAAGCGCACAAAAGATGAGTTGGAAGTTACTCATTTGATAGAGGAATATGGTTTAGTTAGAGAGCATCTTCTGACAAATCATCTGAAATCTAAAGAAGTAAGTAACCTTCTGTACCTATTACTCTGTAGGTTAATACTTTTCAGAGTGTTAAGTATAGATTTCCATAAAAAGTAACATGCAAGTCTTTTTTTCCCAAACTAATAAGTAAGTAGCTAATTGAAAATGGTGAAGATAGTTGCATGAGATAGATATTTATTTTGGATACATATGTTAATTCGAAATGCCAGTTCTTGTATTTAAGAATGTTTTTTTTCTTTTATTATTATTATTCTTTCTTTGATGATAGGTGTGGAAGGCACTGCTGAAGGAGATGTCTGTTTCTGTGGTATTGAGAAATTTAGGAAAGATGACAGCCAATTCAGTGCTTGAACCAGGAGGTTCAGAAGTAGCAATAGTGTGTGAAAGACTGGGAAATGAGAAACTACTAAAAAAGGTAAGAATTTTTTAATAATCAGTGCTTGTTTTTTTGGTTTTATTATCTTCCTAAGCTATATCTCTTCAGAAAACTTCACAAAGGCTGCTTATTTAGAAATGCATAGTTTATTCTTTTTAAAAAAATGAAGTGTAGTACTTGTGCCTTTCTTTAAAAATAGCATAGGGGAGTCAATAGAGGCTTCACCCCTATTCCTAAAAGAACTGTGCTAGTTAAATGTATTGACAGCTAGGATCTTTTCTAAGATTAGGCCTGTGGCAAATATTGCCAGCTGGCTTCATCTGTTGCTTCTTGAGTATTAAAATTTAGAATCAAAATACAAACTTCTAATGTAAGTGGAAGCCACTAGAACAGGATTTCTGTAGTGAGATCTTATTTGTTACTTTGTTTTTCTTCTTAAAGTGAGAATTCAGATTTTTTATAATTGTTGATGTATTTTACTTATAGGGTAGAATACATCCAATCCATATTTTGGTTGCATTAGAAACCTATAAAGCTGGACATGGAAGTAGAGGGAAACTTTGGTGGCGTCCTGATGAAGATATTTTAAAAGCCTTAGATGCTTCATTTTACAAAACTTTCAAGGTAATACTGTTCTTTAACTTGTTAAATTTATGAAGAAATATCTGTGCTCTTAAAGTTTTGATGAGTAACTGTGGTGGATAAGCTATTTAAAACTTTATAACTAAAAATAAACAAAAACACAACCCAACTTGGGAAGTGGGGTTTTGTTTTATTTATTTTTGTTTGTTTGTTTATTCAAACAAACACAACCTCACGACACTGAACTTTTGACAATGTTACTGTCCTACTGTGGTCCCAGAAAGCGGAAGACTCGCTTTCAGGGTTGAAAGCAGGAGCAGAAATTGGAAATTAATATATTAGTTTGTATATTTGTTTTCTTCTTTCTGTCTTTTAGACAATTGAACCAACAGGAAAACGCTTCTTACTTGCAGTTGATGTCAGTGCATCAATGACACAAAAAGTTTTGGGCAGTGTTCTCAATGCTAATACAGTTGCTGCAGCCATGTGCATGGTGAATATTTCTTTAATTTCTGACTATCTGAATTCTCTTATATGCAAAGGTAGCTTGTGTTCCTTTTTTGATACAAAAGTAGTCTAGAAATTGAAGGAAGTGTCTACATGGTTTTGCTCAGGCACAGGTTATGTGGCTTAGTATGACTTTGTGCCTCCTCATTAGACCTGCAGCTTGATGGTACTGCAGCCACATGGCGTAACATTAAAGGGAAGCAGTCAGGCTTTACCTTAGCTGATAATAATGCTTAAGAAATATTCAGAAGCCTTGACAATAACATGCACATTAGACTAAGAAGTTTGGGAGAATGTGGGTATGTTAACTGGCCTGGTCAGCATGGCCTTTATATCACTCTTTCCTTCCTCTTTACCCGAGCTTCTAAAGCTTTGCATTTTTTTTTATGGTTCTGGTTTGTGTTTAAAAAAGTTGTCTCCTATGTTGAAGAGAGAAAGTATCTTATTTTACAGTAATTAGAGCTATTCATCTCTGATCTTTGCATTGCCAATTTGCAGTAATATTACAGAGTACAGTGTGGAGTGAGGCATTAGTGTGTATAAGGAACCGTGCTGATTTAAATGTAAATGTACGGGTTTCCTTTATTCAGAAAAGAGCACGTATTGAATTACTTGATTCAGGCATTCAAAATTCTAAATGGTGTAACTGATGTAATATTTTTTTCTCCTCTTTTGCAGGTTGTAGCACGTACCGAGAAGGATTCCCATATTATTGCCTTTTCACATGAAGTGGTCCCCTGCCCAGTGACAGCTGATATGACATTACCTCAACTATTAGTGAAAATGTATGAAGTATGTAAAAACAAAAGACAAAACAAAATCTCTATTGCTAATATCACAGTTTAGATGTATTTGCATTAGTTGCGTTCTGTTTTCTGTGTTTCTTGTATGTTTGTATAGTGAAACATTTTGGATTTTTTTTTTACTTCCCTTCTACTTAAAGAAAATCTAACAATTTCAGCTATCTAAAAACTAAACATTGCAATTAGAATGTCAGTTAGTTCACAGTGATCTCATTGTTAATTAGTTTGAAAAGGATGCCTTAAAACAACTGGACAGAACTGAAGTGAAATGAGTAAGTGAACTGTGGTTCAACAAAGATACCTCTGTATAATAAAATATGAAGCTTATGTAAAAGGTTCTCTGTTTACCAATGTCTGTACTAATGTGTTCCATGAGTACTATTTTCTTTTTCTTTCGTCCTTAGATTCCAATGGGTACCACGGATTGTTCCCTTCCCATGATATGGGCTCAAAAGACACAAACAGCTGCTGATGTCTTTATGGTATTTACTGATAATGAGACCTTTGCTGGAAATACTCATCCTGCAGTGGCCCTTAGGGAATACAGGGAGGTAAGTAAGCGACTGGCTGCTTATAGCTGATAAATGTGGTGCAAAATAAAGACTTATTATAAAAACATTGTAAAGGCTTTATTAGTGTAGCTGTATGCAGTAAATATTAATCTAAGTATTGCTAAAAATGGGAACATTCTACAACAAGGTAGAATTAATAGCAGTATCTGTATGTATTTAAACTCATTAAATTGCTGAACTTGATCTCCAGAGTAGATTTCACAAAGTTGTATGAAATAATAAATTTAGCCTATAGGGGAATTGTCAAGAGGATGAGCTGGCAAGCTTTGAAAAGGAGCTCATTTGTGTTTTAGGGGGCTGCGAAAGTTTAAGCGGAACAAGCTCCAATTCCCTAGCAGTTTTTCTTTCTTTATAACATTTGTAGACCTTTTCTTTTAATATCGCTTGAAATTAAACTTCTTAAAAATAATTTCTACAAATATATCTCTATTACAGATTGTTATTTGAACAGCAGTGTTTTTTGTTTTATGGGAACTATTTCTAAATTTTTGCAAACATATATGTGAGGACATGTCCAGCTAGTTGAAATTAATACCAAGATCTTTATCTCACTTGGTGAGTCCTTGTTACAGAGTTTTTGAGATTAATTCTCATTCCTACATTTGTGCTTTAAACAAAGAGTTTCCATTCAAATAGCATTCATACCACATGCTTTGAGTTATCTTACAGACTACTGTCCTGCAGATTGAGCTCATCCAGGCCAAAAGTGTTGTATTTATGCAACTAACACTTGTAAATCGTTGTTTTAGATAAAGTACACTCTTTTCATGCCTACTTGATGATTTATTAACTCTTAAAGAATGTTTTACATTGTAAATAGTCTGTGAATCTTAAAATTGTAGTAAAGTTGTGTTAAAATACCTCACTGTAATTATTTCAACTGTCATGACATCACTAATTTCTATGAGGATGCATTTTCAAATATTGAGGGATAGCAAATTACTCTGTGATGTGTAAGTTCCTATTATGTGCCTTCTGAAAATATCCTTTTCCTTTTCTCCCTCTAGAAAATGGGTATTCCTGCTAAACTTATTGTTTGTGGAATGACATCAAATGGTTTTACTATCGCAGACCCAGATGACAAAGGCATGTTGGATATATGTGGCTTTGATTCAGGAGCTTTGGATGTTATTCGAAACTTCACTTTGGATTTGATTTAATTTTGTTGGCCTCTGGTCTTCCCGGTGGGTCCATTTCTGGGAACCGACTTCACCCTGGCAACTCCCAGCCAAATATGCTTTATTAGAGTATGGCACAGCATATACATATCAGAACGTTACCTTCTTGTAAAGGGAAAACAAGAAAAGCAGATGAGAAATCATTTCTTCTTTTCCTGTTGCACACAGTATCAAATAACAGTGGGAAGCTTGCTAAAAGTAGCTACAGGGTTACATAATGTGTAATTTAATTTCATTTATAATACCATATAAATACAGTACTTTTTTATTATATTTTTTCCCTCCTATCACTTTGGAATGCTTTTTTTTGCAAAGGTAGATTGATGAGTTTCTTCTGGGATGGGGCAGAAAAGTGGGTTAGTCTTTTAATAATGTCAGTTTAACAACTACTCAGTTGGGAGGGATTTTTCTTTTTTTCTTTTTTTTTATCTTTGTATTTTAAACAAGTTACTAAGATTCAAAGTACAACAATTAAATGCTGTGTCTAAAAAAGACACATTTTCTGGCACATGTGAGACCATGTAACTGTGATGCAGTATAAAAGTTACCTGATGAAATTTTATACTGGTAACACTGAAAGTAGCAAAACTCGTGGTAATCCGGATTATTATCTGGATTTTCAGGATAATTTTTTTTAATATAAATTGAAGAACAGGTACAACATAGTTTCAGAAGTGCTGTTATAGAATTGATGTGCTTTGCAGGAAATTTAACGAACTTATTAGTAAAGAAAGAGCTTGAAAATGACTTGGAAAGCACATTCAGTGCACGTTTCAACTTCAGGTAGCATCAGTACACTTTCAGTGAGGAAGATCAATAAGTGCATGTGTCTTAACTTACTCTTTAAAGGTAAGTGGTAACAACCAGAAACAAATCAGTTCTGTTTTTCAGACACTAATGTATTTAATGACACAGAAACAAATTTCTTAACAAGAGTATATCATTTTTTATCTCTTTATAGATTGTTACTTCTGATTTCTTAACCTAACATTTTTCAAAACTACCTCCAGTTTATAGTGAGCAATTCTTAGTGCGCTTTTTTTTTTTTTTTCCTGAAATGTACAATTGCCTCCTTCGTGTTCTCAAAATCTTGTTTAGGAAGAGATTGAAACTGGATTTTTTTGTTTGTTTTTAGTCTGATAGTAAGAGAATAGTAAGGAGAAAGTAAGGAGAAAGCTAGTGAATTTCTTAGCCCTTTTGGGACAGGAATTGATAGCAATTCATGTGTATGCGTATTTAAGTGTGTATGTGTGTATGTTTGTATGTGAGTTGAGGGGAATTAAAGGATCTCTTTAATGGATCACAAATTTAGATGAGAGGGTTTTTTTTTTTTAGTGATGCTTTTACACAATCCCTTAAGACATGTATGTCAGTCTTTTTAATGCCAATTCTGGCTCTTTTAAACACTGAATTTGTTATTAATTTGAAAATGACTCTAGCTTATGAAAATAAGCCAATTGTGGTAACTTACATGAAGGATCATTATTTTCTGCTTAAAAAAAAAAAGACTTTTAAATGTAAAATACTGACTGTAAATTCAAAGTTTTGCATTCCGTAGGATGGATATCTTTTTTGGTGCTATCTAAAATGCAAGATTGATTCTATGTTGCTGAAAGGATTCTGCTACGTACTCATACTATACTAACAAGTAAAATAGTGTGGGAAGCCTCGTGTGACATGAATCTACAAAAACACTATTGTTTCAAAACCAGGGCTTAATGTATTGATGGGAGGAGTATTAGCTTTCAGTGGAAATGACTGTGGTTGCTTCTGAATTATTATGGCTATTAGAATACAGCTGTGATAAAATACTTGAAAACTGCAGGACTAACAGGAATTTTTCAGGTGACACTCACAAAAAAAAAATCCTACAAAAACTGAGAAATAGCACTTTGAGTTTGAAAATTAGCTACTTTCTCTTAGAAGTTTTTACCAATTTTAGTAACCTTGTTAATTGTGAATACGGTCACCATGAGTATGGGGAACAAACTGACTTGCTGAATATTATTCCAAGCAAATGCACTGATGTTTCAGGCCTGTTTATTTGGCACTAGCAAAAACAATCTAATTGGATGTTTAGTGCAAAGCTAGAGATGTTGAAAGTAGCAGGTAGATACATACTTTTTACAGGTATTTTTCCTTATTTGAAGTAGTATTTGTAGAGTAACTGGTATTATTTTGGACTAAATATGAAAAACATAAATGTTCTAGGTAACTTTGTGCATTTTTTTACATAAATTTACTGCAAATAAAAGTACTAGTTTAGACTAATCAGATTGAAGATTTTGAGTAGTGCTGCATCGTTGAAAACAGTTCACTTTAAGTACAAATACTTAAACTAAAGTGAAGGTGAAATTTCAGTAGGACGTTTAGAAACTGTAACTCCTTGTATCTCTCGACATTGCATAGCTCTGCCAGCTGTGTTGCAGATTGTATCCTGTCGTCCATGCTGGAGTGCATAATGTGCTCGGAAATATTTCACCATGTTCTCTAAACTAAAAAGTATCATTGTGGTAGAATACAATACTCTGAATGTTTGGTTATACTAATGCAAAACTAGCACCAATGAGACCGTGTTGTTTTCTGCCCCTCCCAGCTTTCCCACAGGTAATTATGTAGTAAAATTCACTGCTTCCTTCTCAGAAAGATAAAAACAGAAATTAAAATTGTCTTTATTGGGGTGTTTTCTGAGCTTCACATGTCTGGCAGGTGTTGGGAGCAGTGCAGGATGGTTGATGTTACCTGAATCCTTTAAGCTTTCCACATAGAAGAAACACCGAAGTAAGTGCTCACAGCTGAAACTTTGCAGTCTGCGCACTGCCCCTTGTCCCCTCTATTTTCTATCTGTATTGTTAGTGCCCTACAGTGAGGAGTGTGCAATGTGATGCTGTCTATTCTTTTTCCTTAGACTGGATCTTTTTCATCTGTCCATATGTTGAGACTTGGAGGATAGTGTTACTTACTTGCCATAACATAAATTTGTCTTGGTTTTATTTTTTAATTATTAAAATTAAGCCATTGTTTCTTCAAAATGATATACAGACATGTAAGGAGGCAATAATTACTGTAATGCTTAAGAAGAAGAAGATGAGCTAAGGCAAAGTTGCTAAACTTAGGAGTTAACTGAGCATATTGTAAGCCACTTCTTTCACCAGTCAGGAGACAAGACCCTTTAAAGTCAATGTTGTTTGCATTGGAGGAAGTCTTTGGCTGACAAAACAAAAAGGGGGATATAATGCACACTGCAGTTTATCGGTAAGATTATAAAAATTTAAATATTGTGATAACTTTATTGAAAACATGTAAGTCTAAATGCAGACTGGAGATGTAGATGGAGTGAACACTGATTTCCCAATGTCTGACTGCCTGAATTACTAGGATTTCAGTTTGGCTATCATTTCACTGTGACTACATTAACAGTTCTTACAGTCTTAGACAGAGTAGTCTAATACTCTTAATATGCAGGCACTTTAGTTTTAAGAAAAAATAAAAAGGATGTAACATTTAGAAGCACAGGAGAGGTGTAACAACCATCTGTCCTGAAGGCTGTCACTGATGGACTTCAGAGGTCAGATTTCTGCATGGAGTGAGGCAATCAAACTGTGGAGAAGGGAGACACTAACCCAAGGTTTTTTAAGAGATGTGTAACACCTACATCAGCTTTGTGTAGTAAACTGAATGACTGGTATTTTTGCCAAGAATTAGATTTTTTGCCAGATATTTTTGACCTTTAACAATGAAGAGGAGAGTTTGAGATGCTTGTAGAACTTGTATGCAGGCAATATAGGTATCTTTACAATCCTGTGGGATTTTTTGTTTTGTTTTTTAATCATCTAAAAATAAGCTAGTTTTACACAGTCAGCAGGGCCAGTCTGCTTAACTGAACACTGTGCAATGGCCACCAGTAACTAGGCATAAAATTCATTGCTGCTTAAAACCACTTTTAAACGTGTTTGATAAATATAATAATTGGACTTTGGTTTTGGACTTTGGGTCTTGTATTTTTTTGGAGGGAGTCTGTAAATGGAGTTTGTCTCTAAAAAAGGTCAGTATGCAATAAAGTATATATTCTTGGCTTTAAAAGTACACAAATGGTTTTGGAAATGTATCTTAATAATGGCTTTATCTTAAAAACAAAAAAAAGCAAACTAGCAAAATGTTTTTCTCCACTGTAAAAATGTCATGCTGCTTAATGATGCATCTCTAGCTGGTAGCTAGCCAGATCAGAAGCCTTATTATCAGTCCCAGTTCCTTTAGCTTCCCTCTTACCTTTTCTCTTTGTCCTTCTTTTTTGCCTGCTGATGCTGGATTTCTTTTTCCTTTGCCAACTCTTTGACACCTCTGATTTACACTAGACTCTCGTTTCCCCTAAAACCTTATTTGTGTGTTTTGTGCCTCTGTTCTTACGCTGTGTAGAGTGGCACATGGGCATGCTGGCTTAGCTGCGTAACTTTCACTAAACCTGACATGGTATTGATTTTAAAAAATAGCCACATTTGTTTGTATAAATCCCTCAGTCAAATTTTCGGTAAAGTAGATAAGGAACAGTTGCATTTTTTTCCTGAAAAAATATTTATATTAAAAAAAAGTGACTTTAGTCTTGTAAAATAACCCTTTCGTATTGGCTTACGTAAATTTAAAGCTTCTCTCTAGCATTTGTTCAGTAGGGAGTAGCTTTCCATTTTGTGGAATATTAGCTAATTGCTGTTATCTACAGACATATGGAAATGTTTAAATGAATATTCTTGATACATGGGCAACTTTGCAGTATTGGGTAGAGAAAATTGTTAAAGAACAGTACATAGATAAAAACCTGAGCAAAGATCCATTTCTGTTTTGCTTTTAGACAGCATTTAATTGGGTTTACAGGTGTTTTAGCTATTCACAATGGTTCACAGTGGATAAATATGCTGTAATTAAATGGTTTCAAGGGTTTATGGCTGGAAGAAAAGGGTTTTCCTCACATTGTGATACAACATAATATATAACACTGAGTTAAGGGTTAGGAGGAAAAGGTAAATCACAACAAAGGTATGTGCTGCTCTGAGAGCTAAGATTAAGATGAGCCATTTTCAGCAGGAGCTGTAGTGTCTTCAGATATTGTTTATCCATTAGAATTTATATTTTCTGATACTGTAAAGTGAGTTTTTTTTTCCTTTAGGTATTTCTGCATTCTGAATTTAAGTCTAAATATATATATACATATGTATATATATGGCACATTTAAAAACTTAAAAAATGCTTCATTAAGAAATAATGAGTAGAAATAGCTGTTTTGCTAATGTTACCAGCTGCTTAGTTAAGCATCAATGACAAATGTCTATTCTACTACATTCTCATATAAAAGTGCAGTTCTACTCTTAAAAATGAAAAAAAGAAGCAACAACAGCTGTTGCGTGTACAACCAACATTTACAGCTCCATCTGCTGAGGTCAGTAGCTTGAGATGTTTGTATCCAGCTTCTCTGATTTCTTAGGAGGAAGGTTTTTGGGCTGGATGAGCACATACATCCTAAATAGCTATTATAAATCTAATTGCTATTGCCGAATCTGGGTCATGTTTAGCATTGAGATTCCAAGTTGAATCTGTGAAGGCAAACATTATTTTAAGATAAACAGCTTTCTCTTAGAGATATTCCTAAACAAACAAACAAAAAATACATAAGTCTTTAATGACAGTATTTGAAACCATTTTTTTCAGAGTAGAATCACACTTTAGCTGCCATATCATGTTTAAATAACTTAAATGTAACATGGCTTTTTGCCATCTGCAAATGAAGGCACCATGCTGCTACTTTCTGTGAAATGGTACAAAGTTAATGAGAAAACATTTGGATGGGGAGCCTTAACATTGTAAAAATAATAAGCCTAATTAACCCTTTGAGTGCCTTACGAGATACTTATCTGTAATAAGTTGGCAGTCAGTATCTTCAGGCATACTACATGTTTTCTCAATTGTTAATGAAATTTTGCCTTACGTGACAAAGCCCTGACATTCCTGAACTGTAAAACTCAAAGGGTTATTTTAGACTTTTTTTTTTTTTTCTAAATGATCAATAAAATCAAGTGTCTTTGAAAAAATTCCCTGGTTGTGTTGCATAATGGATTTACCAGCTTTCAAGTGAAAAGTTAACTGACCTATAAATTCCACTTGGTTACCAGCATACATGCAAAATAAATTGTGTTAGTAATTATGGATTTAAGGGAGAGATACATTTACATGTGTTTTAACTTTGAGTGTGTCCTTGTAAACAATTTTAATAAGGCGATGTTGGAACTAGCAAAACGTAGTAAACTGCAATAATGAAGATATAACAGGGTCGATGTGTTTAGTTAGCTCATTACATGTGTTAAAGATGCACTGTGCAGAGAATTTTTTATTGAAGACTTTCTACAAGTTAATAAATGTATTTCACACTTGTATCACAGAAGTGAATTCTTCAAATTCAGGCAATTTTCTTAATATTTCAGTTATTTAAGCTGAAGATAAATTTGATACTTTATTTCCTTGAGGGAAGAAAGTAGTTTGGATGTTTGTGGTACTCAAAACAAGAGACTACGGGAGCCTTATTCACAAATGATAAATACAACTTAATTGACTACAAAGTTTTTATTCTTCAACTGTGCACCTTTAATAGTGTAATGGTCCCTTTTTCATAAGGGAATATATTTTCCTATTTGCAATGAACGTTTTTAAGACACCAGTCTTGGCATTGCCTGGTCTGGCTTTGGATGTACCCTATACTGAAACAATTGTGTTTTTATTGGATGTTTATCTGCAAGTGAAAAGTGCTAGTAAATTGCATTCTGACTGTAGAATTTAACTATGTAATAAACTCTATGCATATTAGACCCATTTTACTTGGTTTTACGTTTCATAATGCTGTCAAGTCAATCCTTACCTGTTACAGTGCTGTGTAGTTCAGTGACGACAAGCCACTGGCTCCCCCATGAGAGTAGTCCTGAGTTGCTCTGTATTTAGACTGGTAAGTCACTGTGTGAAAATGAAAGCAATTATCTAGTCCTGTAAAGCTACAAAAATCTTTTTTTACTTTTTCCCTTAGCACTTGGACTTACAGTTTGGGAACTGAAATATGATGGAGGCAAAGGACTGAAGGCAGGTGTCCTTGGCCTGTCTCCAGAGGTGTCAGGGATGGCTGGGGCCTAGATCTTCCAGGGACATACACAGCTACGCAAACAAACAAAGTTATCAAAAAAATCCCAAGGTTTGGAGTGGAGGATCTCCCAGAGAAGACCCTATAATAGGATAAAAATGAGCTAGTTTTACAACAATCATTTTCTTCATAAGTGAAGTCTTGGCCCCCAGTCATGTCATGTTTCAGAGCAATTCACATAAAGGACAAGGACTTCAGAACTTTTTGAATACAGATAAAAACTTTTTTTTTTCTTCTGTTTAAAGTAGAAATTGATATGGCTGCAATACTTACAATGTAAGTTCTGAAGTTCCATGAAGCCCTCCACTATGTGATAATTTAACACATTTAACAAATACACAATACAAAAAATACAAGATCTCATAGATGAGGTAAGTCCCTATAAAAGCTTAAGGATGCAGTTATTACCAGATGCAATACTTAAAAGTCACTGCAACTTTGCACTTATATAAACAGTGCCTATTCAAGAGAAAAGTAAACCTATTTCCTTTAATTGCAGCATCCTCTATTAAAAGAGCACTGAAATACTTCAGAGGGCCCTTTCTAATTCCTTATCTGAGTATCTTATTTCCATAATTGAAATATACAGCAAAAGGGCTGGTGGCAAGTTTGTAAAATTGTAATTTAATTGGAGCAAAAACAAAAAAAGAGTCTAAAGTAGTAGAAAGATGTAGAAAGAAATACTACCAGGCTTTATATATAGTAACATCACTACAAACATATTAGTTGTTTTGCTTTGTACTTTCTTCATGATGACTATTTGATATTCAGAAAAGAAATGAATGTAAAAGAACGATTCAGCTGAGCTTTGACCATTTATTGTAATTATGCTGGAACAAAATTAGAAAGCAAATTAATTTGCAACATAAAATACAGGATTCTTCAAAACCTCAGCGCTGTGCAGAAAATCAAGAGAAGTTTTGTAGGAAATGGCAACGCAGGTCTCATTATCCATTTCACAGGCACTGGTATAGTATTTTTCTAACATGTAAGTCTATACTTCTCCAAAGCACAGTATCAGCAATGAAAGACACCAGCTATAAGACATCATCGCTTAAAACCCCACGAGGTAGATGGATTTTATGATCATTTTGGTTGTGGTAAAACTCAGGCAAATAGGCCAAAAAATGAGTTCTGTGTCAGAAAATTAATGAGTTCTGTGTCAGAAAATGATCTCTGGTTCAGAAAGCTGTATCTTGACATTCTAGGTCCAGCTCATAGCGCATAACTTTGTTCTTTTAATTTGTCTGAAATTCTAACTCTGCAAAAGGCTAAAAACAAATGAAATAATCCAGGCTAGATGGTTGTTTACAATTTTCCTCTCAGTTGACATTGATGAACTAATGGAAGCAGCTTGCCTTCCTCATGAAGTCTTTGAGTATCTGTAGCACCTCCAACGAAAGTCCCATTGACAAACACCCGTGGAACCTAGGAAGCATAGGGAGATTGCATCAGTTACTTAAAATCTTAATTTATGTTTTAGTGTTATAATATGGTTCATATACATTTTGATAACATTTATGAAGAATGAAACTTTGTTAGCATCTCGTGCACCACTCAAAAATGCCGAATTGGTAGTTGTAGTCCATGAATGACATACCTGCAACATAATGTCTGTCTTTGCTTATACCATGTAAGAAGATGTACTTACTGTTCTGCCGCCAGTCATCTGTTCGAGAATATCTTGGAACTGACTTCCATTTTTATTCACATCGAGCTCTACAACTGTGTAATTTATATCCAAACCATCAAAAAGCTTTTTTGCCATTTTGCAGTAGTAACATGTTGTTTTAGAGAAAATTACGACACAGTTGTCTGAAATAATCTCCTGTATATTCAAAAGAAGGTCCAAATCAGTGTGCTTTGTAATTAAATCCATGTATTTTAACAGTGTCTAACAGTCACAAGACAAGTAGATAAATCTGCTATTATGGCATCAAATACAGGAAAATTCTCCCTTTAAATGTTTTCTGGAATTTTTTAATGAGAATAGCTGAGGAGCTCCCAGCCATGCTAAGATGCCATCGACTGCTGGATGAGCCCTAGTCAGTCACCATGTCAGTAATTTTACCATGTTTAATGTCCAGCACTGATGACAATACTGAATTTAACTAGAACATGGGAAAAGCAAGCAACCAAAAAAATTCACCCTAGGAAGATGCGCACAGCATTTGCTAATAAAGATGCAATTCAACATACAGAATTACTTACAGAATATCACTGAGCGCAAACTACCACTTCTGCAAACACTGAACACGCGCAGTAATCTCACAAGCAATTTGATACCTGTACTCGATTGGCAGCAGCGGCATCACTAGACAGTCCTATGGGAGTTGGCAGTTGGTTCCCCATTCTAAACCTGTAAGAGAAAGGAGAGTGTCAGACCTACAAGCTTCACACGAACAGCACCAAATTACAATCACAAACTTATGTTAAGGGTTGGTTTCCTCTGACCCCTCCTAGGGCCTGCCTCTGTTCAAGCACATAGCAGGGTTTCTCCCTTGAACACGAAGAGCCCGATTATCTAAAGGGCTGCCCTTACATATAAGGCTATTTTGTCGTTGTTGGCGTTTTGGGGCAGGGTTACGCGGACAACACGTCAACCCCAGCGGCCTGCACAGCGCGGGCGCCCGCTACCCGCGTCCCCCCCGCTGCCCCCGGCTCCCCCCCGCGCGCAGGCGGCCCCGGCACGGGGGGTCCCGGGGGTCCCCGCGCA